>CM059426.1:16728900-17267891 GCA_030390025.1 Squalus acanthias
ATATACTCATAAGGTAGGCTCACGTTCTGGGACGTGAGCTGCTGCCAGCTGAGCTCGACGAGTAGGGTCACTAAAAGCAAAAAACCGTAGAGCAAGGACTGCTTCATGGCTCGGTTGTTCCAAGCAATTAGTCATCAAGCCCCAGTAGTCAGGCTCATGTCTTTCTGCATTTGGTACTACACGTTTCCTTGTAGAGAATAGATCAGAAAGGTGAAGCAAAACGTGGAGTCATGCAATCAGCACCGCCATCCTTCAGTGGGTAGCACCCTTACCTCTGAGTCAGAAGGTTGTGGGTTCAAGTCCCACTCCGGAGTCTGGAGCACAAAAATTCTCGGCTGACACTCCCAGTGCAGTGCTGAGGGAGTGCTGCACTGTCGGAGGTGCCGTCTTTCGGATGAGACGTTAAACCGAGGCCCCGTCTGCTCTCTCAGGTGGACGTAAAAGATCCCATGGCACTATTTTGAAGAAGTGCAGGGGAGTTATCCCTGGTGTCCTGGCCAATATTTATTCCTCAATCAACATCATCAGAACAGATTATCTCGTCATTATCACATTGCTGTTTGTGATGGAACAATAGGCTGTAGTGTGTCCTACATTACAACAGTGACTACTCTTCAAAAGTACTTCATTGGCTGTAAAGCGCTTTGGGACATCATGAGGTTGTGAAAGGCGCGACATAAATGTCAGCCTCTCTCTCTTCCAGACTCATGACACGGCACCATTATGAAGACTACCCAGGTAGCTGGAAGATATAGTCCCTCCACTCTTTGAATTCATAGAATTGTAGAGCACAGAAGGAGGCGCATGCTGGCTCTTTGAAAGAGCTGTCCAATTAGTTCCACTCCCCCACTCTTTCCCCATCGCCCTGCAATTTTTTCCTTTTCAAGTGTTTATCCAATTCCCCTTTGAAAGTTACTATTCAATCTGCTTCTTCCACCCTTTCAGATAGTGCATTCCATATCGTAACAACCAGCTTTGTAAAAAAAATTCTTTTCATCTCATCTGTGGTTCTTTTCCATTGGAGCTACCAGTAAGCCAATGATATGACCTTGTATATCTGTGTTGAGAATACCCAATATTCAATGGTTCTTTTCTTCAGTATTTCTTCCTTGTTTTAATTCTTTTTACATGGGAAGAGGTTAACGGAGGAGAATGATATTAACAAGTGGACTTCAAGGCCCCTGACAGACACAGGAAATGTGAGTTTATTGGAATCATTTGTTAAAAAAAATGTTATTTGCAAGGAATTACGGCTGGGTCACCATAGCAACTGTGTTCTGACCCTGTCCCTTTCATTAAAGGTATTGAGTACAAAAGTAGAGAAGTTATGCTGAACCTTTATAAAGCGCTGGTTAGGCCACAACTGGAGTATTGCGTCCAGTTCTGGTCACCACACTTTAGGAAGGATGTGAAGGCCCTTGAGAGGGTGCAGAGGAGATTTATCAGAATGGTTCCGGGATGGGGGATCTTAGCTACAACGGCAGGTTAGAGAAGCAGGATTTGTTTTCATTAGATTGGAAGTTGAGGGGTGATTTGATAGAGGTGTACAAGATTATAATGGGGTTGGATAGGCTAGACGGGGAAAGGCTGTTCCCACTAGTTGATGGTACAAGAAAGAAAAAAATAGACTTGCATTTATATAGTGCCTTTCACGACCACCGGATGTCTCAAAGCACTTTACAGCCAATGAAGTACTTTTGAAGTGTAGCCACTGTTGTAATGTGGGAAACGCAGCAGCCAATTTGCGTACAGCAAGCTCCCACAAACAGCAATGTGATAATAACCAGAGAATCTGTTTTTGTTATGTTGGTCGAGGGATAAATATTGGCCAGAACACCAGGGATAACTTCCCTGCTTTTCTTCGAAATAGTGCCCTGGGATCTTTTACGTCCACACGAGAGAGCAGATGGGGCCTCGGTTTAATGTCATATCCGAAAGACGGCACCTCTGACAGTGCAGCACTCCCTCAGTACTGCACTGGAGTGTCGGCTTAGCTTTATGTGCTCAAGTCCCAGGAGTGGAACTTGAGGACACAAATAACCTCCCAGAGATGTTGGGGAACATAGGGTCTGATGAACGGGAGGAACTGAAAGAAATCAGTATTTGCAGGGAAATGGTGTTAGGGAAATTGACAGGATTGAAGGCCGATAAATCCCCAGGGCCTGATAATCTATATCCTAGGGTACTTAAGGAAGTGGCCCTAGAAATAGTAGATGCATTGCTGATCATCTTCCAACATTCGATGGAATCTGGAACTGTACCCATGGATTGGAGGGTAGCTAATGTTACCCCACTATTCAAAAAGGGTGGTAGAGAGAAAACGGGGAATTACAGACCGGTAAGCCTGACATCGGTAGTGGGGAAAATGCTAGAGTCCATTATAAAGGATGTAATAGCTGAGCACTTGACAAACAGTGACAGGATCGGACAAAGTCAACATGGATTTACAAAAGGCAAATCGTGCTTGACTAATCTACTGGAATTTTTTGAGGATGTAACTGGGAAAATAGATAAGGGAGAACCAGTAGATGTGGTGTATTTGGACTTTCAAAAGGCTTTCGATAAGGTCCCGCATAAGAGATTAGCGTGTAAAGTTAAGGCACATGGGATTGGGGGCAAGGTATTGACTTGGATAGAGAACTGCTGGTGAACAGAAAGCAGAGAGTAGGAATTAATGGGTCTTTTTCCGAGTGGCAAGCAGTGACTTGTGGGGTACCGCAAGGATCGGTCCTTGGACCCCAGCTATTCACAATATACATTAATGATCTAGATAAGGGAACTAAATGTAATATCTCCAAGTTTACAGATGACACAAAGCTGGGTGGGCGTGTGTGCTGCGAGGAGGATACCGAGAAACTCCAGGATGATTTGGACAGGTTGGGTGAGTGGGCAGAAGCGTGGCAGATGCAATATAACATGGATAAATGCGAGGTTATCCACTTTGGTGTCAAAAATAGAAAGGCAGACTATTGGTCTTCGACCTGAAACGTTAACTCTGTTTCTCTCTCCACGGATGCTGCCTGGCCTGCTGAGTTTTTCCAGCGTTTTCTGTTGTTATTAAGGCAGACTATTATCTGAATGGCAATAGATTGGGAGAAGGGGAAGTGCAACGAGACCTGGGTGTTCTTGTGCACCAGTCGCTGAAGGTAAGCATGCAGGTGCAGCAGGCGGTGAAGAAGGCAAATGGTATGTTGGCCTTCATAGCGAAAGGGTTTGAGTATAGGAACAGGGATGTCCTGCTGCAGTTGTACAGGGCCTTGGTGAGACCACACCTTGAGTACTGTGTGCAGTTTTGGTCACCTTATCTGAGGAAGGATGTTCTTGCCATGGAAGGAGTTCAGCGAAGATTCACAAGGCTGATACCTGGGATGGCAGGAATGACATATGAGGAGAGATTGGGTCGATTGGGCTTATACTCACTGGAGTATAGAAGAATAAGAGGGGATCTCATCAAAACATATAAAATTCTGACAGGTCTGGACAAACTAGATGCAGGAAGAATGTTGCCGATGGTCGGAGAGTCCAGAAGCAGGGGTCATAATCTAAGGATAAGGGGTAAGCCATTTAGGACAGAAATGAGGAAGAATTTCTTCACCCAGAGAGTGGTGAACCTGTGGAATTCTCTACCACAGAAGGTAGTTGAGGCCAAGTCATTAAATATATTCAAGAATGAGTTAGATATATTTCTTAAAGCTAAAGGTATCAAGGGACATGGGGAGAAAGCAGGGACAGGGTACTGAGTTTGGATGATCAGCCATGATCTCATCGAATGGCGGAGCAGGCTCGAGGGGCCAAATGGCCTACTCCTGCTCCTATCTTCTATGTTTCTATGTTTCTATGTTGAACCCACAACCTTCTGACTCAGAGGTGAGTGTGCTACCCACTGAGCCACAGCTGACACAAGGAGTAGGGACACAGATTTAAGATTTTGGGCAAGAGGTGCAGGGGGAATGTGAGGAAAAACCTTTTTACGCAGCGAGTGGTGAGGACCTGGAACTCACTGCCGACGTCAGTGGTGGAAGCGGAGACACTCAATGTTTTCAAGGGGAGACTGGATAGGCACTTGAGGGAAATAAACTTGCAGGGCTACGGGAATAGAGCGGGGGAATGGGACTGACTGGGTTGCTCTACAGAGAGCCTGTACGGACTCGATGGGCTGAATGGCCTCCTTCTGTGCCATTATGGCTCTAAAAGAACAGAAAGGCGTATTGCTAGGGAAAGGAGACCTCAGGTTGTCTCAAAGCGCTCTACAGCCAATGAAGTACCTTTGAAGTGTAGTCACTGCCGTAATGTAGGAAAGGCGGCAGCCGATTTGCGCACAGCAAGCTCCCACAAACAGCAATGTGATAATGGCTAGATCATCTGTTTCAGGTGTTGATTGAGGGATAAATATTCGCCAGGACACCAGGGGAAGCGGCCCACTTCGAAATAGTGTCGTGGGACCATGGCTGTTAAAGCAGACAGTCTGAGAGTCATTTTCTGAGGGGTGTGGGCGTGTCGAACCACACCGACATAGATTTCCATAAAGAAAGAAAGATCACTTCAAGAATTCCAAGTTCATCTCATTTATGTAGTTTCCAAATTTTTTATTTCCAAAATAGAATGGTCAACTGTCTTTCTCAGAAGATAAACTGAATGGGGAGTCAAAATGAAGAAGGGAGGGGCTTCACTAGACAGGAGACTCCCAATAATTCAACTTTATCTTCCGTTGGTTTGAGCCGTTTGGACAAAAAAGTGAAACCCACTTCAGATTTTCCACGGAGAAATAGATACTTTTGCGATGAGCCATATTTGTTTCGCTTTTTATCCAGCAACAAAAGGAGCCAAAGGTGCTGCTAATCACAGATTCTGCCTACCGGCGATGTCAAGAGTTTGACATTACAGTATTGCAAGATGCAAGACTTTCATAATACAGCTAACTGATGTCCCATGGTGTTGCTCACAGTGAGTCGGAGCTTTGATAAGAATGGGAGTGCGATGTCAAATAGTGTTATCAAGAACACTAATTTATCAACATGAGGGACAGCCCTGGGAACTGAGAGCGGGCTGGATTTTGTCTTGGGGTCGGGTTGGGGTCGTGTTACCCACATTTCGTGTTGCCCCCCCCCCCCCCCACCGACTCCAGATTAATGTGGATGAATGATGCAATTTTCACTTAATTGGGTAATTGAGTTCCAGCATGTGGGAACCCATGAACCAATTAGTGGTTTCAGTCTGAAAGTCGCCTCTGATGATGTCATTGCAGGTCAGAGACTGACTGCCTAGTCTCAGAGACTGCCTGGCTTTTGGTGTGAGAGGACCTGGATGTAAAATGAGCAGCAGCTCTAAGGAGAGAGAGAGAGAGAGAGAGAGAGAGAGAGAGATAGGTGTTGGAGTCGGGACCCCCGAATCTGCTACTTTAACCCCCCACACGCCTCCAAACCTGACTCCACGGGTCATTCAAAATCCAGCCCGAGGTCTCAGGTGTTATCAGGACTTTGATGGGGGTTCACAGTACGGTGAGCAGTTCTGGGCACCACACCTTAGGAAGGATATATTGGCCTTAGAAAGGAGTGCAGCGTAGGTTTACCAGAATGATACCCGGACTCCAAGGATTAAGTTATGAGGAGAGATTACACAAACTAGGGTTGTATTCCCTAGAATTCAGAAGGTTAAGGGGCGATTTTATCGAAGTTTTCAAGATATGAAAGGGAACAGATAGGATAGATAGAGAGAAACTATTTCCGCTGGTTGGGGATTCTAGGACTAGGGGGCATAGTCTAAAAATTAGAGCCAGACCGTTCAGGAGTGAAATTAGGAAACACTTCTACACACAAAGGGTGGTAGAAGTTTGGAACTCTCTTCCGCAAACAGCAATTGATGCTAGATCAATTGTTAATTTTAAATCTGAGATTGATAGATGTTTTTGTTAACCAAAAATATTAAGGGATATGGGCCAAAGGCGGGTGTATGGAGTTAGGCCACAGATCAGCCATGGTCTCATTGAATGGCAGGACAGGCTTGAGGGGCTGAATGGCCTCCTCCTGTTCCTATGTTTGTGGCAAGTCAGAGCCCTGGGTGGGGTTCCCGATGCTTAGCAGTACTACAGAGAAAGGAATCTGGGAGCATTGGACCAGGGCCTGAGATCTGAGATGACGAGGAGAAGGGTTCCAGGATCTAGCAGCATCGGCTGAAGACCTGTGTTCTGTCTGCAAATGTGACCCCTGACCTTCCTGTGGCTTG
Source organism: Squalus acanthias (assembly GCA_030390025.1). Classification (NCBI taxonomy): domain Eukaryota; kingdom Metazoa; phylum Chordata; class Chondrichthyes; order Squaliformes; family Squalidae; genus Squalus; species Squalus acanthias. The sequence goes on from CM059426.1 coordinate 16,735,123, forward strand.
CCTCTTTAACCTCTCCTCCTTTGGTCTCCTACGCTGTTCTAACCAGACGATGCAAAGCTTCGGGAACACTTCCTCAAGGTCAGTCTGAAGCCCTCTGGTATGAATGCCGACTTTAGTAACTTCAGGCCTCAGTTATATCTAAAATTATCTCTACAGCAGAGAATGGCAGAAGGTTTGGAGTGGGCCTGTCAGCATCTGGGGGGAGGGGAAGCCTGTTGGCATTTCAAGTGTAGACCCTTCAATCGAACACTGTTCAGGCCAGAGGGGTTGTCCCCACCCTGGATGCCGGCCTGATTTTTTTTCTCTTTTTGGGATTGAATGATCCACTATATGTTTCCAGCATTTTTTTCTGTTTTCATTTCCCATCTTCTGTTTTCTTTCTCTCTCAAAATTCCCTCCATTTGCTTGCCTTTTTCCTGTTGTGTCCCTCCCATATCTTTTCACTGTCTTAGCACTTTGTGTCTTCTTTTATATTGAATTACATAGAATTTACAGCACAGCAATGGGCCATATGGCCCAACCTGGGCTATGCCGGTTTTTATGCTCCCACAAAGCATGTGGGATCTTGGGCTTCATAAATAGAGGTATTGAGTACAAAAGTAGAGAAATTATGCTGAACCTTTATAGAGCGCTGGTTAGGCCACAACTGGAGTATTGCATCCAATTCTGGTCACCACACTTTAGGAAGGATGTGAATGCCCTTGAGAGGGTGCAGAGGAGATTTACCAGAATGGTTCTGGGGATGGGGGATCTTAGCTACAAGGACAGGTTGGAGAAGCTGGATTTGTTTTCATCAGAGCAAAGGAGGTTGAGGGGTGATTTGATAGAGGTGTACAAGATTATGACGGGTTTGGATAGGCTAGACGGGGAAAGGCTGTTCCCACTAGTTGATGGTACAAGGACCAGGGGACACAGATTTAAGGTTTTTGGGCAAGAGATACAGGGGGGATGTGAGGAAAAACTTTTTTACACAGCAAGTGGTGAGGACCTGGAACTTGCTGCCGACAGAAGTGGTGGAAGCGGAGACACTCAGGGCTCAAATTTCCAAGCCCCGTGGAGGCGGGTTTGGAGGCGGGAGTGGTGGGAAAATTGCAGATTCGGGGGCACGTACCCATCCCGCCCCCAACCCGCCTCCATGCCAATGTCCCAGGAGGCGGGTACCCGACCTGTGCTGGGAGCCGCCTCCCCGAGGCGGGAAGGGGATTAATGCCAATTAACTGCCTGTTAACAGGTAGTTAACAGGCAGTTTTTTGGCTAATCCCTATTTTTAGCCCTGAAGTGTGGGCTGCCCAACGGCTCCAAACCACGCCAAGTTAGCAAGGCGGACCGTCGGTCTGCAGGGCTTGGAGGGGTCGAGATGTCCGGTGTACAGGTGAGTGATGGGTGCATGAGTGCAGAGGTAAGTGTGTGAGGTAAGTGTAAAGTGTTTTAATAAGTTTTATTTACCTTTACTTTCTCCTGCAGGCTTCCTTCCTTCAGTTCTCTGGAGTCCCTCAGCTCACCGGCACAGAAAGCAGAATGGCCGCTGAGCTGTTAAAAGCTGCAGCCTCTGCTTTCTGGTCTGGAGAGCTCTCTAACTGAGTCTGAGTAGAAGGACTCAAGTTAGAAGACAGATTGTCAGTGTTTGACAGCTTCACAGAGCTGTCAAACGCTGATATTTCATTTGTCAAAAGCTCTTGAAAGGTGAAATGTCAATCGCTGACATTACCAGTATCCAGATGTCCCTTAATTGGCCTGCTGAGCCCGCTGGGCGGGCTTAACAAGGTTAATCAAGGGAAAGTAGCGTGGGTTGGCCACAAGTCGATGGAGGCGGGACTACAACCCAAAAAGTCGGAGTCCCGCCTCCATCACGTCCCCATTGACAAAATCGAGCCCTCAATGTTTTCAAGGGGAGACTGGATAGGCACTTGAGGGAAATAAACGTGCAGGGCTATGGGGATAAAGCAGGGGAATGGGACTGACTGGATTGCTCTACAGAGAGCCGGCACGGACTTGATGGGCTGAATGGCCTCCTTCTGTGCAGCTATGACTCTATGACTCTATGACATGAGCGTCCTCCACCCCTCTCCTAACCTCATTAGCATAACCTTCCCTTCCTTTCCTTCCTCATGTGTTTATCTAGCATCTGTGCGATTCACCTCAACCATTCCCTGTGGTAGCGGGTTCCACATTCCCTCCACTCTCTGGGTGAAGAAGTTTCTCCTGAATTCCTTCTTGGATTTATTATGTGACGTATCTTATATTTATGGCCTCTAATTGGGGACTCCCTCACAAGTGGAAACATCTTTTAATACCTTATCATGGTCTGACTGTAATGATCTTTCAGATCATCCAACAGTTTTTTTTTTATTAGGCTGTTTGCAGATCACTCAAGCCACTAACTCTCTTTTCTATTTTTTTCTTTCAGATTTCTGTTTTTTTAAAGCCAGAAACAGAGCAAAGCAACATTCAAATGACCTTACCGCAGCTTACAACTAAAACACCCCCTTCTCAATCACCCTCACGTTGAGTGTGACAGTCTCACATCTGAACAATCACATGCATCTCATCACTTATGTTATGGTATATTTTATGCCAGGCAGAATTAATAACATCCTTAAGCCTTGAAACAGTCCCTGCAATCCCTGACATATTGGGGCTACATCTCTCCTTCCAGCACCTGGCTGAGTTCTCGCCCTCGTAAAATTTTCCGGGGATTGGAAGATCTGCCAAAACGGCTTTTTTTCTCAAATGGCTGGTGAATTCGCTGGAGCAGATTGTGACAAGCAGCTCTGGCTACTGACTGCATCACTGTGTGTGCAGAACTGGATGTCTTGGACCCAGAGAGCAGAGAAAATCTCATCAGAAAAGCAGAAACAGGCTCCGTAGCATTCAGTGTGATGTGAGAGACCCAGCGTTGGAGAAAGGCTGTGTTGGGTCAGACCTTTGAAAGTGTCTGATGGCGGGGGGGGGATGGTCTTTTCTATGTGGCAGGAAGGAATCTTGTGGCAAAGCATCAACATAAAATACTAGCAAACAATCTCTTCTTAGGCAGTCCCTCGGAACTGAGGATGACTTGCTTCCACACTAAAAATGAGTTCTCAGGTGACTGATGAGTCCAATGCGGGACCTACAGTCTCTGTCACAGGTGGGGCAGACGGTGGGTGAAGGGGCGGGTGGGTGGGGTGCTTGGGTTGACGTGCGCTCCTTCCGCTGTTTGCGCTTGGCTTCCGCTTGCTCCCGGCGAAGAGACTCGAGCTGTTCGGCGTCTTCCCGGATGCTTCTCCTCCACTTTGTTCAGTCTTGGGCTAGGGATTCCCAGGTGTCGGTGGGGATGTTGCACTTTGTCAAGGAGGCTTTGAGGTGTCCTTAAAGCATTTCCACTGATCACCTGGGGCTCTCTTGCCGTGTCGGAGCTCCGAGTAGAGCGCTTGCTTTGGGAGTCTCATATCGGACATGCGGACGATGTGGCCCGTCAATCGGAGCTGATCGAGCGTGGTCAAAGCTTCGATGCTGGGGATGTTGGCCTGAGCGAGAACACTGACGTTGGTGCGCCTATCCTGCCAATGGATTTGCAGGATCTTGCGGAGGCAGCGTTGGTGGTACCTCTCCAGTGCTTTGAGGTGCCTGTTGTACATGGTCCATGTCTCTGAGGCATACAGCAGGGCGGGTATTACTACTGCTCTATAGACCATGAGCTTGGTGCCGGGTTTGAGGTCCTGGTCTTCAAACACTCTCTTCCTCAGGCGATCGAAGGCTGCACTGGCACACTGAAGGCGGTGTTGGACTTCGTCATTGACGTCTGCCCTTGTTGACAGTAGGCTCCCGAGGTATGGAACGTGGTCCAAGGCCTCGTCATGGAAAACAATATGATAATGCTAAGATACAAAATAAAAATATCAGCAAAAAATAAAGGCCCCGATATTGATGGGGAGCCAGAGGGTGCGGGGGAGTCCATAACCGGGCGAAGATCCCGGCAAGGTTGAGGACCTGGAGGCTCTGGGCAGTGATTGGGGCTGGGGTAGGCTTCGGGAGTAGTTGGCGGCTCCTCTCTCAGATCCGCTGCCGGGCAGCCGACAGCTCGGGCCTACCCCTCACTTCCAGCCAATGACGTCCTCAGGCCACGACAGTGGAATGTTAATTAGGCCCCCGCCTGCCTTTTGCGGGAGCCTCTTCAATGGCCTGATTTCTCCTGGCCATCGGGGAGGGGGTATTAAAATAGAGGACAAACAGAGGTTTTCATATGTCCATCTCTGTCTCTGTTTCCCCGTCTATATTTATCTCTCTATTTTTATATGTACACTGTTTATTGAGCTGTTTTGGGAGGACATTAATACAACCATGTTAGAGGATTAGTGCAGTGGAAACATTTCAGAAGTCTAATGTCTAATGTCACAGATACAAGCAAGAAGATGAACCTGATCCCCTCTCTGCTTCACAGCTGCCTGGTCCCTCTTCATGCACGCTGCCAATCACTCGCTTCCTCCGAAGTACCAACCCAGAGTGGGAGTAGTCAGTGAGTCTGAGGGGAGCGCGCTCACACAACACAAGCAGCTGGGAGTCGAAAATGAATGGCCGCACGCTGTTGACCAGAGGGTTAGGAGACATCTGTCCTCAGCTGAGCAGCCTGGGGTTCCAGATCTTAGCCGGTCAGGAGGTCAAGGAAAGATACCGTCGCTGGGGAGTCTAGAACTAGGGGTCATAGTCTCACGATAAGGGGTCGGCCATTTAGGACTGAGATGAGGATTGTGAATCTTTGGAATTCTGTACCCCAGAGAGCTGTGAATGCTCAGTCGTTGACTGAAATCAATAGCTTTTTGGACACTAAGGGAATCAAGGGATACGGGGATAGAGCGGGTAAGTGGAGTTGAGGTCGAAGATCAGCCATGATCTTATCCAGTATGGCCCACTCCTGCTCCTATTTCTTATGTTCATATGCTTGGCAAAGCATTAACCATACGCGCAATTAATACGATAGCAAAATACTGCGGATGCTGGAAATCCGAAATAACAACAGAAAACGCTGGAAAAACTCAGCAGGCCAGGCAGCATCCGTGGAGAGAGAAAGAGAGTTAACGTTTCAGGTCGATGACCTTTCATCAGAACTGGGAAGAGCCGGAAATCAAATAGATTTAAGGCCAGGGTAAAGCTGGGAAAAGGGGGAGGGGATAAAGGAACAAAGGTGGAGATGAAGAGACATTAAGAGACTGAAATCAATGAAGATGAACAAGGTTGAAGAGCCAAACGGAAATCCCGTCGAAGAGAAGAGCAGAACTTCTTCAAGGTAGGCATTCCAAGAAGAGAGGTGGCAGTGAACCAAACACTAATACGATAGCAAAATACTGCGGATGCTGGAAATCCGTTTGGCTCTTCAACCTTGTTCATCTTCATTGATTTCAGTCTCTTAATGTCTCTTCATCTCCACCTTTGTTCCTTTATCCCCTCCCCCTTTTCCCAGCTTTACCCTGGCCTTAAATCTATTTGATTTCCGGCTCTTCCCAGTTCTGATGAAAGGTCATCGACCTGAAACGTTAACTCTCTTTCTCTCTCCACGGATGCTGCCTGGCCTGCTGAGTTTTTCCAGCGTTTTCTGTTGTTATTGCGCAATTAATGGCGGTTGGATTCCCAGAATGTGCTGCAGTTGGAGGAGTCCAGTAACCATCTCTGCCACATCCTGATGGACAATCCTGGAACATGTAGCAACTTGGGAGCATTCTGGCGTGTAAGCTGTGACTGCTTCAGTCGATATTTTGGGTGCCAGAGTGGAAAAGGCTGACTATGCCAAGCAATCAGGGCTGGAATCCAGACAAGATTTAAGGTAACTGGCAAAAGAAGCAGAGGAGAGATGAGGCAAAGAAAATTCACACAGCGAGTTGTTGTGATCTGGAACGCCTGAAAGGGCGGTGGAAGCAGATTCAATGGTATCTTTACAAAGGGAATTGGATAAATACTTGAAAAGGAAAACATTTGCAGGGCTGTGGGGAAAGAGCAAGGTGGGGGGGAGTGGGTGGGGTTGGACTAATCTTTCAAAGAGCCGGCACAGGCACGATGGGCCGAATGGTCCCATTCTGTGTTGTATGATTCTATAAGTACCTCTGTGGGCAGGAGTGCGGAGGAGCCCCATTTTTACAACTCTGCCCACCCTGAAACTACCCAAAATTGGGCAGGATTTAAAAAAAAACTCAGAAAAGTGTTATCAGGCTATTTGATGAGAGAGGGCACCCCAGCCAAGGCTACACTTATCCTCACCTGACATTGACATCCACACAGGGGCCACTGGATAGTGAACAGGAGTAGGCAGTGAGGCCATTTTGCCGTGCCCCACCTCTATCCTGGCTAATATCAGCTAAACATAGAAACATAGAATCTAGGAGCAGGAGTAGGCCATTCGGCCCGTCGAGCCTGCTCCACCATTCAATACGATCATGGCTGATCATCCAAATCCAGTACCCTGTCCCTGCTTTAATCCCCACAGTACACATATCCCACCCTACCCCCACGTATTTAATTCCCCCTAACATATCCCATCCTATCCCCATAACCCCACATATTTAATCCCCCCCCTAACAACTAAGGGTCAATTTATCATAGCCAAATCAACCTAACCCACACATTTTTGGACTGTGGGAGGAAACCGGAGCACCCGGAGGAAACCCACGCAGACACGGGGAGAATGTGCAAACTCCACACAGACAGTCACCCGAGGTCAGAATCGAACCCGGGTCCCTGGCGCTGTGAGACACCAGTGCTAACCACTATGCCACCGTGTTGCCCACAGGTTCACCATTGTGTCTGTGCTAAATCAGCACAGACACAATGGTGAACCTGTGGAATTCTCTACCACAGAAGGCAGTTGAGGCCAATTCATTAAATAGATTCAAGAAGGAGTTGGATATATTTCTTAAGGCTAAAGGGATCAAGGGATATGGGGAGAAAGCAGGGACAGGGTTCTGAGTTTGGATGATCAGCCATGATCGCATCGAATGGCGGAGCAGGCTAGAGGGGCTGAATGGCCTACTCCTGCTCCTATCTTCTATGTTTCTATGTTTCTATGTAGACTGGGGTCAAACATGGGATCTGCCTCCTCTGTATGGCTTTCCAATCACTGCATAAACTCACCGAGCCGTGGTGGAGGGGGGGGGGGGGGGGCGGCGCGGGTGGGGGGGGGGGGGTGCGCGGGTGGGAAGGGGGGCGATTATTTTTATTTTGAACATAAATGCAGTGCCCTCATGTTTTTTAAACTTCTTTTCAAAGTTCTTCTGCTACCCCCTGCCGCTAACTGGTTGATATATTTTCGCACCTCGATTCAGCCACTGAATGAGCAGCGAGCTACATTACCATGCTAAAGTGGTCCTGGTAGGTTAGTTAAATGAGACACTTTGCCAGGTTTGCAAACAGAGGAGAGTACAGTGGCATAATCGGTGACCCAATGATCTAACCCTCTGGCCTTATCTTAACTAATGCTGCAATTTGAAAACATTTCAATTAAATATTGACACAAAATGATAGAGATGCCAACAGGCAACAGGTAAAATGATCCTTTGAAAGATTCGATATTTTCAAGCGCTTTGAATAAGGATTTAAATAGCCCTCCTGATTCCTGCATTAAACTGTATGAATATGCATTAGTATACTTGCTGATGTGAATGTATTAGATTTGACTGAGTAGTAACAGTTTCAGGCAGGAGAAGTCTTTCATTCTATACCTATCTACAATGTGCTCTTGGTGCATTTCCAATAACTCTGAATCCCATTTGTTGACAAGAATTTGTCTAGTTCCCTTTTCAAACTCATTAAGTTTTCTCATTCCCCCACCCACGCTGGTAATTTGTTCTTTGAGGTAACACGTTTATTGCAGAATTAAAAGAAAAGCATACTACGTACATTTATATAGCACCTAAAACATGGCCAAACATTCCAATGGGGTTTACAGTTCAGTGTCAGACCTACGTAGGAGTAGGAGTGCGAGGGAGGGAACATAACATAAGAACATAAGAATTAGGAGCAGGAGTAGGCCATTCGGCCCTTCATGCCTGCTCCGCTATTCAGTGAGATCATGGCTGATCTTCAACCTCAACTCCACGTTCCCGTCCGATCCCCATATCCCCTGATTCCCTAGAGTCCAAAAATCTATCTATCTCAGCCTTGATATTACTCAACGACTCAGCATCCACAGCCCTTGCAGGTAGAGAATTTCAAAGATTCACAATCCTCTGAGTAAAGAAATTCCTCCTCTTCTCAATCTTAAATGGCCGACTCCTTATCCTGAGACTATGCCCCCTAGTTCTAGACTCTCCAGCCAGGGGAAACAACCTCTCTGCATCTACCCTGTCAATCCCCCTCAGAATCTTATATGTTTCAATGAGATCACCTCTCATTCTTCTAAACTCCAGAGAGTATAGGCCCAATCTACTCAATCTCTCCTCATAGCGCAACCCTCTCATCCCAGGGATTAATCTAGTGAACCTTTGTTGCACCGCCTCTAAGGCATGTGCGTCCTTTCTCAAATAAGGAGTCCAAAACTGTGCACAGTACTCCAGGAAGGGGTCTGAAGGTCTAGTTGAATATGAGGCTTTTAAAGGTGGGAGATATATAATATGCTAATAGGGTCAAGGGAGGGAGTTCCACAGTGTGAGGATGAGTTGATTGAAGGGTCTTCTACTGATGCCAAACTTGAGTTGGAAGACCGGAGGGTCTGAGCTGGGGCATAGACCTGGAGGAGATTGGAGAGGTAGGGAGGAATGAGCCTGTGGAGGGATTTGAAAATGAGGATGACAATTTTGAAGTTAATACACTGAAGCATGGGAAGTCAGCAAGGACAGGGTGAGCGGGACTTTGTGGACCACTTTCCATACCTCAGGAGCCTACTGTCAACAAGGGCAGACGCCGATGACGAAGTCCAACACCGCCTTCAGTGTGCCAGTGCAGCCTTCGGTCGCCTGAGGAAGAGAGTGTTTGAAGACCAGGACCTCAAACCCGGTACCAAGCTCATGGTCTACAGAGCAGTAGTGATACCTGCCCTCCTGTGTAGAATAGGATGCAGGCAACCGAGTACTGGATGAGTTGGAGCTTGTCGTGTGTGGAGCTTGGGAGGCCAAGATGTTGGAAAATTTGAACCTGGAGATGATAAAGGAATGAATGAGGGTTTCAGCAGCAGTGGGACAGAGCTGGGGAATATTGGAGAGATGGGAGGAGGCAGTCTTGGTGATGGACGGATGTGAGGTTTGAAGCTCAGCTACAATCTTCTAATCCTCCTTGGATATGGGAGTGGTGCTAGAGGATTGGAAGATTGCAAATGTTACACCCTGTTCAAAAAAGGGGAGAGGGATAAATTGGGCAACTACAGGCCGCTCAGCCTAACATTGGTGGTGGTGAAACTTTTAGAGACATTAATGTGGGACAATATTAATTGGCACTTGGAAAAATATGGGTTAATAAATGAAAGCCAGTAAGAATTTGTTAAAGGCAAATTGTGTTTGACTAAATTGACATAGAAACGTAGAAACATAGAAGATAGGAGCAGGAGTAGGCCATTCGGCCCCTCGAGCCTGCTCCGCCATTCGATGAGATCATGGCTGATCATCCAAACTCAGTACCCTGTACCTGCCTTCTCCCCATATCCCTTGATACCTTTAGCTTTAAGAAATATATCTAACTCATTCTTGAATATATTTAATGACTTGGCCTCAACTACCTTCTGTGGTAGAGAATTGACGGAGCTATTTGATGAAGTAATGCAAAGGGTTGATGAGGGTTGTGCAGTTGATGTGTATATAGACTTTCAAATGGCGTTTGACAAAGTACCACATATTAGACTTGTTAGTAAAATTGAAGCCCATGCGATTAAAAGGCTGCGAGATACAAAATTGGCTAAGGGTCAGAAAGCAGAGATTAGTGGTGAACGATTGTTTTTCAGACTGGAGGGAAGTGTGCTGTAGTGTCCCCAGGGATCGGTGTTGGCATCACTGCTCTTTTTGATATATATTAATGACCTGGACTTGGGTATACAGGGCATAAGTTCAAAGTTTGCAGATGACATAAAACTCGGAAATGTAGTAAACAGTGAGGAGAATAATAACAGACTTCAGGAGGACATAGACAGACTGGTGAAATGGGCAGACACATGGCAGATGAAATTTAACGCAGAGAAGTGAGAAGTGATTAATTTTGGTAGGAAGAATGAGGAGAGGCAAGATAAACGAAATTATACAATATTAAAGGGGTTGCAGGAACAGAGAGACCTGGGGAGGCACAGACTCAAGGCTTTGAAGGTGGCAGGACAAGTTGAGAGCACCGTTAAAAAGGCATATGGGATCCTTGGCTTTATAAATTAAGGTACTGTAGTTGGCAAAAGAATCTGCGGCGACGTGAAGAAAGACATTTTTGCGCAGCGAGTTGTTACGGTCTGTAACGCACTGCCTGAAAGGGTGGTGGAAGCTGATTCAGTAGCTGACTTTCAAAAGGGAATTAAATAAATACTTGAAGTGGAAAAATGTGCAGGGCTATGGGGAAAGAGCATTCCCGGCAACTCTCTCCACGTTGCCAGATTTTCCCCATGCTTCCCTCCCTCTCTGCAATTCTGCGTTTATAACTCCACTGGATCCATCTTTTGTTTCTATACTTGTCTCATTAACTCTTCCTTTTGTCCAGTACCATCAACCCTTTTGTCTTTTAATCACTCCTGCCCCTTTGTTCGTTTTCGGCCCTCACCCCCTCCCGCTCCCCCACCCACTTTTACCTGACTCTGCACTTGCTTAAAAGGTATTTATCTCTAACATCTTCCAGTTCTGATGAAAGGTCATTGACCTGAAAGGTTAACTCGGTTTCTCTCTTCACAGATGCTGCCTGACCTGCTGAGTTTCTCCAGTGGTTTTTGCTTTAATATCAAGTTTATTTTCTTTGAAATGTCCCCATGCTGGCAGTCTGAAAAAAGCCTCGAGTACTTACAGAAAATTTCAAGGAACATGTAATTTTCCATTGTGATATTAGTTATTAGCTGTTAAGCTGAGCATTACAAATATATAATAGAAACATGTTAAGATTGTTGGAAACACATTTATCTGTCATGCATACATGACAGGTTGTATCTTCAGCTCAGGAACGTGTTAGAATACTTCTTTCAATAATTACTTTATATTACTTGGAATATAAAAAATTGAGAGGAGGAAATGGAATTGAAGTCCTTGTCCGAATATTCCATGGTCCTGGGGTCTTATCCCTTTTTCTGACACTCAGAGAATCCAGTTGAAGTATTATGGTGCCATTCAAATGAGGGAGATACATCATGTGGCATATTTAAGAACATAAGAACATAAGAAATAGGAGCAGGCGTAGGCCATACGGCCCCTCGAGCCTGCTCCGCCATTCAATAAGATCATGGCTGATCTTTGATCTCAACTCCACTTTCCTGCCCGATCCCCATATCCCTTGATTCCCCTAGAGTCCAAAATTCTATCTATCTCAGCCTTGAATATACTCAACGATTCAGCATCCACAGCACCTCTGGGGCAGAGAATTCCAAAGATTCACAGCCCTCTGAATGAAGAAATTCCCCCTCATCTCAGTCTTAAATGGCCGACCCCTTATCTTGAGACTGTGCCCCCTCGTTCTAGACTCTCCAGCCAGGGGAAACAACCTCTCAGCATCTACCCTGTCAATCCCCCTCAGAATCCCCTGGCTAGGTAGTCTAGAACCAGGGGTCACAGTCTCAGAATAAGGTGTTGGCCATTTAGGACTGAGATGAGGAGAAATTTCTTCACTCAGAGGGTGGTGAATCTTTGGAATTCTCTACCCCAGAGGGCTGTGGAGGCTCAGTTGTTGAGTATATTCAAGACAGAGATCGATAGATTTTTGAATATTAAGGTGATCAAGGGATATGGGGATAGTGTAGGAAAGTGGAGATGAGGTAGAAGATCAGCCTTGGTCTTATTGAATGGCGAAGCAGGCTCGAAGGGCCAAATGGTCTACTCCTGCTCCTATTTCTTATGTTCTTATGTTCTTAATCTTGTATGTTTCAATGAGATCACCTCTCATTCTTCTAAACGCCAGAGAGTATAGGCCCAATCTGCTCAATCTCACCTTGTGCCCTGGCAACGCTGGGTGACAGGGTTGTCTGGGCAATACTGATGTCCAACATTGACAGGGGACTTGGGGAGTGGGCGATTTAAAATTTTAAAAGGCCGAGAGTGAACCAACAACAACAACTTTAATCTTGAAAAATGCAGTTCAGTTGGTCAAAATTCAAATGAGTAGAAAAAAAGCACTGTGGGTCCATTCAGAAAAAAGCATTATGTTTGACCCTATATTACTTTAAGCTTGTGTTTTTTCTGGGTGTTAAAATGCAATATTAGCAAAAGTATTAGTTAACTTTCCTGTAAGTATTCAGTGAAACAGTGGAAGTAAATTATTTGATTTCAGATGCGAACGTACATAATAACTAATAGAGTCAGAGGGACTGGATTTTACCAGCCCTGAGGAGGCGGGTCTGGAGGCTGGACTGCTGGGAAAATCTCCAAAAATGGGAGCGGGTCCCAAACCCGCTCCCAACCCGCCTCCAACCAATCTTCCCGGGAGTCAGGTCCCCGATTTGCGCAAGGACCCGACTCCTAGCGGCGGGAAGAGGATTATAGCCACTTAACTGCCTGTTAACAGGTAGTTAACAGGCAGTTAAGAGGCTTTTTCCAATTTTTCGACTGCTGCTGCGGGCTTCCCGACGTCGGGAAACCCCGCCAGGGTAAGTGAGGCGTGCTGTGTGTCTATTGGTGTTTGGATGACAGCTGCAGAAATGGTGTGAAGCATGCAATGGGACACAGGTTAGTATCAGAGGTAAGGGCATGTTGTGAAAGTAATTTTTAATGTGGTTAGATGTTTCTGCAGGTGACAAGCTGTGAAGTGTTTGTGTAGCCTCATCTCATCGGGAGAAGTGACAGTTGGCTTCTGCAATCTCAGCTGCAGCTGCCATCTGTTTTATCCTAAGGAGAGAGTAATTGGAGAGCCTTGGTGAAAGGGCTCACCTTTGGACAGTGATTGTCAGTGTTTGACAGCACCTCAATGCTGTCAAACACTGTCAAATCATCTGTCAAACAAGTGTGGTGCATATACCTTTAAGAAAACCGGCAGATGAAGCCCCATCAACTGACGTCATCTGGCACCGGCTTTCCCTTAATTGGCCAGCAAGCCCACAGGGCGGGCTTAACAAGGCCAATCAGGGGAAAATAGCGTCTCTGCATCGGACGTCGCTGGGGGCGGGACTAGAAACCGGAAGCCAGCAATCCCTCCCCCAACGCGTCTTGGTGAGTAAAATCCAGCCAATAGAGTCATAACGGCACAGAAGGATGTCATTCGGCCCATCAAGTCCGTGCTGGCTCTCTGCAGAGCAAAAAAAGTCAGTCCCATTCCCCTGCTCTATCCCCGTAGCCCTGCAAGTTTATTTCCCTCAAGTGCCTATCCAGTCTCCCCTTGAAAACATTGGCCCAGAAATTAAACATCGATGGTTCCCGCGGGGGTAAGGAATTCCCCGCGATATCGCACTCCGCGCCTACCTTTTTGTTTCGGGCCCACACGAACTTCAGTTTCAGGGCCTCTCCTTGTTGCCGGCGTGCAGTGCTGTGCGTGTCCCAGAGGCGCAATTAGTTCGTGCGAGCTCTGGGATCACGTGATTCAGTTAGAGCCAATGGCAGCACACCATCTTTCATTCATAGTTTTGACAGCAAGGGCTGTCAAAGCTATGAATACTACAAGCCCCCAAAAGAACAGCTAAACCTCAATTAAATTTAAAAAAAGCCATCACATTAATAAAATAACTATAGTTAAATAAATTAACCACTTTAAACAAAAAATTTAATTTTTGAAAAAAATTAAATTCTTTTTAAAAGTTATAAAAATAAACTTACCTTTCTTTAAAGTCTCTAAAAAAGATAAACCTGTTGAAAAAAATTTAAAATAACACTTAATTAACTACTTACCTTGTTAAAAGGGGATCCTACGCCTGCTTTCTTTATGTGTAAAATCTTCACCACTTACCTGCGCGTTCAAAGCTGAAAAAATAACTAAGTGCACTGCGTGCGCGCAGCCTGTAGCGCGCACGCAGTTCACTTAGGAACCGCCCGCTTTGCAATACACGAAGTGCCGGTTTCCCGCGCATGCGCAATGCATGCAGGAAACCGGCAATTCTGGAACTAATACGCGAGAGTACACAGTGCATACTCTCGCGTATTAGGTCTAATTTTCGGGCCATTGTGTGTGTCAATATACTAACTAATAACTAATATACCGCCTTTAATGCAGTAAAATGCCCCAAGGTGCTTCAAAGGAGCATCAACAAAATTTGACACCGAGCCACACAAGGAGATATTAGGGCAGGTGACCAAAAGCTTGGCCAAAGAGGTAGGTTTTAAGGAGCGTCTTAAAGGAGGAAAGAGAGGTAACTGGTTTCTGCGGTGACCAATTTCCTATAGGCCCTGCCGCAATCACCAATTATTGTCAGTGGTTTCGCCCTGCCCGTAGCGAGCAGGCAAACCCCCTTACTACAAGTTCTGGACGATAGGGATTACTGAGGACAGATTGGAACACGGACAGCGTTTTCGGGCTCACTCGTACAGTGTTTATTAAGGTTGACAAAACCACTCTACTCTCATACAGTACGAGCAGTGTGAACACAACAGTCCAGTTTAAAACAGTACAACCCTGACTTGTCCAACAAGCCCCTGCCATGCTGACTTACCACGGCCTAAAAACACCCTCCTGTGAACTAAACTATCACAGGACCCTTCCAACGCTAAACCCCTTCTGGTTTGGTAGGAACATACAGGCACCCCCTCACACAGCTAAGTGATCTTGTGGGTGTGCAGGCTTGGCAATGCTCACCTAGATTGCCCTTGTTCTTGCTTGCAGCTTCCTCCAGTATGTCTCGGCTACCTGGTTCCATACCGGCCTTGCGGCATGCGAGTCCCAGTCTGAGTCGAAGTCTACCTCGGTTGGAAGAGCAAGGCTCAGCTCCTCTTGACGTTCCAGGGAGCGCAGGAGAGAGAGAGAGAGCTATCCAAACTGCTCTCTGATATACCCCACCCCAATACACAGACCGCTGTCTGTGGTTTTAATGGACACATGGCCTCAGGGAAATGGTTTCCAGGCCTCCTCCCAGGTTTGGATGGTTTAGATCTCGTTTTGATTTCCCAGCCGATTTAACTTAACGAGCTCATCTTCTTCAGAAACAATGAGTTGCCAGCCTCATTATTCATGACTTGGGAGTGGGCCTCTCGGGCCATTGTTCCCAAGGACAGTCTGTTACCATACGAATGCAACCTGGTTACGTCAGCCACCTTCAGCTTGAGTGTTTTTCCACAGCTTCCCACCCAAACAGCCTGTCCAGTTTTTAATAAGGGTATATTGAGTGCCTGTTTGTCACGGAGTGCAGATCAGAACAGAGGGTTAAACTGCGAGTTTGGTGAGTGAGGGAGTAAATCTTAAAGGTTAATCTCTTATTTTTATAAATTCTAGTCTCGTGTGCTTGCAATTAGCATTTAAATTTACTGTTTCAAGTTTTAAGTTTCTTCCAGGCTTGGGCAGGGCTAAGCAAGCTCTGTGCTGGAGAGCAGGTGAGTGTAATTAATTAATTAAGTGGTCTAATCTGGTTCTGTAACTGCCAGAGAGCTCACTTATTTAAATCACAGCAGTATAAAGAGGGAGGCTAGAGTGCAGTTTGTCACATAGTGCAGATCGGGACAGAGTGTTAAACTGTGAGTTTGGTGAGTGAGGAAGTTCGGGGAGGGAGGTGTTCCTTTCTTTTTCCATCTTTGTCAGCTTCCAGGAGAGCAGAGCTAAAAAGCTGCACAAGAGGGGACAGAGAACCAGCGGTGAGTATTTCTACAGTATTTCTACATTCTAGTCATTAAAGTAAAAGTAAGGTCTCTAGTTTAGAGTAAGTAGTGTTTAAAGGGAAGTAAGGTCCCTAGTGTATTTAGTATTCTTTAATTTAAAGGGAGTAAATTAAGGGTAGGACATGGCAGGGCAGCTCTGCAACATGGAGTGCTCCTCCTGTGCTATGTTGGAAGTCAGGGACACTTTAGGTGTCCAGGGCAAACACATGTGCAGGAAGTGTCTCCAGCTGCAGCTACTCGAAATCCGCGTTTCGGAGCTGGAGCTGTGGCTGGAGTCACTGTGGAGCATCCGCGAAGCTGAGATCTTGATGGATAGCACGTTTAACAAGGTGGTCACACCGCAGGTAAAGAGTGCACAGGCAGACAGGGAATGGGTGACCACAAGAAAGAGTAAAAGAACTAGGAAGGTAGTGCAGAAGTCCCCTGGGTCCATCTCCCTCTCCAACAGATTTTCCGTTTTGGATAATGATGGGGGAGAGGGTTTCTCAGGGGAATGCAGCAAGAGCCAAGTCCGTGGCACTACGACTGGCCCAGCTGCACAGGAGGGGAGGAAAAAGAGTGGGAGAGCAATAGTGATAGGGGATTCTATCGTAAGGGGAACAGATAGACGTTTCTGTGGCCGCAAACGTGACTCCAGGATGGTATGTTGCCTCCCTGGTGCCAGGGTCAAGGAGGTCGCTGAATGGCTGCAGGGCAATCTGAAGGGGGAGGGCGAACAGTCAGAGGTCGTGGTTCACATTGGTACCAACGACATGGGTAGAAAGAGAGATGAGGTCCTGCAACAAGAATTTAGGGAGCTAGGTAGCAGATTAAAAAGCAGGACCTCAAAGGTTGTAATCTCTGGATTACTCCCGGTGCCACGTGCTAGTGAGTATAGGAATAGGAGGATAGAGCAGATGAATGCGTTGCTAAACAGTTGGTGCAGGAGGGAGGGCTTTAGTTTCCTGGATCACTGGGTCTGCTTCTGGGGAAGGTGGGACCTGTACAAGTCGGACGGGTTGCATCTGAACCGGAACGGGACCAACATCCTTGCTAGTACTGTTGGGGGGGGGTTTAAACTAACTTGGCAGGGGGATGGGATATGGAGTGGAGCTATAGTAGGGGGTCATGCACAGCCAAATATAGAGGAAAAAACAAGTCAGCCTGGAAGGCAGAGCAAATATGTAACGGCACAAAGGAGTATGGCAAGGCTGGATGACATTTATTTTAATGCAAGGAGTCTTGCGAGTAAGGCAGATGAATTGAAGGTGTTGATGAACACATGGGAGTATGATATTGTTGCTATCATAGAGACATGGTTGAGGGAGGGGCAGGACTGGCAGCTCAATATTCCGGGGTATAGAATCTTCAGGCGAGACAGAGGTGGGTGTAAAAGAGGAGGGGATGTCGCAATATTAATCAAGGAGTCAATTACTGCTGTAAGGAGGGATGATAGCTTAGCAGGTTCCTCTAATGAGGCCATATGGGTAGAACTTAAAAACAAAAAGGGGGCAAGCACTTTGCTGGGAGTGTACTAAAGACCCCCAAACAGTCAGGGGGAGATAGAGGAACAGATATGTGGCAAATCTCAGAGAAGTGTAGAAATAATAGGGTAATAATAGTAGGGGATTTCAACTTCCCCAATATTAACTGGGATAGTCAGAGTGTGAAAGGCTTAGAGGGTGCGGAATTCTTAAAGTGCATCCAGGAGAGCTTTTTGAGCCAGCATGTAGAAAGTCCTACAAGAGAGGGGGTGGTACTGGATCTAATTCTAGGGAATGTAGCCGGGCAAGCAGTAGAAGTGTTAGCAGGAGAGCATGTTGGTGACAGTGACCATAATTCGGTGAGATTTAAGGTAGTCATGGAAAAGGACAAAGATGGACTGGAGATAAAGGTTCTAAATTGGGGGAAGGCCGATTTTAATAAGATAAGGCAGGATCTGGCCAAAGTGGACTGGGATCAGCTACTTGTAGGAAAATCCACATCAGAGCAGTGGGAGTCTTTCAGAAAGGAAATAGAGAGAGTACAACGCTAACATGTTCCTGTAAAGGTTAAGGGTGGGACCAACAAGCCCAGGGAACCCTGGATGTCAAGGGATATACGAGAATGGATTAGGAAAAAAAGGGAGGCTTTTGGCAGATACAAAGGACTAAAAACAGTGGAAGCCCTAGAGGAGTATAGAAAGTGCAGGGGGGTACTTAAAAAAGAAATTAGGAGAACGAAGAGGGGGCATGAAGTAACACTGGCGGGCAAAATAAAGGAAAATCCCAAGGTGTTTTATAAGTATATTAAGGGCAAGAGGATAACCAGGGAAAGAGTAGGGCCCATTAGGGACCAAAGTGACAATCTGTGTGTAGAGCCAGAAGATGTAGGTGGGGTTTTAAATGAATATTTTGCATCTGTGTTCACTATGGAGAAGGACGATATAGGCATACAAATCAGGCAGGGGGATTGTGATATACTTGAACAAATTAGTATTGAGAGGGAGGAGGTACTAGCGGTTTTAGCAGGCTTAAAAGTGGATAAATCCCCAGGTCCAGACGAGATGTATCCCAGGCTGCTGTGTGAGGCAAGGGAGGAAATTGCAGGGGCTCTGACACAAATTTTCAGAACAGGGGAGGTGCCAGAGGACTGGAGAACAGCTAACGTAGTACCATTATTCAAGAAGGGTAGTAGGGATAAACCAGGGAATTACAGGCCAGTGAGCCTAACATCAGTGGTAGGAAATTATTGGAAAAAATTCTGAGGGACAGAATTAGTCTCCACTTGGAGAGGCAAGGATTAATCAAGGATAGTCAGCATGGCTTTGTCAGGGGGAGATCATGTCTGACCAATTTGATTGAATTTTTCGAGGGGGTGACTAGGTGTTTGGATGAGGGTAGTGCAGTTGATGTAGTCGACATGGACTTCAGTAAGGCTTTTGACAAAGTCCCGCATGGGAGACTGGTCAAGAATGTAAAAGCCCATGGGATCCAGGGCAACTTGGCACATTGGATCCAAAATTGGCTTAGTGGCAGGAGGCAGAGGGTGATGGTCGAAGGTTGTTTTTGTGACTGGAAGCCTGTGTCCAGTGGTGTACCGCAGGGATCAGTGCTGGGTCCTTTGCTGTTTGTAGTGTACATTCATGATTTAGATATGAATGTAGGAGGTATGATCAGTAAGTTCGCAGATGACACGAAAATTGGTGGGGTGGTAAATAGCGAGGAGGGAAGCCTCCGGCTACAGGATGATATAGATGGGTTGGTTAGATGGGCAGAACAGTGGCAAATGGAATTTAACCCTGAAAAGTGTGAGGTGATGCATTTTGGGAGGACTAACAAGGCAGGGGAATACACAATGAATGGTAGGACCCTAGGAAGGACAGAGGATCAGAGGGACCTTGGCGTGCATGTACATAGATCCCTGAAGGCAGCAGGACAGGTAGATAAGGTGGTTAAAAAGGCATATGGGATACATACATAGATACATAGATACATAGAAGATAGGAGCAGGAGTAGGCCATCCGGCCCTTCGAGCCTGCTCCGCCATTTAATGAGATCATGGCTGATCCTTCAATTCAGTATCCCGTCCCCGCCTTCTCTCCGTAACCCTTAACCCCTTTTGCCTGTAGAAATATATCTAATTCCCTCTTAAATATATTTAATGAGCTGGCGTACACTGCCCTCTGTGGCAATGAGTTCCACAGGTTCACCACTCTCTGAGTGAAGAAATTCCCCCTCATTTCTGTCCTAAATGGTTTAGCCCTTATCCTTAAATTATGTCCTCTAGTTCTGTTCTCACCCGCCAAGGGAAACATTCCTTCTGCATCTAATCTGTCTAGACCTGTCAGAATTTTATACACTTCTATGAGGTCCCCTCTCAATCTTCTAAACTCCAGTGTGTACATCCCTAAACTACATAGTCTCTCCTCATAGGTCAATCCCGCCATTCCTGGTATCAGCCTGGTGAATCGCCGCTGCACCCCCTCCATGGCAAGAACATCTTTCCTCAGATGAGGCGACCAAAACTGTACACAGTACTCGAGGTGTGGTCTCACCAGTGCCCTGTACAGCTGCAGCAAGGTATCCCTGTTCCTGTATTCCAACCCTTTTGCTATGAAGGCCAGCATACCGTTTGCCTTCTTGACCGCCTGTTGCACCTGCATGCTCGCCTTCAGTGACTGGTGTACAAGAACACCCAGGTCTCTCTGTACTTCCCCCTCTCCCAATTTATTGCCATTTAAATAATAATTTGCCCTCCCGTTCCTGCACCCAAGGTGGATAACTTCGCACTTGTCCACATTATAGTGCATCTGCCATTTATCCGCCCAATCACCCAGTCTGTCCAAATCGCTCTGGAGCTTCCTGGTCTCCTCCTCTGAGCCCACCCCCCCTCCTAGTTTAGTGTCGTCTGCAAATTTGGAAATGCTGCATTCGACTCCCTGATCCAGGTCATTAATATAAATTGTGAACAGCTGGGGACCCAGGACAGATCCCTGTGGTACCCCACTTGTTACTGCCTGCCATTCAGAAAATGAGCCGTTTATTCCAACTCTCTGTTTTCTATCTGACAGCCAGTTCTCTATCCACGTCAATACTTTCCCCTTTATCCCATGAGCTTCAATTTTCCATGCTAATCTTTTATGTGGGACCTTATCGAAGGCCTTTTGGAAGTCCAGGTACACCACATCTACTGGCTCTCCCCCATCTATTTTACCAGTTACTCCCTCAAAAAATTCCAATAGATTAGTCAAGCACGATTTACCCTTTGTAAATCCATGTTGACTCTGTCCTATCCTGTCCCCATTTGCTAAGTGCTCGGCTATTTCATCCTTAATGATGGACTCCAGCATTTTGCCCACAACTGATGTAAGGCTTACAGGTCTGTAATTACCTGCTTTTTCCCTACCCCCCTTTTTGAATAGTGGGGTAACGTTAGCTACCCTCCAATCCATGGGCACTGTTCCCGAGTCTAATGAATTCTGAAAAATCATGCTTAGTGCATCCGCTATCTCTAGGGCCACCTCCTTCAGTACCCTAGGATGCATGTTATCAGGCCCTGGGGATTTGTCCGCCTTCAATCCCTTTAGCTTCCTTAACACCATATCCTTAGAGATATTGATTTGCGTCAGTTCCTCCTTTGCCAATGTCCCTATTTTTCCCGATATCCCAGGGAGGTTTTTTGTGTCTTCCTTCGTAAAGACTGACCCAAAGTATGCATTTAGTTGGTCTGCCATTTCCTTATTTCCCATTATATATTCCCCCGTATCTGACTGCAATGGACCAACTTTGGTTTTCACCAGTCTTTTCCTCTTGATATACTTATAAAAGCTTTTGGAGTTAGTTTTTATATTTTCCGCCAGCTTGCTTTCGTAAGCTATTTTGCCCTTCTTGATTAAGCCCTTTGCCCTCCTTTGCTCTATCTTAAACTGTTCCCAATCTTCCGCTCTGGCGCGTTTTTTGGCTATTTTATACGCCCTATCTTTGGATTTTATGCTGTCTCTAATTTCCCCTGTTATCCACGGTTGAGTCACCTTTTTAGATTTCCTTTTATGCCAGATTGGTATAAACAATTTTTGCAATTTTGTCATTCTATCTTTAAATGCTTGCCATTGTTTATCTACCTCCAGTCCTCCCAGGAACGTTGTCCAATCAGACCTACTCAGTTCCCGTCTAATGGCATCATAATTCCCCTTGTTTAAATTCAGGACCTGAGTCTCTGAGTCAATTTCTTCGCTCTCCATTTCGAGTGAGAAATCGATCATGTTATGATCGCTCTGACCCAAGGGTCCCCGTACAACAAGATTACTAATTAGTCCCTTCTCATTGCACAGTACCCAGTCCAATATAGCCTGTTCCCGAGTTGGTTCCTCGACATATTGATCCAGATAACCATCCCTTAAACACTCAAGGAATTCCTCCTCCTCATTATTTTTACTGATTAGGCTAGTCCAATCTATATGTAAGTTAAAGTCACCTATGATGACAGCTGTGCTCTTATTGCACGCTTCTCTAATTTCCCTCGTGATGCCCTCCCCAACCTCTATTTTACTATTTGGAGGCCTATATACCACTCCTATTAATGTTTTTCGCCCCTCGCTATTTCTTAGCTCCACCCATATAGATTCTGTATTAACTGAGTTAATATCCTTCCTTTCAATTGCATTTATCCCCTCTTTTACCAGCAATGCTACCCCTCCTCCCTTTCTTTTTTGTCGATCCTTCCTAAATACTGAATACCCCTGTATGTTAAGCTCCCAGCCCTGCTCACCCTGCAACCATGTTTCCGTAATCCCAATTAGATCATAATTATTAACCTCTATTTCCACAGCTAATTCATCTACCTTGTTCCTGATGCTTCTCGCATTAAGGTATAAAACCCTCAGGCTTTTTTTATGCTCACATTTTTTATGAATTAGTTTGGCCCTTTGTTTTTTGTTCCTCTCCTTTTTACCATTTATTTCTGTCTGCCTTTCACTTTCCTCTATTTCACTACATGGGTTTCTAGCCCCCTGCCATACTAGTTTAAATGCTCCCGAACTGCTTTATCAAAATTTACCCCGAGAACCTCAGTTCCATCTTTGCACAGGTGTAGACCGTCCCTTTTGTATAGGTCACACCTACCACAAAACTGGTCCCAATGCCTCAAAAATTTAAAACCCTCCCTCTTACACCACTGCTCAAGCCACGTATTTAGCCTAACTATCCTGTTCTCTGTACTCTTACTAGCACGTGGCACTGGTAGTAATCCAGAGATTACTACCTTCGAGGTCCTACTTTTTAGCTTGGCTCCTAACTCCCTAAATTCTACTTGTAGGACCTCTTCCCTTTTTTTAGCTACGTCGTTGGTACCAACATGTATCACGACAACTGGCTGTTCCCCCTCCCCCTCCAGAATGTTCTGCACCCGAGGCATAGAATATAAGAACAGGGAGGTTATGATGGAGTTGTACAAAACGCTAGTTAGGCCACAGCTGGAATACTGTGTGCAGTTCTGGTGGCCACACTATAGGAAGGATGTGATTGCATTGGAGAGGGTGCAGAGGAGATTCACCAGGATGTTACCTGGGCTGCAGCGCTTCAGCTATGAAGAGAGACTGGACAGGCTGGGGTTGTTTTCCTTAGAGCAGAGAAGGCTGAGGGGGGACCTGATTGAGGTGTACAAAATTATGAGGGGCATAGATAGGGTAGATAGAGAGGGACTTTTCCCCTTAGTAGAGGGGTCAATAACCAGGGGGCATAGTTTCAAGGTAAGGGGCAGCAGGTTTAGAGGGGATTTGAGGAAAAACTTTTTCACCCAGAGGGTAGTTGGAATCTGGAACTCACTGCCTGAAAGGGTGGTAGAGGCAGGAACCCTCACAACATTCAAGAAGCATTTGGATGAGCACTTGAAATGCCATAGCATACAAGGCTATGGACCAAGTGCTGGAAAATGGGATTAGAATAGACAGGGCTTGATGGCCGGCACGGACACGATGGGCTGAAGGGCCTCTTTCTGTGCTGTATAACTCTATGGGGGAAAAATTAGGTCGCGCCCCATTTGGGGCGCAAATATCGTCTGGACGCAAATATTAGCGCCTGGCGCTAATTATCGGCACTGACTGGAAACTTCACTTTTACCGCCCCGGGAGGTGAGTGGAGCGCTAAATCAGGCGCTGCACACCTGTCTTAAGGCGCAAAGGCCAAGGAGTGAGGCGCTAACTCAGAGCACTGGCGAAGCTCATGTAATGTCAGTCAGCAATGGAACACACACACAATGGCACGGGCCAGTTCTTAAAGGGGATGGTTAATCTTGCTTTCCATCCACATCCTGTTCATTGCAGCCTTGAATCTCGGCCTGGAGAGACTTGCACATCAAATGTGCTGGAAAGAACAATGGAGAGTACCAGGCAAAGAGCTCAGATTGCAGCTCCCACAGTCTCTGCTAAATCGATACAAGGAATGGCAAATCAAAATGAACCTGCAAAGTGCTGCTCAGTACCCAAAACTCCTTCACACAACGTTGAATCTCTCCAGAAGTCTCTCCCTCTCTCTCTCAGAATGCGTAGTTCAAAAATGCCACCAACAATAAAAGACAGGAAGAGGCCCCCTTTAAATAGCGCCCCCCCCCAGCCCCACAGCGATTGATAGCGTTCCAGTCTTCTGGTCGTTGGATGCGCCAGGCGGTAAGGCAGGGGGTGCCACTCAATTTCCGCTCCGGGGCACCACAAGGGCGTTGCACCATGGAATGACGTCACAATCTGCGCGCGCAGGTGGTCGCAGCGGTAAAGTTTAGCGCCGCCGCACAATCTCTAGTTAAGTTCCCGAGCGGCGCAAACATCGCTGCGCCCGGGCGTTAGCGGCTTTGCGCCCCATTAGCGCCCTCTTAAGGCGCTAACGGGAGGCGCAACCAACTGAATTTTTACCCCTATGACTCTATGTTCATAATCTAAAAATCCATGGAGTCTGCGCCGACTGCTACAGGCCCCCCTTTGATATTTCAACTTTTCCCAAACAGAAATATCATCAAAAGTTCTGTTGCCTTCCGCTGCAGGAGGCGCACTGTATATCCCAACCAAACCGTACATCAAATTTTACCCCAGGGTCCTGTATCTCACACTTTATACGACAAATCACATCACAGTTACAGGTGTATATATACAAACAGACAGTCAACTCCGGGCTATACTTTAATCAAAGCTTGCCACCGGTTTCGGAGTGTTTTACTTCACTTTCTGCATGACAATCGGAGAAGATAAAACACTAACACACATTGAACTACTACAATCACATGAGAAATCACACGAATCCATGGGGGAATCTCGATATTCAGACTGATGTCCCACCATGGCGGAGAAACCAGTTCTTTTATCTCATCTTTACGTCTCTACTTACCATTGTTATTCCTCCCCCCAGCCTCCCCCTTGCTTTTTTATCTGTTTCATTTCCTGCTTTTTTTCTCAGTTCTGACGAAGGGTTTCGACCTGAAACGTTAACTCTGTTTCTCTCTCCATGGATGTTGCCTGGCCTGCTGAGTTTTTCCAGCATTTTCTGTTGTTGTTTCTTTTATCTCATCCCCCGTTTCCCTGTTCCGTTGCTCGAGGGAATAGAAATGCTTTTGGGAGAGTTCAACTTCCTTTATTAATTTTGTGAGGTGTTCGAGCAGAAGAGGAATTTCATACCCAAACCGTGTTAGGTATTGTTGCAGGTCTTGCATTGTATCATTCACCGTGAGGTGTACCGTGGTGGGCTCTGGAATGGGAATGATGCGCTCTTGAGCCACCTGAACTTCTGTGTGAGGTTTGAAGCAGAAAGTCTTATCGGTGACCAGGCACTAAGTGTCGTTGTGTACCCGGTACTGGTCCACGCTTGTCGTGACGCAGTACGTCCCTCTGCCCACATATGCTACCTAGGGTGGAACGTGGCTTTGGGCCATCACCTCCATGGTGCAATTAATGGGCTCTGATTCAAACCCGCACACCCGCCGATTAAACGCATTCAATTGCTGGGGACACAACACCACGTGCGCGCCCCTGCTCTGGCATCCATTGAGGTCAGCGCCGATCATGGCGTGCTCCCACTTTACAACAAACGGTGGGGCCCCATGACGTCGCACGTGCACCCCGTCCCCTAGGACGCCAATATTCTCTACTCGGTATACCGGCGCTGGCCGCGGTGACCCGCCCATTACCGGCATCCGGAGTACAATCCCCATTACAGTGTGGTTGGACTGGCCACAGTCAACTGGGACCGGGTATGCCTCTGAGGCCAGTCGGAGTTGGCACGGGCTCATTAAATTTTCGTACGGGCTGAGCGCAGTGAGGTGCCGGTTGCTGACCCACGAAGGGACGTGACCTTGCTGCAGGTCCTCCAAATTACTGTGCCCTTCGTTCAGCAGCCACGCACCGTACAACACACACGCATCGTTTTTCGCTGCCTGCGCCGAGGCATTCTGATCCTCTCTGATCAAACTATTGATCGTCTGAGCGTGTGCCTCCAGCTCGGCTATGACTTCCTTTAAATGTATGGTCATAGCCTGATCTTCCCGTAACTCCGACCCCTCTAGCTCGTTACCCTCCCCCAGTATCTTTCGCAGCTGGCCCCTTAAGGTGTTGACCTGCATCTGCAACTGTGCATCGTCCATACTGTTGATAATGGGCGTGCCCGTGCTGAAGGCTGTAGCCGCATCATTAAATACCCCCCCCGTCTATATCTCCCCGAACCAACGCGATGGTTTACAGTTAAATCGTACAGACTTTCCCGATTCACATCCCCGTAACTTAATTCATAAAATTGTCGGAACATTTCCTTCAACAGGGCCTCATATACTTTTTCCGTTTCTACCGGACACCACCAGGGTAGCTGTACCCAGGTTAAATTTAGAATGACTGACATAACATAGTGGTGACCATCTTGGTACAAGATCTTGTCGGTCGGGACTAACACTAACCCATTCCT
Organism: Squalus acanthias; assembly: GCA_030390025.1. Lineage (NCBI taxonomy): Eukaryota > Metazoa > Chordata > Chondrichthyes > Squaliformes > Squalidae > Squalus > Squalus acanthias. The sequence continues at coordinate 16,761,374 of CM059426.1, forward strand.
TGGTCCCGGTGTGGTGGCGGGGCAACTAATCTGTGTTTCTTGTACCGGTGGGGCTGTGGGCAGGGTCTTCCTCTCGTGTGCTACCAGTTCCGTGGAATTTACTGTGTTGGGAGGGTCTGGGATCACGCAGGCGTCCCCACTCTGATCCCATCCCGGAATCCTGCCATCGCCACAAGAAGGCGATCGACACACCCGCCGGGCAGACCCGTTCCGATCCCCACATACACACGTAAATTCCCTGTTCCTCTTTCCACCATTTGTTCCAGCACACTTCTACTCCCCCCTCACCCCCGTAATCTGTCATAAGAACATAAGAACATAAGAAATAGGAGCAGGAGTAGACCAATCGGCCCCTCGAGCCTGCTCCGCCATTCAATGAGATCATGGCTGATCTGATCCAACCTCAACTCTAAAGAACACAAGAAGTAGGAGCAGGACCAGGCCACTCGGCCCCTGGGCCCGCTCCGCCACCCACAGGGCCTTGACCGATCCGAACTCAAACTCATGTCCAATTTCCAGCCCGCTCCCCGTAACCCCTGATTCCCTTTACTTCTAGAAAACGGTCTATTTCTGTTTTAAATTTATTTAATGAAGTAGCTTCCACAGCTTCCTGGGGTAGCAAATTCCACAGACCCACTACCCTCTGAGTGAAAAAGTTTCTCCTCATCTCAGTTTTGAAAGAGGAGCCCCTTATTCTAAGATTATGTCCCCTAGTTCTAGTTTCACCCATCATTGGGAACATCCTCACCGCGTCCACCCGATCAAGCCCCTTCACAATCTTATATGTTTCAATAAGATCGCCTCTCATTCTTCTGAACTCCAATGAGTAGAGTCCCAATCTACTCAACCTCTCCTCGTATGTCCACCCCCTCATCCCCGGAATTAACCGAGTGAACCTTCTTTGTACTGCCTCGAGAGCAAGTATGTCTTTTCTTAAGTATGGACACCAAAACTGTATGCAGTACTCCAGGTGCGGTCTCACCAATACCCTATACAACTGCAGCAATACCTCCCTGTTTTTATATTCTATCCCCCTAGCAATAAAAGCCAACATTCCATTGGCTTTCTTGATCACCTGCTGCACCTGCATACTAACTTTTTGATTTTCTTGCACCAAGACCCCCAGATCCCTTTGTACTGCAGTACTTTCCAGTTTCTCGCCATTAAGATAATAACTTGCTCTCTGATTTTTCCTGCCAAAGTGCATAACCTCACATTTTCCAATATTGTATTGCATCTGCCAAATCTCTGCCCACTCACCCAGCCTGTTTACATCCCCTTGTAGGTTTTTTATGTCCTCCTCACTCTCTACTTTCCCTCCCATCTTTGTATCATCTGCAAACTTTGATATGTTACACTCGGTCCCCTCCTCCAAATCGTTAATATAGATTGTAAATAGTTGGGGACCCAGCACCGACCCCTGCGGAACACCACTGGCTACTGGTTGCCATTCCAAGAATGAACCATTTATCCCAACTCTCTGCTTCCTGTTAGATAACCAATCCTCCACCCATGCCAGAATATTACCCCCAATCCAGTGATTTTTTATCTTGAGTAATAATCTTTTATGTGGCACCTTGTCGAATGCCTTCTGGAAGTCTAAATACACTACATCCACTGGTTCCCCTTTATCCACCCTGTACGTTATGTCCTCAAAGAACTCGAGCAAATTTGTCAGACATGACTTCCCCTTCATAAAGCCATGCTGACTTTGTCCTATTAAATTATGTTTATCTAAATGTTCCGTTACTGTCTCCTTAATAATAGACTCCAAAATTTTACCCACCACAGATGTTAGGCTAACTGGTCTATAATTTCCAGCCTTCTGCCTACAACCCTTTTTAAATAAGGGTGTTACATTAGCAGTTTTCCAATCTGCCGGGACCTTTGCTGAGTCCAGGGAGTTTTGGAAAATTATTACCAAAGCATCCACAATTCCTACTGCCACTTCCCTCAAGACCCTAGGATGTAAGCCATCAGGTCCAGGGGATTTATCCGCCTTGAGTCCCATTATTTTACTGAGTACCAATTCCTTAGTGATTTTAATCGTATTTAGCTCCTCCCCCACTAGAGCCCACTGTTTGTCCAGTGTTGGGATATTCTTAGTGTCCTCTACCGTAAAGACTGAAACAAAATATTTGTTCAGCATTTTTGCCATCTCCATGTTTCCCACCATTAATTTCCCGGTCTCATCCTCTAAGGGACCTACGTTTGCCTTAACCATCCTTTTTCTTTTTATATAACTATAGAAACTCTTGCTATCTGTTTTTATATTTTTTGCTAATTTATTTTCATAGTCTATTTTCCCTTTCTTAATCAATCCTTTAGTTACTTTTTGTTGTCTTTTGAAGACTTCCCAATCTTCTATCCTCCCACTAACTTTGGCTACCTTATATGTCCTTGTTTTTAGTTGGATACTTTCTTTAATTTCTTTACTTAGCCATGGATGGCTGTCATTTCTTTTACACCCTTTTTTCCTCAGTGGAATATATTTATTTTGAAAGTTGTAAAATAACTCCTTGAATGAACACCACTCCTCATGTACCGTCTTACCCTTTAATCTATTTTCCCAGTCCACTTTAATCAATTCTGCTCTCATGCCATCATAGTCTCCTTTATTCAAGCTCAGTATGCTTGTTTGAGAACCAACCTTCTCACCCTCTAATTGGATATGGAATTCAACCATGTTATGGTCACTCATTCCAAGGGGATCCTTAACTAGGACATTATTAATTAATCCAGACTCATTACACAGGACCAGGTCCAAGGTTGCTTGCCCCCTTGTAGGATCAGTTACATACTGCTCAAGAAATCCATCCCTAAGACACTCAATAAACTCTTCCTCAAGGCTGCCCTGCCCAATTTGATTTGTCCAGTTAATATGATAGTTAAAATCCCCCATAATTATAGCTGTTCCCTTATTTCATGCCCCAACTATTTCCTGATTAATACTTCTTCCAACAGAGTTGCAACTATTAGGAGGCCTATATACTACGCCCACCAGTGTTTTTTTCCCCTTATTATTCCTTATCTCTACCCAAACTGTTTCATTATCCTGATCTTTTGACCCAATATCATTTCTCTGTATTACAGTGATTCCTTCCTTTATTAACATAGCCACACCCCCTCCCCTTCCTTCCTGCCTGTCCTTCCTGATTGTTAAATACCCTGGCATATTTAATTCCCAGACATTGTCACCCTGCAGCCATGTTTCTGTAATGGCCACAAGATCATACCCATGCATAGTTATTTGTGCCGTTAACTCGTCAATTTTGTTACGAATGCTACGTGCATTCAGATAAAGAACTTTCAAATGTGTTTTGCGACACTTACTTCCTGCTTTTTCCTTATTTAACACTTTACCTTTTACTCCATACCTTCTGTCCCTTCCTGACATGCTTTCCTCTGTCTCCCTGCTCAGGTTCCCAACCCTCTGCCAGATTAGTTTAAATCCTCCCCAGCAGCACTAGCAAACACTCCCCCTAGGACAGCAGTCCTGGCCCTGCCCAAGTGCAGACCGTCCGGTTTGTACTGGTCCCACCTCCCCCAGAACCGGTTCCAATGTCCCAGGAATTTGAATCCCTCCCCCTTGCACCATTCCTCTAGCCACGTATTCATTTGAAATATCCTCCTATTTCTACTCTGACTAGCACGTGGCAATGGTAGCAATCCTGAGATTACTACCTTTGAGGTCCTATTTTTTAATTTACCTCCTAACTCCCTATATTCTGCTTTTAGGACCTCATCCCCTTTTTTACCTATATCGTTGGTGCCTATGTGCACCACGACAGCTGGCTGTTCGCCCTCCCCCTCCAAAATGTTCTGTAGCCGCTCCGAGGCGTCCTTGACCCTTGCACCAGGGAGGCAACACACCATCCTGGAGTCTCGGTTGCGGCCGCAGAAACGCCTATCTATTCCCCTTACAATTGAGTCCCCTATCACTATAGCTCTTCCACTCTTTTTCCTCCCAGCCTGTGCAGCAGAGCCGCCCATGGTGCCAGGAAGTTGGCTGCTGCTGCCTTCCCCTAAGTCATCCCCCACAACAGTATCCAAAGCGGTATATCTGTTTGAGAGGGGGATGGCCACAGGGGACCCCTGCACTACCTGCCTGTACACCCTTCACCTGCGGTGTGACCAACTCACTAAACGTGCTATCCACGAGGTTCTCAGCATCGCGAATGCTCCAATATGCATCCAGCCGCAGCTCCAGCGCCGCAATGCGGGCTGTCAGTAGCTGCAGCTGGATATAGTCCGTATCGTCCCCCAGTTTCTCCCAGTCCGCCGATAGGCCTGGCCCAACTTCCTCAACCACCACCACCGTCCCAGGGGAATGTGTCCTACACGTCTTAGACAGACGCATTTCCCCTCGGTCACCCTAACCCGTGTGGCTGTGACCTGCAGTTTGGGACACGGTATGGAAGCTTCTCCATACGTGAAACCCTCGCTGCTGGAGTACCGAGTCGAGTTCGACCCCTAGCCACCCTGGCCACCTTCCCTCATGGAGATAAGTGGTCATTCCATCCGTGTCCCCGTCCTATCCCCCTGTGTCACGGTAGGCCCGTTCCCTCCTCTGCAGCCGTAGAGGAAGGACACCTTGGTGTCTCCTCTTTCCATGCTGCCAGTCCCGATCATCATTAGGAATAGAAGTACGATAAATTTGTTGGCCATGTCCCCTTGTTCCTCCGAGCTCCTTTTGTTTCCTGCCAAAACAAAAGCAAAACAGTTCCGTTCTGAGTGGGTTTTCCTCCACTGATCTGGTTTTGGTTATTTACAAAATATTTACAGTGTTCCCTGCCGCATTAACGAGCACCCCATTTAAGACCTCTCCCGTCGGGGCCTCTTGCGGCTCGCGGTCGGCGAGTAGGGAGGCGTCCACGGCACCCTAGGCCGTGGGACCCGACTGCTCCTCCTTACTGCCCCGTCCTCTGGGTCATCATCGTCCCACACCATGGGAGGAAGACCCGCGTCCACCAGGCTCATGGCTGTGCCCTGGTGCCTCTTGACCTTTGTTTTCCCCTCCTCGGAGTTAAACAACTTGCACTGGTTTACATGAAACCATTTTGTGCGTTTCGGGAGTTTTACTGCATATACCATGGGGCTGGCTTTATCCACGATATTATAAGGCCCCATGTACAGCGGCTCGAACGCCCCTACTCGGGCGTAATTACGGACCATTACCTGGTCTCCCACCTCCCACTCGTGGGTTCTCTGGGGTTTTAACAGCAGCCGATTTTTCCGGTGCTGGCTCCCCAGGTTACTGGCTGCCTGCCAGTGAATCCGTTTCAATGTCTCGTACAGATTCTGGACAAATCTGTCCCAGTTTACCTCCCTGATCTGCGCTTCGGTGAGGACCGGCGCCAACACATGGGTTGGGGTGCGCATAATCCTCCCGGTCACAAGCTCGTGTGGGGAGTACCCTGTGCTTCTGGAGGGGCTGGCCCGGACACCCATTAAGATTAGAGGCACGACCTCGTCCCATCTCTGCGGGAATGGACTTATCTCCTTCCTCAGTCTTTCTTTCAGTGTCCGGTTCATGCGCCCACAATCCCCGATGACTGGGGGTTGTGAGCCACAGGCCACTTCCCTTGTATTCCCAAGAGTTTTAAGGTGGTCTGCATCACCTGCCCCATGAAATGGCTCCCTTGGTCGGACTCCACGACCTGTGGCAGCCCCCCACCGGGAGAACACTTCCCTCACCAGGATTCTAGCTGTTGCTAGTGCCGCGGCTGCTCGGCAGGGGAAGGCTTCCACCCACTTGGAATATACGTCCACCAGGACTAAACAGTACTTGTTGCCTGCTTTAGTGGTGGGTAGTGGTGCGATGAAATCGACCTGCAGGGACCGCCACGGCCCCTCTACCCTCCTGGTGTGTCCTATGGGGGCTTTCCTGCGCTGCGGATCGGGGTTATTGGCTGCGAACACCAAACAGTGTGCACAGAAAACTCGGACATCCTCCCTGAGCTGGGGCCACCACCCTGCCTCCTCTACCCTTTGCCAGGTAGTTTCTAGCCCTGGGTGTCCCGCTCCCGGGCCCCCATGGGCCAACTGGAGGAACTCCTCTCGGTGCTGCACTGGGACTACCCACCGATCCCCTTTGAAAAGCATCCCCTCTTTGATACTAATGTCCACTGCCCCGAACGGACCTTCTATGGACTCCCCATTCTCTCTCTTTACCAGGACGGCCTTAAGGACGGGATCCTGGGTTTGGACCTGCTTTAAGTCCGGGGCCAAAGCTACCCCCTGTGTGCCTCCCTTCTCCCGGATTGCTGCTACCGGACCTGCTTTGTACGATCCCAGAATACTCCTTCCATGGCCCCCTGTTTGGCCAGCTCATCTGCCTTTTGGTTGCCCTCCCATTTGGGCTCTGTCTTTGAATGGGCTTTCACTTTGTGAATATAGTGATCTTCCCGGGTGCCTGTGGCCTCCCAAATTTTACCTAGCAGTGGTGCTGTTGCTAGAGGCTTCCCATCTGCGGACTTGAATCCGCGCCTGGCCCAGATTGCCAAGTATTCCATGCATGAGTTGCACGTGAACATAGAGTCCGAGCAAATGGTGTAGGGGGTGGGGAACTCGTCGGGGTGGGTGACCACGTACGCCACTGCCGCCAGTTCAGCGTGCTGAGCGCTCAGGGTGTTGGGGAGTTTAATGGCCTTCGCTATTTTAGCCGTAGGGTCATAGATTCCGCACCCGGTGAGACGCTCCCCCTTCATGACCGAACTGGACCCGTCTATATAGATGTCCTGGCCCGTCGGGTGTATCTCGGCCTGGAATCCTTCATCTACCCACGCCCCTTCTACTGTACATGTGTGGGCCGTCCCTGGGTAAATCACGTTGGCTGCTAGCTTTGGCTCAGTCAACCCCTGCACTCTCAAGTTCAACTGTGAGAGCAGTAATGTCCAGCGGGCACTGCTCACCGTCCCATCTTTGATTCTCCCGTCCAACAGCATCTGAGTGGGTGTGTGGTGGGTCAATGAACTATTGGGGATGAACCTGTAAAAAGCTGAGAGCGTTTTACGGCCCAATGCGTGGCTAGGAGGTGCCTCTTGCAGTTGGAATATCCCCGTGCTACCTCAGTGAGAACCCTAGATGAGTATACCATGGGCCATAGCTTGCCGTGTCGCTCCTGGAGCAACACCGCGCTCAAGCTATCCCCGCTGGCTGCTACCTCTAAGAAGAATTCTTCCCCACCGTTAATGGCTCCCAATGCGGGTGCCGTCTGCAAATTCCCTTTGAGGCGAGTGAACGCTTCCTGGCAGTTCTGATCCCACTCCCACTCGACTCCCTTGTGGAGAAGCCAAAGCAGAGGGGCTGCCGTGGCTGCGTAGCCCTCTATGAAGTCCCGGCAGTACCCTGTGAGTCCCAGAAAAGACCTTACCCCGGTCACATTCTTGGGGGCTGGTAGCTCCTGTACTGCCTTCCCCCTGGCCTCGTCTATGGCCCTTTCACCAGCCCTTACGGTCAGCCCGAGGAATTTGACTTCCTCCTGGCCGATCTGGGCTTTCTTGGGGTTGACCTTGAACCCCGCCTCCTGCAACAGCTTTAGCAGCTCGTCCAGCAGTGGCCCGTGGTTCTCCCCCTCTGCGGAGAACGAAAGCAGGTCGTCCACGTATTGGATTAACTGGTGGGGTTGGCTGAAGCCTTTTAATGCGTCCACCATGCATTGGTGGAATATGGAGGGGCTGTTGTGGAACCCCTGGGGAAGGCATGTCCATGTATACTGCTGCCCTTTAAAAGTGAATGCAAACTTGTATTGGTCTTCCCGTCTGAGGGGAATCGACCAAAACCCGTTGGAGATATCCAGCACTGTGAATGTGGTTGCTGGAATGTTCCCTAGCAGATCGGCGACAGCTGCGACTGTGGGCGCGCAAGCTGGGATGTTCTTATTAAGGACCCGATAGTCCACGGTGGCTCTCCACGACTGGTCGGGTTTCTTCACTGGCCAGAGTGGTGAGTTCACATGGGTGGCTATTAGTCTCAACACCCCCTGTTTTACCAGGAATCCCAGTGCCGTCTCCAAGTCGGCTTCTGCCTCCCGGGGGAAACTATACTGCTTTTGTGGCTGTGACATGGGGTCCCCTTGCACCCGGACCTCTACCCCGATCACCCTGCCACAATCGTGTTTATGGGTGGCGAATGCGGCGAGGTTGTCCCGTACATTCGCCTGGTACTGGGCTGGGGCGCTACTAACCAACTGTTCCAGGTCGTAACTCCCTTTGGGTTTCATGGTGCATACACTACCCCCTCCTCCCTTATGTCTGGGGATCACTATCACCTTCTCTGTCTTGTCTGAGACCACTGCCCTCCACAGGCAGTGATTCCTCAGGTCCACAATGACCTGGTTGGCTAGCATGAAATCAGCCCCGAGGACTCCCCACCCTGGTTGCTCCCATTTCATTAGCACGCACTTCCACTTGGTGCGGAGGGACCCTAGCTCTATTCTAAGGGGTTTGGACATTGCCCCCGCCTGCTCGTTCCCTGTGAATCCCATTAGGCTAAATGGGACCTTGTTAGACCAGGGTGAATTGGTTGGGTCCTTCGAATGGACCACCGTGCTGGAAACTCTGGTGTCCACCAAATATCTCCCCTGCACCGTCTCCACCCCCATCTTAACACAGGGCCTGTCCCACTCATCATATGTGGGCGGACACAGGTACTCAGGCTGGGCGCATTCTAGTCAGGGTGAAGGGGGACATGCGGGTGCGGTCGGCGTTATGCTGCTCACAGCAGCGTCTAGCCTTCCTTTGTCCTTCCCCAGCACCGTGCGAAGGGCGGCCACCAGGACATCAAATGGTTCATTAGTCGCCTCCTTCGCCCCGGTGACCTGGGGTTTTCGCACGGGAGGACCCCCTCGGCCTGACCCCCCGCCTTTTGGGCCGGGCAATCCCGCCTCCAGTGTCCCGTCTTCCCACACTTGAAACAAGTCTTACGATAGCAAAATACTGCGGATGCTGGAAATCCGAAATAACAACAGAAAACGCTGGAAAAACTCAGCAGGCCAGGCAGCATCCGTGGAGAGAGAAAGAGAGTTAACGTTTCAGGTCGATGACCTTTCATCAGAACAAGTCTTAGACTCGTCGGTGTTACCCCCTTCCTGACGCCATTCCTTCCTATCCCCCTCACTGGCCTTCATCTCATGTACCCTCCCCTTGTGTTTGACCTCCTCCCCGGAACCGGCCTTAAAAGCTAAGCCCAATTTCCGGAGCACGCCTGCCTCCGTGTTCACGAGGTCCTCGGAGTCAAACCATGCTTCTGCCTTGGCTTTAATCCGTGGCAGGCTGTTTGCTACCAGGGTCCTGAGCCAGTGATTTCTGGGGACCTCTACCAGTTGCGCGTGGTCTGGCGCACCTCCAGTTGCCTTTGCGTACACCGGCCATAGCCTGTCCGCAAATGCAGCTGGTGCCTCGCCGGCCAACTGTAGAGTCCATTCCACTTGTGAGAACGGACTACCCTGGGTATGCCCCATGGCTCTCAGGATCTCCTCTTTCAACCCCTCTGTGGTGCCTTGCTCCGCTTTTGTGGCTGCGGACAGGCTCTAATACAGTTTCCCGTCAAGGGAGAGCAGCATCAGCCTGTGGGTCCCGCCCTCGCTACACCCGTTGATCCCCCCCCTACCTGCTCGACCTCCATAAAGTGAACTGAGGGATCCCCGAACTGCTTTAGTTTGGACAACTCTGCTACCATGGCTTGCAACTGCGGGGTGGTGAATGGACCATGTAATCGCTCTGCAGCGGGCCCTGGTCACCGTTTGGTGTGGGTGGACCGTACTTTTGCTGCCGCAGAGGATATATTGGTCTCGGTGGTGCTTCCGGCGCCGGTGGGACTTCCCTGTCCTGAACCTTATCCTCTGCTTCCTGACCCTCCTCATCCTACTCCACCCGGGTTTCCACTGGTGCCATTAAACAGACCATGCCTCTGGCCCCAGACAAGGCTTGGGTCAATTTTTTAATCCTTTATTCGCAGGGACCGTGATCAGAGTCTTCATAGCCCCTACTTCTAGCTATGAGCTATTTTAATGTCCCTTAGCTGACCCTCCAAACCATCAGCTCCCGTTGTTAATCTTGCGTTCTCCTCCCATAAGGCCTGCTCATTTAGCCGGCCTCCGTAACCTGGCACTGCAGGTATTCCCCCATATTATGTGAGGTCTCTTCCTGTGCGTGTCTTTCCTGTCTTTCCTGGCGCAACTCCTCCACTAGTCTACTCCCGACTATCCCCCTTGCGTCTGACTTGTCTTCAGACTCCTTCAGCTCATTTTTGAGCTTTTCAACCTGCTCCCGAAGCAGTTGAACTTGCTTTTGGAAGCACAGGAGCCAAATTGCCTTCTCTTTGGACTTTCTGTGCTCCTTGCTCCCTGTCTACTCTGCGGCCCTATCCTGGGGACTCTCAGAGCGCAACATCTCCAGCACCCATTGCTGGGATACGTTAACCTTTGTAAACACGTAGGAGGCAATTCTGTCTCGATTCCGGATCTCTTACCCTCCAAACTGTCCATATCTAATCCACAACCTATCGTCCTGCCGCGGTGGCCAATTTCCTATAGGCCCTGCCACAATCGCCAATTATTGTAAGTGGTTTCGCCCCGCCCATAGCGAGCACGCAAACCCCCTTACTACAAGTTCTGGACGAAAGGGATTACTGAGGACAGATTGGAACACGGACAGCGTTTTCAGGCTCACCCGTACAGTGTTTATTAAGGTTGACAAAACCACTCCACTCGCATACAGTACAAGTGGTGTGAACACAACAGTCCAGTTTAAAACAGTACAACCCTAACTTGTCCAACAAGCCCCTGCCGTGCTGACTTACCACGGCTTAAAAACACCCTCCCTTGAACTAAACTATCACAGGACCCTTCCAACGCTAAACCCCCTTTGGTTTGGTAGGAACATACAGGCACCCCCTCACACAGCTAGGTGATCTTGTGGGTGTGTAGGCTTGGCAATGCTCACCTAGATTGCCCTTGATCTTGCTTGCAGCTTCCTCCCGTACATCTCGGCTACCTGGTTCCGTACCGGCCTTGCGGCATGCGAGTCCCAGTCTGAGTCAAAGTCCGTCTCGGTTGGAAGAGCAAGGCTCAGCTCCTCTTGATGTTCTGTTGTGGGGAGCGCAGGAGAGAGAGAGCTATCCAAAACGGCTCTCTGATATACCCCCCAATACACAGACCGCTGTCTGTGGTTTTAATGGACACATTGCCTCAGGGAAATGGTTTCCAGGCCTCCTTCCAGGTTTGGGTGGTTTAGATCTCGTTTCGATCTCCCAGCCGATTTAACTTAACGAGCTCATCTTCTTCAGAAACAATGAGTCGCCAGCCTCGTTATTCATGACTTGGGAGTGGGCCTCTCGGGCCATTGTTCCCAAGGACAGTCCGTTACCATACGAATGCAACCTGGTTATGTCAGCCACCTTCAGCTTGAGTGTTTTTCCACAGCTTCCCCCCAGTTTTTAATAAGGGTATATGTTCATAATCTAAAAATCCATGGAGTCTGCGCCGACTGCTACAGAGAGGAAGCAAGGTGGAGAGGTTTAGGCAGGGAATTCCAGAACTTGGGGCCCAGGCAACAGAAGGCACGGCCATCAGTAGTGGAGTGATTAAAATAGGGGATGCGGAAGAGGCCAGAATTGGAGGAGCGCAGAGATCTCCGAGGGTTGTAGGGCTGGAGGAGGTTACAGTTGGGATACGGGCAGCAGAGTTTTTTTTGGATGAGCTCCGAGAGGATGGAAGTTGAGAAACTGGCAGGATTTCAAAAGATTCTTGGGCTGGCAATACGGGCATGAGTGTTGCAGCTGAATCTCTCGCTGCCATCGAGGCTTCCTGACCGTTTGAAAATCCTCCTGGCCCCGAGGATTTGGGAGGCAGTCGGGCCACATCCACGGGGCAAGCGGGAATTCCCGCACCGTCTCAGATACATCCCCCAAAAATGTAGCCCCCGGGATTTCTGGACCTCTTTTTCTCTCCCTTCCAATTACCTCCTAGTTAGGGGTTGCCAAGCTTCCAGGATTGGCCTTGGACTCTCCAGGACTCCTGAAGTTTAATCTCCAGGACACTGCTGCCAGCAAACCCGGGAGAAAAATCATCGGGGCAGCAATAAAAATCTGTTTTTTTGAAAAAGAAATTCTTTTAACAATTTCGCTTACTAGTTATAAAACTATTGGAGATGGGGAACAAAAGGCTGTTTGACGGAGAGTCATCCAATCAGGTAATGAAGAGTATGTTCATTTCCCAATTGGACGTGAGGAGGGATGTTGTTGGACGACCAATGGCGGGAGTGTGGGGGCGGGGTGGTTGGAGGCAGAAGGTCTTTTGATGAAACCTCCAGGAATATGTCCAGAGCTGGCAACCTTACTGCCGCCTCCCCTGAAATCACTGACTCATACCAAATTACTGAACCATGGGCATACACTCTCACCAAACGACTATTCAATGTGTGAGCATACACATTGTCATCTGGCTGTTCACCCTGGATGGAGTAGTATCACAACCAGGCCCGATCCTGACTGCACACACACATAGAAACATAGAAACATAGAAAATAGGTACAGGAGTAGACCATTCGGTCCTTCGAGCCTGCACCGCCATTCAATGCGTTCATGGCTGAACATGCTACCTCAGTACCCCATTCCTGCTTTCTCGCCATACCCCTTGATCCCCCTAGTTGTGAGTGTTATATCTAACTCCCTTTTGAATATATTTAGCGAACTGGCCTCAACAACCTTCTGTGGAAGAGAATTCCATAGATTCACCACTCTCTGGGTGAAGAAGTTCCTCCTCAGCTCAGTCTTAAATGGCTTTGCTTAATCCTTAGACTGTGACCCCTGGTTCTAGTTTTCCCTAACATTGGGAACATTCTGCCCGCATCTAATTTGTCTAAACCAGTCAGGATTTTAAATGTCTCTATAAGATCCCCCCTCATTCTTCTGAACTCCAGAGGATACAAGTTCAGTTGACCCAATCTTTCTTGATATGTCAGTCCGGCCATCCCAGGAATCAATCTAGTGAACCTTCGCTGCACTCCCTCAATAGCAAGAATGTCCTTCCTTAAGTTAGGAGACCAAAACTGCGCACAATACTCCAGGTGTGGCCTCACCAAGGCCCTGTACAACTGCAGCATCACCTCCCTACTCCTGTACTCAAATCCCCTTACTATGAAGGCCATCATTCCGTTTGCTTTCTTGACTGCCTGCTGCACTTGCATTCCCACCTTCAGTGACTGATGTACCATGACGCCCAGGTCTCGTTGCACCTCCCCTTTCCCTAATCTGCCACCATTCAGGTAATAGTCCGCCTCTCTATTTTTACCACCAAAGTGGATAACCTCACATTTATCCACATTGTACTTCATCTGCCATACATTTGCCCATTCACCCAACCTGTCCAAGTCACTCTGTAGCCTCCTAGCATCCTCCTCATTGTTCACACTGCCTCCCAATTTAGTGTCATCCGCAAATTTGGAGATATTACATTTAATCCCTTCGTCCAAATCATTAATATATAATGTAAACAGCTGGGGTCCCAGCACCGAACCCTGCGGTACCCCGCTGGTCACTGCCTGCCATTCTGAAAAGTACCCATTTACTCCTACTCTTTGTTTCCTGTGTGCCAACCAGTTCTCAATCCACGTCAACACATTACCCCCAATCCCATGTGCTTTAACTTTGCTCACCAATCTCTTGTGTGGGAGACCCGATCCTGACCTCACACACACAGGCCCGATCCTGACCTCACACACACAGGCCCAATCCTGTCCTCACACACACAGGCCCAATCCTGTCCTCACACACACAGGCCCAATCCTGTCCACACACACACACAGGCCCAATCCTGATCTCACACACACACACAGGCCCAATCCTGATCTCACACACACACAGGCCCAATCCTGACCTCACACACACAGGCCCAATCCTGACCTCACACACACAGGCCCAATCCTGTCCTCACACACACAGGCCCAATCCTGTCCTCACACACACAGGCCCGATCCTGTCCTCACACACACAGGCCCAATCCTGTCCTCACACACACAGGCCCGATCCTGACCTCACACACACAGGCCTGATCCTGTCCTCACACACACAGGCCCGATCCTGTCCTCACACACACAGGCCCAATCCTGACCGCGCACACACAGGCCCAATCCTGACCGCGCACACACAGGCCCGATCCTGACCGCACACACATAGGCCCAATCCTGACCTCACACACACAGGCCCAATCCTGACCTCACACACAGGCCCAATCCTGACCTCACACACACAGGCCCAATCCTGACCTCACACATGGGCCCAATCCTAACCTCACACACAGACTCGATCCTGTCCTCACACACACAGGCCCGATCCTGTCCTCACACACACAGGCCCAATCCTGTTCTCACCCAATGTCCAAATCACGTTGTTTGTTAGTCTTCACAGAAACCAGATCTTCAGGTCATGTGTGACTTGGATCCAAATTTTCCTAATAATGTATATTTTTTGGCAACCAGAAAGCAATTCTACAACATTTTGACGTGGGAATGGAGCAGTAACACCTGCCAATTGAAGGAGCAGTCACAAATAGACCAGTGCGGCCATTGTGTATGGAGTAAAATTGGACCACTTCCAGTTACTTTGATGGGGAGCAAGACTCCCAGATAAGCTCCCTCTTTTGGGGGAAATTAGCATCTTTAGCAGGGAGCTGTTTTGATAGCTTATGAAGGGAGACCGAAGATTGCAGAGATATGAATAGCGCAGCTTGACTTTTTCTAGGGAGGCAAGGGACAGAACTCAAGCAATTTTTTGAATTCATACTCCTGCTATGGAGCATTACACACCGCAAACATATATTGTGAAGTTAAAAGCGGATTAATGGGCACCCATTAAAACGAATGACTCCCACAGCAGAATTCCTGACACCTGTTCTTAGTGGGATGGAGAACAATGTCGTGGCTCACTGACCTCCAAGCTGAATTCCTAACATGTGCTCCTGATGGGGGAAGCTCGAGTAAAATGGACCCTTCAGTGCCCCTTAAGATAAAGGATCAACAGGTGGTTTGGGAGGTAAAGTCCATGATAGAATAGCCACATATTGATTCCCTATAGAGCGTCCTTGATGGGTTGAATAGCCTGGTTTGTCTCCAGATTTTCTAAAGCTCTTATAGGACAAGAATGATAGAATCATAGAAAGTTACAGCACGGAAGGAGGCCATTTTGGCCCATCGTGTCCGCGCCGGCCAACAAAGAGCTATCCAGCCTAATCCCACTTCCCAGCACTTGGTCTGTAGCCCTGCAGGTTACAGCATCCCAAGTGCACATCCAAGTACTTTTTAAATATGGTTAGGGTTCCTGCCTCTACCACCCTTTCAGGCAGTGAGTTCCAGACCCCCACAACCATCTGGGTGAAGAAATTTCCCCTCAAATCCCCTCTAAACCTTCCGCCAATTACTTTAAATCTGTGCCCCGTGGTTTTTGACCCCTCTGCTAAGGGAAATAGGTCCTTTCTATCCACTTTATCTAGGCCCCTCATAATTTTATACATCTCAATAAGGACTCCCCTCAGCTTCCTCTGTTCCAAGGAAAACAAACCCAGCCTATCCAGTCTTTCCTCATAGCTAAGATTCTCTACTCCCGGCAACATCCTTGTAAATCTCCTCTGTACCCTCTCTAGTGCAATCACATCTTTCCTGTAATGTGGTGACCAGAACTGCACGCAGTACTCTAGCTGAGGCCCAACTAGTGTTTTATACAGTTGAAGCATAACCCCCCTGTTCTTGTATTCTATGCCACGGCTAATAAGGGCAAGCATTCCGTATGCCTTCTTAACCACCTTATCTACCTGGCCTGCTACCTTCAGGGATCTGTGGACATGCACTCCAAGGTCCCTTTGTTCCTCTACACTACTCAGTGTCCTATCATTTAATGTGTATTCCCTTTCCTTGTTAGCCCTCCCCAAATGCATTACCTCACACTTCTCCGGATTGAATTCCATT
The DNA here is from genome assembly GCA_030390025.1 of Squalus acanthias. Taxonomy (NCBI): domain Eukaryota; kingdom Metazoa; phylum Chordata; class Chondrichthyes; order Squaliformes; family Squalidae; genus Squalus; species Squalus acanthias. The sequence continues at coordinate 16,777,336 of CM059426.1, forward strand.
TGCCACTGTTCTGCCCACCTGACCAATTTATTGATATCTTCCTGCAGTCTACAGCTTCCTTCTTCAGTATCAACCACACAGCCGATTTTAGTATCATCTGCAAACTTCTCAATCATACCCCCTATATTCAAGTCTAGATCATTGATATATACCACAGAAAGCAAGGGACCTAGTACTGAGCCCTGCGGAACCCCACTGGAAACAGCCTTCCAGTCACAAAAACACCCATCAACCATTACCCTCTGCTTCCTGCCTCCGAGCCAGTTTTGAATCCAACTTGACACTTTGCCCTGGATCCCATGGGCTTTTAACTTCGTGACCAGTCTGCCATGTGGAACCTTATCAAAAGCCTTGTTAAAGTCCATATACACTACATCAAATGCACTACCCTCATCTACCCTCCTTGTTACCTCCTCAAAAAATTCAATCAAGTTTGTCAGACACGACCTTCCCTTAACAAATCTGTGCTGACTATCCTTGATTAATCCGTGTCTTTCTAAATGAAGATTTATCCTGTCCTTCAGAATTCTTTCCAATAATTTTCCCACCACCGAGGTTAGGCTGATTGGCCTGTAATTATTCGGTCTATCCTTTTCTCCCTTTTTAAACAAGGGTACCACATTAGCAGTCCTCCAGTCCTCCGGCACCACACCTGAAGCCAGAGAGGATTGGAAAATGATGGTCAGGGCCTCTGCTAGTTCCTCTTTTGCTTCGCTTAACAGCCTGGGATACATTTCATCCAGGCCTGGGGATTTATCCACTTTTAAAGCTGCTAAACCCCTTAATACTTCCTCTCTCACTATGTGTATTTCATCTAATATTTCACACTCCTCCTTCCTGAGAGCAATGTCAGCTTCACCCCTCTCCTTTGTGAAAACAGACGCAAAGTATTCATTAAGAACCCTACCGACGTCTCCCGCCTCCACACACAGATTACCCTCATGATCTCTAATAGGCCCTACCCTTTCTTTAGTTATCCTCTTACTCTTAATATATTTATAAAACATCTTTGGGTTTTCCTTGATTTTACTTGCCAAGAATTTTTCATGCTTTCTCTTTGCTTTCCTAATATCCTTTTTAATTGCACCCCTGCACTTTCTGTACTCCTCTAAATTCTGGAGTATTTAGCCCTCGGTATCTGTCATACGCCTCCCTTTTTTTCTTTATCCTACCCTGTATGTCCCTAGACATCCAGGGGGCTCTAGATTTGTTAGTCCTACCTTTTTTCTTTAAGGGCACATATTTGGTCTGAACCCTCCGGATCTCCTCCTTGAATGCCTCCCACTGCTCTGACACTGATTTACCTTCAAGTAGCTGTTCCCAATCCACTATGGCTAAATCCCCTCTGAGCTTAGCAAAATTTGCTTTTCTCCAATTTAGAATTTTTATTCCTGGTCTATCCTTGCCCTTTTCCATAACTACCTTAAATCTAACAGAATTATGGTCACTAGCACCAAAATGCTCCCCCAACTTATATGCCTTCTACCTGCCCAGCTTCATTCCCTAAAACTAAGTCCAGAAACGCCCCCTCCCTTGTTGGGCTTGCTACATACTGGCTAAAAAAGTTCTCCTGGATGCATTTTAGGAATTCCGCACCCTCTATACCCTTCACACTCATTTTATCCTAGTTAATATTGGGGTAGTTGAAATCCCCTACTATTACTGCCCTATAGTTTTTGCACTTCTCAGAAATTTGTCTACATATTTGCTCTTCTATCTCCCTCTCACTGTTTGGGGGTCTATAGTACACTCCCAGCAGTGTGATCGCCCCTTTTCTGTTTTTCAATTCGACCCCTATGGCCTCGTTTAATGATCTCTCCAACATATCATCCCTCCTCACAGCTGTAATAGTTTCTTTAATCAATACCGTGACCCCCCCTCCCTTTTTACCTTCCTCTCTATCCCGTCTGAAAATCCTGTAACCAGGAATGTTGAGCTGCCATACCTGCCCCTCTTTCAGCCACATCTCTGTAATAGCTATAATATCATAGTCCCAAGTGTCTACCTGTGCCCTCAGCTCATCTGCCTTGTTCGCTATACTCCTTGCATTGAAGTATATACCATTTAGTACAGGCAAACCTGTAGTCATGTAAATAAAAAGAATTGGTTGTGCGTGTTTTAGAGATACTTGATTCTCTTTCTACCGATCGCTGACAGGTTTGGCAGTTCCCAAGTATTAATTTCAGACAGGAGTTATACCACACCTAGTGTGAAGTCTGAGCGGCGTGAGGATACCTTTCACAATAGTGAGCCCAGGCTCACCAACCTAACTCCTGAGTTATACTGCCATTTTTTGCACCCTAAACGTGTGTTGCATTAGTGCAAAGGTAGGAGAATAACTGAGACCTTAGACACTTCTTCGGGTATTCCTGGGCTCTGTGGTTCATTTAACACTGCTAGCTGTAGTGTCCAAGTCGAAGATCCCATGAATGTGGAACGTTCAAAATAATCTGCTTGATGAGACAAAAATAGCTAATGATTATCCCTTAGTCATTTTGTGGCCATAAAATGAAGCTGTGTAGCTATCAGGATTAGTTTGCTGATTGTCTGCCTCTGAGCATCTCTGTGCCTCCAACTGGTTTACATTTGCTTTTCTGTAAAACAAAACACCATTTTCCTCAAATTTTAAAGAAGGAGTAAGTTAGATGAGGAAAGAGTGAGAGCGAGGGAGAGTGAGAGTCAAAAGGGGAGAAAGTTAAAGGTTAGATAGGAATATATGAACACAGGAACAGGTGTAGACCATTCAACTTAGAAGGAAAATCAAGGCAGAACATTGTTTTTATTCGTTCCTGGGATGTGGGCGTCGCTGGCAAGGCCAGTATTTATTGCCCATCCCTAATTGCCCTTGAGAAGGTAGTGGTGAGCCGCCTTTTTGAACCGCTGCAGTCCGTGTGGTGAAGGTACTCCCACAATGCTGTTAGGGAGGGAGTTCCAGGATTTTGACGCAGCGACGATGTATTTCCAAGTCAGGATGGTGTGTGACTTGGAGGGGAACTTGGAGATGCTGGTGTTCCCATGCGCCTGCTGCCCTTGTCCTTCTCGGTGTTCGAGGTCACAGTGTAAGTTACCAGAGCAGGACGTTTTTGGAGTGGACAGAAAAAGTGGGTTCAAGGGGCAACTCGATGCGTTTCCAGAAGGTGTTGAGAGGTTGAGGGCAAATTCCAAGCATAGCGCCTCACCACATAGGAACCCAGATCAAAGACAAGGCTACAGCACTGTCGTGCTGATTCTCCGACCCACCACTCCCATCGGGTGAGGCTCTGCACAAGGAATCTGGAATTCCTGAAACGCATGATGGAATGTCGGCCAGGTGGGATTGAGATAAATCAAAAAAGGGGGAAGACTAGGCTTCCCCCAATGATTGAGAGGTCGCACAACACCAGGTTATAGTCCAACAGTTTTATTTGAAATCACAAGCTTTCGGAGTTACTACTCCTTCGTCGGGTGAAGTAAAGAAATACAGAATCGCCAAAGCATATATAGATAGAGAACAATGCATGTGTACCTTACAATTGCAGACAACTAAATTAAATCATCCTGACTGTTTATCTGCCGAGGTGTGATAAAGTTAATCAGGTCAGCCAGGAAGGTACCACATCAAAGACATAGCAAGATACAACTGAGACAATGAGGTGGAGTCGCAGGGGGTCTAACGTGTCAAAAGCTGCCGTCTGTATGTAAAACGATAAGCTTTAAAATTTTTACTTTTTTACTGGGAATCACATCTGTGAACAAGCCAACGGCGACTCGAGTCCGGATCACGTCATGTATCGTGACATAAACCCAAGATCCCGGTTGAGACCGTCTTCATGAGTGCGGAACTTGGCTATCAGTTTCTGCTCGATGATTTTGCGTTGTCGTGTGTTCTAAGGTTGCCTTGGAGAACGCTTACCCGCAGATCCGAGGCTGAATGTCCTTGACTGCTGAAGTGTTCCCCGACTGGGAGGTAACAATCCTGCCTGGCGATTGTTGCGCGGTGCTCGTTCATACGTTGTCTCAGTGTCTGCATGGTCTCGCCGATGTACCATGCCGCGGTGCATTCTTTCCTGCAACGTATGAGGTAGACAACGTTGGCCGAGTCACATGAGTATGTACCATGTACCTGGTGGGTAGTGTCCTCACGTGTGATGCTGGTATCTGTGTTGATGATCTGGCATGTCTTGCAGAGTTTGCCGTGGCAGGGTTGTGTGGTGTCGTGGTCGCTGTTATCCTGAAAGCTGGGTAATTTGCTGCGAACGATGGTACTTCTGAGGTTAGGTACTTTTGAAGTATAAATCATAGGACACGTTTAATTTGAAAACAATGCTGGGGTAAAACTGGTCCACGCAAGGGGGCGTGAAAGGAGCTCGGAGTGAATCAGCAGCCCGTTTTATACCCTGACTGAGTTACTTTATCGTTGAAGTTACTGCAAAAGAAGATCGGTGGTGCTATGAGCCCATTTCACACTACAGGTCACGGCTGACAGTGATTAACATTGTTTATCATACAGTAAAATCCCAATCTTTGCAGATAATAAGTGTTTCAATATCAAGATATTTTAATAGCAAAATGCCTTGGGGGGGGAAAATTGGGTTGCTTTGCGCCTCCCGTTAGCACCCTAAGATGGCGCTAATGGGGTGCAAAGCAACTAGCGCCCAGGCGCAGCGCCGCCAATGCCTCCCGCGAAATTCAGCGGGAGTCTAGCGGTGGCGCTAACCGTTAGCGCCCCGCGGTGCTGCGCCACCGGCGATGATGTCATTGCCGTGCGCAGCGCCCCGCTTGTGCCCCAGCCGCCATCTTCGGGAGCGCCCCCTGACATACCGCCGGACGCTATGTCCGACGGGGTCAGGGGGGCCTACCTGCAGCCGGGGTGGCGCTATTTAAAGGCGAGGTGCCGGGCGGCCATTTTTGTTGCTGGCCGCCTGCCAGCACCTGCCTCCGCTCCCGCACCCGGCCTCCTTACCTGCCCCACCGCGGAGTGCCGGCTGCGCTCCGTGAGCCCGGTACTTCTCTTGAGTGCCAGGCTCTTTTGCCGGCACTCCCGATCCCCAGGGGCCCAGCTGGGCCCCGGGTTGTGCTGCGCAAAACCCCTCCACTTTAAGAAAGGGAGGAAGGCCTGCAATACTGCAGCGCGATGTGCCGCAGCGCCGTACGTAGCGCCGCGATATTCCCTCAGAGCGCCTCAAGAGGGAGGCGGGGCGCTTCCAGTAGCGCCCCGCTTCCCTCTTGGGGCGCAACCACCCAAATTCGGTCGCAGGGGCGCTAATTTTTCCGGGCACAGTGAAGTTAGCACCCCAAAGGGGGCGCGACTCAATTTTTAGCCCCTTGTCTTTTCTTACATTTGCCTCTGCTCGTCCTGTTACAATCCATTAATCGAAAGGAACTGTTGGTTGTGGGAACGAGCTCATGGAAGTAAACAAATAAATTGGATAGAGATGGATTACAAAAATATCACAAAAAAGTCCGAGGGAAGACAATGATGCAGGTGTTGAAATTAATTAAAATGAGAAGTCGCACAACACCAGGTTATAGTCCAACAGTTTTATTTAAAATTACGAGCCTTCGGAGCTGCTGCCCCTTCGTCAGGTAAAGGTACCTTTACCTGACGAAGGGGCAGCAGCTCCGAAAGCTCGTAATTTTAAATAAAACTGCTGGACTATAACCTGGTGTTGTGCGACTTCTCATTTTTGTCCACCCCAGTCCAACACCGGCATCTCCGCATCATGAAATTAATTAAGAGTGAAGAAGTTGCTTATCTTGGACAAGGAGCACAGGACTAGAGGACATGTAGATAATTCACAAGCCTTGAGCGAAGGAAAAGCTCCGCAGTATTGTGGCTATTTGGACTAGACTTAGAATCATAGGATCGTACAGCACAGAAGGAGGCCATTCAGCCCATCGAGCCTGTGCCGGCTCTTTGAAGAAGCCATCCAATTAGTCCCACTCTCCCTGCTCTTTCCCCGTAGCCCTACAAATTTTTCCTTTTCAAGTATATATATCTCATTCTCTTTTGAAAGTTACTATTGAATCTGCTTCCACCACCCTTCCAGGCAGTGCGTTCCAGATCACAACAACACCCCACTACTCAACTTCCAAGAGAGTAGATTGGCACCTTTAAAGGGGCCTGGATTGATATATGTTGGAGTTGTGGCAATGAGGATTGCTTGATTTTTCTTCTTCTTCAGAGGAATTAGGGAAAGAAACTTAACGGCCTGGAATTTCCTTGGAAAATTGTTTCCGCCGCACTTACGGCACAGTTACGACAGCGGAGCAGGAGAGGCTCCGAGGAAATTCCAGGCCATAATGTGCACTAAAATAGGTGGTCAATAGGCGGGGACAGGAAGTCCAGGACAGGCCAATCATGCCTGTGCTCTGGATGGAGCTTGATGAGCTGAATGGTCATTTGTCGCTCGGGATTTTCTCATGTCCCTCTGACTCTGGTACATTACATTTATTGACATCTTCAGCGACACAATAATGTCTCCGGTTTTAGTTACCTCCACCTGACGGGAACCGGGCCGGGGGAGCGGGGGTGGGATCTGATCCAATGTCTTCCCGCCGTATCCCGATGTTAACCTGCTTCTTTGAGCAGGTGAGCGGGACACCCAACACAAGCTGGCGGGGTCCTCTTTAAATGTGAAGCTATCTTTGTCCGAGCCCTGAGCAGGGGAGCAGGATCATGGGCAAGAAGAGGTCCAGGCAGGTAAATTTTTAATTTTTATTTTAGGTTTCCTTGTGGGAAAGGAGGAGCATCGCACTGGGCCCGGTCATCGCACTGGGCCTGGTCATCGCACTGGGCCCGGTCATCACACTGGGCCCGGTCATCGCACTGGGCCCGGTCATCGCACTGGGGCCTGGTCATCGCACTGGGCCCGGTCATCACACTGGGCCCGGTCATCGCACTGGGCCCGGTCATCGCACTGGGGCCGGTCATCGCACTGGGGCCGGTCATCGCACTGGGCCCGGTCATCACACTGGGCCTGGTCATCGCACTGGGCCCGGTCATCGCACTGGGCCCGGTCATCGCACTGGGGCCGGTCATCGCACTGGGCCTGGTCATCGCACTGGGCCCGGTCATCGCACTGGGGCCGGTCATCACACTGGGCCTGGTCATCACACTGGGCCCGGTCATCGCACTGGGCCTGGTCATCGCACTGGGCCCGGTCATCACACTGGGCCCGGTCATCGCACTGGGCCCGGTCATCACACTGGGCCTGGTCATCACACTGGGCCTGGTCATCACACTGGGCCTGGTCATCACACTGGGCCTGGTCATCACACTGGGCCTGGTCATCGCACTGGGCCTGGTCATCCCACTGGGCCCGGTCATCGCACTGGGCCCGGTCATCGCACTGGGCCCGGTCATCGCACTGGGCCCGGTCATCACACTGGGCCTGGTCATCACACTGGGCCTGGTCATCGCACTGGGCCCGGTCATCTCACTGGGCCCGGTCATCGCACTGGGCCCGGTCATCGCACTGGGCCTGGTCATCGCACTGGGCCCGGTCATCACACTGGGCCTGGTCATCACACTGGGCCTGGTCATCGCACTGGGCCTGGTCATCACACTGGGCCCGGTCATCGCACTGGGCCTGGTCATCACACTGGGCCCGGTCATCACACTGGGCCTGGTCATCACACTGGGCCCGGTCATCTCACTGGGCCCGGTCATCGCACTGGGCCCGGTCATCGCACTGGGCCCGGTCATCACACTGGGCCCGGTCATCACACTGGGCCTGGTCATCACACTGGGCCTGGTCATCGCACTGGGCCTGGTCATCACACTGGGCCCGGTCATCGCACTGGGCCTGGTCATCACACTGGGCCCGGTCATCACACTGGGCCTGGTCATCACACTGGGCCCGGTCATCTTGCACTGGGCCCGGTCATCGCACTGGGCCCGGTCATCACACTGGGGCCGGTCATCACACTGGGCCCGGTCATCACACTGGGCCCAGTCATCACACTGGGGCCGGTCATCACACTGGGCCCGGTCATCACACTGGGGCCGGTCATCACACTGGGCCCAGTCATCACACTGGGCCCAGTCATCACACTGGGGCCGGTCATCACACTGGGCCCGGTCATCACACTGGGCCCGGTCATCACACTGGGGCCGGTCATCACACTGGGCCCGGTCATCACACTGGGGCCGGTCATCACACTGGGGCCGGTCATCACACTGGGCCCGGTCATCACACTGGGGCCGGTCATCACACTGGGGCCGGTCATCACACTGGGCCCGGTCATCACACTGGGCCCGGTCATCGCACTGGGCCTGGTCATCACACTGGGTCTGGTCATCACACTGGGCCCGGTCATCACACTGGGTCTGGTCATCACACTGGGTCTGGTCATCACACTGGGCCCGGTCATCGCACAGGGCCCAGTCATTGCACAAGGCCCAGTCATCACACTGCGCCCGGACATTGCACAAGGTCTGGTCATCGTACTGGGCCCGGTCATCACACTGGGCCCGGACATTGCACAAGGTCTGGTCATTGCACTGGGCCCAGTCATTGGACAAGGCCCAGTCATTGCACAAGGTCTGGTCATCACACTGGGCCCGATCATCACACAGGGCCCGGTCATCACACTGGGCCCGGTCATCACACTGGGCCCGGTCATCGCACAGGGTCTACTCATCGCACTGGGCTCGGTCATCGCACAGGGCTCGGTCATCACACAGGGTCTAATCATCGCAATTGCCTCATTCATCGCACAGGGCCCGGTCATCACACTGAGCCCGGTCATCACACAGGGCCTGGTCATCGCACTGGGCCCGGTCATCACACTGGGCCCAGTCATCACACAAGGCACACTCATCACACAGGGCCCGGTCATCACGCTGGGCCCGGTCATCACACAGGGCCTGGTCATCGCACTGGGCCCAGTCATCACACTGGGCCCGGTCATCACACAAGGCACGCTCATCACACAGGGCCCGGTCATCACGCTGGGCCTGGTCATCGCACTGGGCCCGGTCATCACACTGGACCCGGTCATCGCACTGGGCCCAGTTATCACACTGGGCCCGGTCATCAAACTGGGCCCGGTCATCACACAGGGCCCGGGCATCACACAGGACCTGGTCATCGCACAGGGCCCGGTCATCACACTGGGCCAAGTCATCACACAGGGCCCGGTCATCACACTGGGCCAGGTCATCACAATGGGCCCAGTCATCGCACAAGGCACACTCATCACACTGGGCCTGGTCATCACACAGGGCCCAGTCATCACACAGGGCCCGGTCATCACACAGGGTCTAAACATCACACAGGGCCCAGTCATCACACTGGGCCTGGTCATCACACTGGGCCCGGTCAGCTTGCACTGGGCCCGGTCATCGCACTGGGCCCGGTCATCACACTGGGGCCGGTCATCACACTGGGCCCGGTCATCACACTGGGCCCAGTCATCACACTGGGGCCGGTCATCACACTGGGCCCGGTCATCACACTGGGGCCGGTCATCACACTGGGCCCAGTCATCACACTGGGCCCAGTCATCACACTGGGGCCGGTCATCACACTGGGCCCGGTCATCACACTGGGCCCGGTCATCACACTGGGGCCGGTCATCACACTGGGCCCGGTCATCACACTGGGGCCGGTCATCACACTGGGGCCGGTCATCACACTGGGCCCGGTCATCACACTGGGGCCGGTCATCACACTGGGGCCGGTCATCACACTGGGCCCGGTCATCACACTGGGCCCGGTCATCGCACTGGGCCTGGTCATCACACTGGGTCTGGTCATCACACTGGGCCCGGTCATCACACTGGGTCTGGTCATCACACTGGGTCTGGTCATCACACTGGGCCCGGTCATCGCACAGGGCCCAGTCATTGCACAAGGCCCAGTCATCACACTGCGCCCGGACATTGCACAAGGTCTGGTCATCGTACTGGGCCCGGTCATCACACTGGGCCCGGACATTGCACAAGGTCTGGTCATTGCACTGGGCCCAGTCATTGGACAAGGCCCAGTCATTGCACAAGGTCTGGTCATCACACTGGGCCCGATCATCACACAGGGCCCGGTCATCGCACTGGGCCCGGTCATCACACTGGGCCCGGTCATCGCACAGGGTCTACTCATCGCACTGGGCTCGGTCATCGCACAGGGCTCGGTCATCACACAGGGTCTAATCATCGCAATTGCCTCATTCATCGCACAGGGCCCGGTCATCACACTGAGCCCGGTCATCACACAGGGCCTGGTCATCGCACTGGGCCCGGTCATCACACTGGGCCCAGTCATCACACAAGGCACACTCATCACACAGGGCCCGGTCATCACGCTGGGCCCGGTCATCACACAGGGCCTGGTCATCGCACTGGGCCCAGTCATCACACTGGGCCCGGTCATCACACAAGGCACGCTCATCACACAGGGCCCGGTCATCACGCTGGGCCTGGTCATCGCACTGGGCCCGGTCATCACACTGGACCCGGTCATCGCACTGGGCCCAGTTATCACACTGGGCCCGGTCATCAAACTGGGCCCGGTCATCACACAGGGCCCGGGCATCACACAGGACCTGGTCATCGCACAGGGCCCGGTCATCACACTGGGCCAAGTCATCACACAGGGCCCGGTCATCACACTGGGCCAGGTCATCACAATGGGCCCAGTCATCGCACAAGGCACGCTCATCACACTGGGCCTGGTCATCACACAGGGCCCAATCATCACACAGGGCCCGGTCATCACACAGGGTCTAAACATCACACAGGGCCCAGTCATCACACTGGGCCCGGTCATTGCACTGGGCCTGGTCATTGCACAAGGCCTGGTCATAGCACTGGGCCCGGTCATCACACAGGGTCTAATCATCGTACAGGGCCCGGTCATCGCACAGGGCCCGGTCATCACACTGGGCCAAGTCATCACACAGGGCCCGGTCATCACACTGGGCCAGGTCATCACAATGGGCCCAGTCATCGCACAAGGCACGCTCATCACACTGGGCCTGGTCATCACACAGGGCCCAGTCATCACACAGGGCCCGGCCATCACACAGGGTATAAACATCACACAGGGCCCAGTCATCACACTGGGCCCGGTCATCACACTTGTCCTGGTCATCGCACTGGGCCTGGTCATCGCACTGGGCCCGGTCATCACACTGGGCCCGGTCATCACACTTGTCCCGGTCATCACACTTGTCCCGGTCATTGCACTGGGCCCGGTCATCACACTTGTCCCGGTCATCGCACTGGGCCCGGTCATCACACTTGTCCTGGTCATCACACTTGTCACGGTCATCGCACTGGGCCCGGTCATCGCACTGGGCCCGGTCATCACACTTGTCCCGGTCATCGCACTGGGCCTGGTCATCACACTGTGCCCAGTCGTCACACTTGTCCCGGTCATCACACTGGGCCCGGTCGTCACACTTGTCCCGGTCATCACACTGGGCCCGGTCGTCACACTTGTCCCGGTCATCGTACTGGGCCTGGTCATCACACTTGTCCCGGTCATCGCACTGGGCCAGGTCATCACACTTGTCCCGGTCATCGTACTGGGCCTGGTCATCACACTTGTCACAGTCATCGCACTGGGCCAGGTCATCACACTTGTCCCGGTCATCGCACTGGGCCAGGTCATCACACTTGTCCCGGTCATCGTACTGGGCCTGGTCATCACACTTGTCCCGGTCATCGTACTGGGCCTGGTCATCACACTTGTCACAGTCATCGCACTGGGCCAGGTCATCACACTTGTCCCGGTCATCGCACTGGGCCTGGTCATCACACTTGTCCCGGTCATCGCACTGGGCCCGGTCATCACACTTGTCCCGGTCATCACACTTGTCCCGGTAATTGCACTGGGCCTGGTCGTCACACTTGTCCCGGTCATCACACTGGGCCCGGTCATCACACTTGTCCCGGTCATCGCACTGGGCCTGGTCATCACACTTGTCCCGGTCATCACACTGGGCCCGGTCATCACACTTGTCCCGGTCATCACACTTGTCCTGGTCATCACACTTGTCCCGGTCATCGCACTGGGCCCGGTCATCACACTTGTCCCGGTCATCACACTGGGCCCGGTCATCACACTTGTCCCGGTCATCGCACTGGGGCCGGTCATCACACTGGGGCCGGTCATCACACTGGGCCCGGTCATCACACTGGGGCCGGTCATCACACTGGGGCCGGTCATCACACTGGGCCCGGTCATCACACTGGGCCCGGTCATCGCACTGGGCCTGGTCATCACACTGGGTCTGGTCATCACACTGGGCCCGGTCATCACACTGGGTCTGGTCATCACACTGGGTCTGGTCATCACACTGGGCCCGGTCATCGCACAGGGCCCAGTCATTGCACAAGGCCCAGTCATCACACTGCGCCCGGACATTGCACAAGGTCTGGTCATCGTACTGGGCCCGGTCATCACACTGGGCCCGGACATTGCACAAGGTCTGGTCATTGCACTGGGCCCAGTCATTGGACAAGGCCCAGTCATTGCACAAGGTCTGGTCATCACACTGGGCCCGATCATCACACAGGGCCCGGTCATCACACTGGGCCCGGTCATCACACTGGGCCCGGTCATCGCACAGGGTCTACTCATCGCACTGGGCTCGGTCATCGCACAGGGCTCGGTCATCACACAGGGTCTAATCATCGCAATTGCCTCATTCATCGCACAGGGCCCGGTCATCACACTGAGCCCGGTCATCACACAGGGCCTGGTCATCGCACTGGGCCCGGTCATCACACTGGGCCCAGTCATCACACAAGGCACACTCATCACACAGGGCCCGGTCATCACGCTGGGCCCGGTCATCACACAGGGCCTGGTCATCGCACTGGGCCCAGTCATCACACTGGGCCCGGTCATCACACAAGGCACGCTCATCACACAGGGCCCGGTCATCACGCTGGGCCTGGTCATCGCACTGGGCCCGGTCATCACACTGGACCCGGTCATCGCACTGGGCCCAGTTATCACACTGGGCCCGGTCATCAAACTGGGCCCGGTCATCACACAGGGCCCGGGCATCACACAGGACCTGGTCATCGCACAGGGCCCGGTCATCACACTGGGCCAAGTCATCACACAGGGCCCGGTCATCACACTGGGCCAGGTCATCACAATGGGCCCAGTCATCGCACAAGGCACGCTCATCACACTGGGCCTGGTCATCACACAGGGCCCAGTCATCACACAGGGCCCGGTCATCACACAGGGTCTAAACATCACACAGGGCCCAGTCATCACACTGGGCCCGGTCATTGCACTGGGCCTGGTCATTGCACAAGGCCTGGTCATAGCACTGGGCCCGGTCATCACACAGGGTCTAATCATCGTACAGGGCCCGGTCATCGCACAGGGCCCGGTCATCGCACAGGGCCCGGTCATCACACTGGGCCAAGTCATCACACAGGGCCCGGTCATCACACTGGGCCAGGTCATCACAATGGGCCCAGTCATCGCACAAGGCACGCTCATCACACTGGGCCTGGTCATCACACAGGGCCCAGTCATCACACAGGGCCCGGCCATCACACAGGGTATAAACATCACACAGGGCCCAGTCATCACACTGGGCCCGGTCATCACACTTGTCCTGGTCATCGCACTGGGCCTGGTCATCGCACTGGGCCCGGTCATCACACTGGGCCCGGTCATCACACTTGTCCCGGTCATCACACTTGTCCCGGTCATTGCACTGGGCCCGGTCATCACACTTGTCCCGGTCATCGCACTGGGCCCGGTCATCACACTTGTCCTGGTCATCACACTTGTCACGGTCATCGCACTGGGCCCGGTCATCGCACTGGGCCCGGTCATCACACTTGTCCCGGTCATCGCACTGGGCCTGGTCATCACACTGGGCCCAGTCGTCACACTTGTCCCGGTCATCACACTGGGCCCGGTCGTCACACTTGTCCCGGTCATCACACTGGGCCCGGTCGTCACACTTGTCCCGGTCATCGTACTGGGCCTGGTCATCACACTTGTCACAGTCATCGCACTGGGCCAGGTCATCACACTTGTCCCGGTCATCGCACTGGGCCTGGTCATCACACTTGTCCCGGTCATCGCACTGGGCCCGGTCATCACACTTGTCCCGGTCATCACACTTGTCCCGGTAATTGCACTGGGCCTGGTCGTCACACTTGTCCCGGTCATCACACTGGGCCCGGTCATCACACTTGTCCCGGTCATCGCACTGGGCCTGGTCATCACACTTGTCCCGGTCATCACACTGGGCCCGGTCATCACACTTGTCCCGGTCATCACACTTGTCCTGGTCATCACACTTGTCCCGGTCATCGCACTGGGCCCGGTCATCACACTTGTCCCGGTCATCACACTGGGCCCGGTCATCACACTTGTCCCGGTCATCGCACTGGGCCCGGTCATCACACTTGTCCCGGTCATCGCACTGGGCCTGGTCATCACACTTGTCCCGGTCATCACACTGGGCCCAGCCATCACACTTGTCCCGGTCATTGCACTGGGCCTGGTCATCACACAGGGTCTAAACATCACACAGGGCCCAGTCATCACACAGGGCCCGGTCATCACACTGGGCCTAGTCATCACACTGGGCCTGGTCATTACATAGGGCCCGGTCATCACACTGGGCCCGGTTTTCGCACAGGGCCCGGTCATCGCACAGGGCCCGGTCTTCGCACAGGGCCCGGTTATCACAGAGGGCCCGGTCATCGCACAGGGCCCGGTCTTCGCACAGGGCCCGGTCATCGCACAGGTCCCGGTCATCGCACAGGGCCCGGTCATCGCACAGGGCCCGGTCATCACACTGGGCCCAGTCATCACACTGGGCCCGGTCATCACACAAGGCCCGGTCATCACACTGGGCCCGGTCATTGCACTGGGACCGGTCATCACACAGGGTCTAATCATCGCACTGGGCTCGGTCATCGCACAGGGCCCGGTCATCGCACTGGGCCGGGTCATCGCACAGGGCCCAGTCATCACACTGGGCCCGGTCATTACATAGGGCCCGGTCATCACACTGGGCCCGGTCTTCGCACAGGGCCCGGTCATCGCACAGGGCCCGGTCTTCGCACAGGTGCCGGTCATCGCACAGGGCCCGGTCATCGCACTGGGCCCAG
Source organism: Squalus acanthias (assembly GCA_030390025.1). Classification (NCBI taxonomy): domain Eukaryota; kingdom Metazoa; phylum Chordata; class Chondrichthyes; order Squaliformes; family Squalidae; genus Squalus; species Squalus acanthias. The sequence goes on from CM059426.1 coordinate 16,792,421, forward strand.
TCATCACACTGGGCCCGGTCATCGCACAGGGCCCGGTCATCGCACAGGGCCCGGTCTTCGCACAGGGCCAAGTCATCACACAGGGCCCGGTCATCACACTGGGCCAGGTCATCACAATGGGCCCAGTCATCGCACAAGGCACGCTCATCACACTGGACCTGGTCATCACACAGGGCCCAGTCATCACACAGGGCCCGGTCATCACACAGGGTCTAAACATCACACAGGGCCCAGTCATCACACTGGGCCTGGTCATTGCACTGGGCCTGGTCATTGCACAAGGCCTGGTCATAGCACTGGGCCCGGTCATCACACAGGGTCTAATCATCGTACAGGGCCCGGTCATCGCACTGGGCCCGATCATCGCATTGGGCCCAGTTATCACACTGGGCCCGGTCATCGCACAGGGTCTAATCATCGTACAGGGCCTGGTCATCGCACTGGGCTCGGTCATCGCACAGGGCCCGGTCAGCGCATTGGGCCCAGTCATCACACTGGGCCCGGTCATCGCACAGGGTCTAATCATTGCACTGGGCTCGGTCATCACACTGGGCCCGGCCATCACACTGGGCCCGGTCATCACACTGGGCCCGGTCATCACACTTGTCCCGGTCATCGCACTGGGCCCGGTCATCACACTTGTCCCGGTCATCACACAGGGCCTGGTCATCGCACTGAGCCCGGTCATCGCACAGGGTCTAATCATTGCACTGGGCCCGGTCATCGCACAGGGTCTAATCATTGCACTGGGCCCGGTCATCACGCTGGGCCCGGTCATCACACAGGGCCTGGTCATCGCACCGGGCCCAGTCATCACACTGGGCCCGGTCATCACACAAGGCACGCTCATCACACAGGGCCCGGTCATCACGCTGGGCCTGGTCATCGCACTGGGCCCGGTCATCACACTGGACCCGGTCATCGCACTGGGCCCAGTTATCACACTGGGCCCGGTCATCAAACTGGGCCCGGTCATCACACAGGGCCCGGGCATCACACAGGACCTGGTCATCGCACAGGGCCCGGTCATCACACTGGGCCAAGTCATCACACAGGGCCCGGTCATCACACTGGGCCAGGTCATCACAATGGGCCCAGTCATCGCACAAGGCACGCTCATCACACTGGGCCTGGTCATCACACAGGGCCCAGTCATCACACAGGGCCCGGTCATCACACAGGGTCTAAACATCACACAGGGCCCAGTCATCACACTGGGCCCGGTCATTGCACTGGGCCTGGTCATTGCACAAGGCCTGGTCATAGCACTGGGCCCGGTCATCACACAGGGTCTAATCATCGTACAGGGCCCGGTCATCGCACAGGGCCCGGTCATCACACTGGGCCAAGTCATCACACAGGGCCCGGTCATCACACTGGGCCAGGTCATCACAATGGGCCCAGTCATCGCACAAGGCACGCTCATCACACTGGGCCTGGTCATCACACAGGGCCCAGTCATCACACAGGGCCCGGCCATCACACAGGGTCTAAACATCACACAGGGCCCAGTCATCACACTGGGCCCGGTCATCACACTTGTCCTGGTCATCGCACTGGGCCTGGTCATCGCACTGGGCCCGGTCATCACACTGGGCCCGGTCATCACACTTGTCCCGGTCATCACACTTGTCCCGGTCATTGCACTGGGCCCGGTCATCACACTTGTCCCGGTCATCGCACTGGGCCCGGTCATCACACTTGTCCTGGTCATCACACTTGTCACGGTCATCGCACTGGGCCCGGTCATCGCACTGGGCCCGGTCATCACACTTGTCCCGGTCATCGCACTGGGCCCGGTCATCACACTGGGCCCAGTCGTCACACTTGTCCCGGTCATCACACTGGGCCCGGTCGTCACACTTGTCCCGGTCATCGCACTGGGCCTGGTCATCACACTTGTCACAGTCATCGCACTGGGCCCAGTCATCACACTTGTCCCGGTCATCGCACTGGGCCTGGTCATCACACTTGTCCCGGTCATCGCACTGGGCCCGGTCATCACACTTGTCCCGGTCATCACACTTGTCCCGGTCATTGCACTGGGCCTGGTCGTCACACTTGTCCCGGTCATCACACTGGGCCCGGTCATCACACTTGTCCCGGTCATCGCACTGGGCCTGGTCGTCACACTTGTCCCGGTCATCACACTGGGCCCGGTCATCACACTTGTCCCGGTCATCACACTTGTCCTGGTCATCACACTTGTCCCGGTCATCGCACTGGGCCCGGTCATCACACTTGTCCCGGTCATCGCACTGGGCCTGGTCATCACACTTGTCCCGGTCATCACACTGGGCCCAGCCATCACACTTGTCCCGGTCATTGCACTGGGCCTGGTCATCACACAGGGTCTAAACATCACACAGGGCCCAGTCATCACACAGGGCCCGGTCATCACACTGGGCCTAGTCATCACACTGGGCCTGGTCATTACATAGGGCCCGGTCATCACACTGGGCCCGGTTTTCGCACAGGGCCTGGTCATCGCACAGGGCCCGGTCTTCGCACAGGGCCCGGTTATCACAGAGGGCCCGGTCATCGCACTGGGCCCAGTCATCACACTGGGCCCGGTCATCACACAGGTCCCGGTCATCGCACAGGGCCCGGTCTTCGCACAGGGCCCGGTCATCGCACAGGTCCCGGTCATCGCACAGGGCCCGGTCATCGCACAGGGCCCGGTCATCACACTGGGCCCAGTCATCACACTGGGCCCGGTCATCACACAAGGCCCGGTCATCACACTGGGCCCGGTCATTGCACTGGGACCGGTCATCACACAGGGTCTAATCATCGCACTGGGCTCGGTCATCGCACAGGGCCCGGTCATCGCACTGGGCCGGGTCATCGCACAGGGCCCAGTCATCACACTGGGCCCGGTCATTACATAGGGCCCGGTCATCACACTGGGCCCGGTCTTCGCACAGGGCCCGGTCATCGCACAGGGCCCGGTCTTCACACAGGTGCCGGTCATCGCACAGGGCCCGGTCATCGCACTGGGCCCAGTCATCACACTGGGCCCGGTCATCACACAGGGCCCGGTCATCGCACAGGGCCCGGTCTTCGCACAGGGCCAAGTCATCACACAGGGCCCGGTCATCACACAGGGTCTAAACATCACACAGGGCCCAGTCATCACACTGGGCCTGGTCATTGCACTGGGCCTGGTCATTGCACAAGGCCTGGTCATAGCACTGGGCCCGGTCATCACACAGGGTCTAATCATCGTACAGGGCCCGGTCATCGCACTGGGCCCGATCATCGCATTGGGCCCAGTTATCACACTGGGCCCGGTCATCGCACAGGGTCTAATCATCGTACAGGGCCTGGTCATTGCACTGGGCTCGGTCATCGCACAGGGCCCGGTCAGCGCATTGGGCCCAGTCATCACACTGGGCCCGGTCATCGCACAGGGTCTAATCATTGCACTGGGCTCGGTCATCACACTGGGCCCGGCCATCACACTGGGCCCGGTCATCACACTGGGCCCGGTCATCACACTTGTCCCGGTCATCGCACTGAGCCCGGTCATCACACTTGTCCCGGTCATCACACTTGTCCTGGTCATCGCACTGAGCCCGGTCATCGCACAGGGTCTAATCATTGCACTGGGCCCGGTCATCGCACTGGGCCCGGTCATCACACTTGTCCCGGTCATCGCACTGGGCCCGGTCATCACACTTGTCCCGGTCATCACACTTGTCCTGGTCATCGCACTGGGCCCGGTTATCGCACAGGGTCTAATCATTGCACTGGGCCTGGTCATCGCACTGGGCCCGGTCATCACACTTGTCCCGGTCATCACACTGGGCCAGGTCATCACACTTGTCCCGGTCATCACACTTGTCCTGGTCATCGCACTGGGCCCGGTTATCGCACAGGGTCTAATCATTGCACTGGGCCTGGTCATCGCACTGGGCCCGGTCATCACACTTGTCCCGGTCATCGCACTGGGCCTGGTCATCACACTTGTCCTGGTCATCGCACTGGGCCCGGTCATCACACTGGGCCTGGTCATCACACTTGTCCCGGTCATCGCACTGGGCCCGGTCATCACACTTGTCCCGGTCATCACACTTGTCCCGGTCATCACACTTGTCCCGGTCATCACACTTGTCCTGGTCATTGCACTGGGCCCGGTCATCGCACTGGGCCTGGTCATCACACTTGTCCCGGTCATCGCACTGGGCCCGGTCATCACAATGGGCCCAGTCATCGCACAAGGCACGCTCATCACACTGGACCTGGTCATCACACAGGGCCCAGTCATCACACAGGGCCCGGTCATCACACAGGGTCTAAACATCACACAGGGCCCAGTCATCACACTGGGCCCGGTCATTGCACTGGGCCTGGTCATTGCACAAGGCCTGGTCATAGCACTGGGCCCGGTCATCGCACAGGGTCTAATCATCGTACAGGGCCTGGTCATCGCACTGGGCTCGGTCATCACACAGGGCCCGGTCATCGCACTGGGCCCAGTCATCACACTGGGCCCGGTCATCGCACAGGGTCTAATCATTGCACTGGGCTCGGTCATCACACTGGGCCCGGTCATCACACTGGGCCCGGTCATCACACTTGTCCCGGTCATCGCACTGGGCCCGGTCATCACACTTGTCCCGGTCATCACACTTGTCCTGGTCATCGCACTGGGCCCGGTCATCGCACAGGGTCTAATCATTGCACTGGGCCCGGTCATCGCACAGGGTCTAATCATTGCACTGGGCCTGGTCATCGCATTGGGCCCGGTCATCACACTTGTCCCGGTCATTGCACTGGGCCCGGTCATCACACTTGTCCCGGTCATCACACTTGTCCTGGTCATCGCACTGGGCCCGGTCATCGCACAGGGTCTAATCATTGCACTGGGCCTGGTCATCGCACTGGGCCCGGTCATCACACTTGTCCCGGTCATCGCACTGGGCCCGGTCATCACACTGGGCCTGGTCATCACACTTGTCCCGGTCATCGCACTGGGCCCGGTCATCACACTTGTCCCGGTCATCACACTTGTCCCGGTCATCACACTTGTCCCGGTCATCACACTTGTCCTGGTCATTGCACTGGGCCCGGTCATCGCACTGGGCCTGGTCATCACACTTGTCCCGGTCATCGCACTGGGCCCGGTCATCACACTTGTCCCGGTCATCGCACTGGGCCCGGTCATCACACTTGTCCCGGTCATCGCACTGGGCCCGGTCATCACACTTGTCCCGGTCATCGCACTGGGCCCGGTCATCAAACTTGTCCCGGTCATCGCACTGGGCCTGGTCATCACACTTGTCCCGGTCATCGCACTGGGCCCGGTCATCACACTTGTCCCGGTCATCACACTGGGCCCGGTCATCACACTTGTCCCGGTCATCGCACTGGGCCCGGTCATCACACTTGTCCCGGTCATCGCACTGGGCCTGGTCGTCACACTTGTCCCGGTCATCACACTGGGCCCGGCCATCACACTTGTCCCGGTCATTGCACTGGGCCTGGTCATCACACAGGGTCTAAACATCACACAGGGCCCAGTCATCACACAAGGCCCGGTCATCACACTGGGCCCAGTCATCACACTGGGCCCGGTCATTACATAGGGCCCGGTCATCACACTGGGCCCGGTCATCACACTGGGCCCGGCCATCACACTGGGCCCGGTCATCACACTGGGCCCGGTCATCACACTTGTCCCGGTCATCGCACTGAGCCCGGTCATCACACTTGTCCCGGTCATCACACTTGTCCTGGTCATCGCACTGAGCCCGGTCATCGCACAGGGTCTAATCATTGCACTGGGCCCGGTCATCGCACAGGGTCTAATCATTGCACTGGGCCTGGTCATCGCACTGGGCCCGGTCATCACACTTGTCCCGGTCATCGCACTGGGCCCGGTCATCACACTTGTCCCGGTCATCACACTTGTCCTGGTCATCGCACTGGGCCCGGTTATCGCACAGGGTCTAATCATTGCACTGGGCCTGGTCATCGCACTGGGCCCGGTCATCACACTTGTCCCGGTCATCACACTGGGCAAGGTCATCACACTTGTCCCGGTCATCACACTTGTCCTGGTCATCGCACTGGGCCCGGTTATCGCACAGGGTCTAATCATTGCACTGGGCCTGGTCATCGCACTGGGCCCGGTCATCACACTTGTCCCGGTCATCGCACTGGGCCTGGTCATCACACTTGTCCTGGTCATCGCACTGGGCCCGGTCATCACACTGGGCCTGGTCATCACACTTGTCCCGGTCATCGCACTGGGCCCGGTCATCACACTTGTCCCGGTCATCACACTTGTCCCGGTCATCACACTTGTCCCGGTCATCACACTTGTCCTGGTCATTGCACTGGGCCCGGTCATCGCACTGGGCCTGGTCATCACACTTGTCCCGGTCATCGCACTGGGCCCGGTCATCACAATGGGCCCAGTCATCGCACAAGGCACGCTCATCACACTGGACCTGGTCATCACACAGGGCCCAGTCATCACACAGGGCCCGGTCATCACACAGGGTCTAAACATCACACAGGGCCCAGTCATCACACTGGGCCCGGTCATTGCACTGGGCCTGGTCATTGCACAAGGCCTGGTCATAGCACTGGGCCCGGTCATCGCACAGGGTCTAATCATCGTACAGGGCCTGGTCATCGCACTGCGCTCGGTCATCACACAGGGCCCGGTCATCGCACTGGGCCCAGTCATCACACTGGGCCCGGTCATCGCACAGGGTCTAATCATTGCACTGGGCTCGGTCATCACACTGGGCCCGGTCATCACACTGGGCCCGGTCATCACACTGGGCCCGGTCATCACACTTGTCCCGGTCATCGCACTGGGCCCGGTCATCACACTTGTCCCGGTCATCACACTTGTCCTGGTCATCGCACTGGGCCCGGTCATCGCACAGGGTCTAATCATTGCACTGGGCCCGGTCATCGCACAGGGTCTAATCATTGCACTGGGCCTGGTCATCGCATTGGGCCCGGTCATCACACTTGTCCCGGTCATTGCACTGGGCCCGGTCATCACACTTGTCCCGGTCATCACACTTGTCCTGGTCATCGCACTGGGCCCGGTCATCGCACAGGGTCTAATCATTGCACTGGGCCTGGTCATCGCACTGGGCCCGGTCATCACACTTGTCCCGGTCATCGCACTGGGCCCGGTCATCACACTGGGCCTGGTCATCACACTTGTCCCGGTCATCGCACTGGGCCCGGTCATCACACTTGTCCCGGTCATCACACTTGTCCCGGTCATCACACTTGTCCCGGTCATCACACTTGTCCTGGTCATTGCACTGGGCCCGGTCATCGCACTGTGCCTGGTCATCACACTTGTCCCGGTCATCGCACTGGGCCCGGTCATCACACTTGTCCCGGTCATCGCACTGGGCCCGGTCATCACACTTGTCCCGGTCATCGCACTGGGCCCGGTCATCACACTTGTCCCGGTCATCGCACTGGGCCCGGTCATCAAACTTGTCCCGGTCATCACACTGGGCCCGGTCATCACACTTGTCCCGGTCATCGCACTGGGCCCGGTCATCACACTTGTCCCGGTCATCGCACTGGGCCTGGTCGTCACACTTGTCCCGGTCATCACACTGGGCCCGGCCATCACACTTGTCCCGGTCATTGCACTGGGCCTGGTCATCACACAGGGTCTAAACATCACACAGGGCCCAGTCATCACACAAGGCCCGGTCATCACACTGGGCCCAGTCATCACACTGGGCCCGGTCATTACATAGGGCCCGGTCATCACACTGGGCCCGGTCATCACACTGGGCCCGGTCATCACACAGGGCCCGGTCATCGCACAGGGCCCGGTCTTCGCACAGGGCTCGGTCATCGCACAGGGCCCGGTCATCGCACAGGGCCCGGTCATCACACTGGGCCCAGTCATCACACTGGGCCCGGTCATCACACAGGGCCCGGTCATCGCACTGGGCCCGGTCATTGCACTGGGACCGGTCATCACACAGGGTCTAATCATCGCACTGGGCTCGGTCATTGCACAGGGCCTGGTCATCGCACTGGGCCCGGACATCGCACAGGGTCTAATCATCACACTGGGCCCGGTCATCGCACAGGGCCGGGTCATTGCACAGGGCCCAGTCATCACACTGGGCCCGGTCATTACATAGGGCCCGGTCATCACACTGGGCCCGGTCTTCGCACAGGGCCCGGTCATCGCACAGGGCCCGGTCTTCGCACAGGTGCCGGTCATCGCACAGGGCCCGGTCTTCGCACAGGGTCCGGTCATCGCACAGGGCCCGGTCATCGCACAGGGCCCGGTCATCACACTGGGCCCAGTCATCACACTGGGCCCGGCCATCACACTTGTCCCGGTCATTGCACTGGGCCTGGTCATCACACAGGGCCTAAACATCACTGGGCCCAGTCATCACAAGGGCCCGGTCATGCACACTGGGCCCAGTCATGCACACTGGGCCCGGTCATTACATAGGGCCCGGTCATCACACTGGGCCCGGTCATCACACTGGGCCCGTCATCACATAGGGCCCGGTCATCGCACAGGGCCCGGTCATCGCACAGGGCCCGGTCATCGCACAGGGCCCGGTCATCGCACTGGGCCCAGTCATCACACAGGGCCTAATCATCATACAGGGCCCCGTCATCACACAGGGTCTAATCATCGTACAGGGCCCGGTCATTGTAGAGGGCCCAGTCATCGTACAGGGTCTAATCATCATACAGAGCCCGGACATCACACTGGGCCCGGTCATCGCACAGGGCTCAGTCACCACACAGGGTCTACTCATCGTACAGGGCCCAGTCATCGCACAGGGCTCAGTCACCACACATGGTCTAATCATCGTACAGGGCCCAGTCATCGTACAGGGCCCGGTCATCGTACAAGGCCCGGTCATCGCACAGGGTCCGGTCATCGCACTGGGCCCGGTCATCGCATTGGGCCCGGTCATCACACAGGGCCCGGTCATCGCACTGGGCCCGGTCATCACACAGGGCCCGGTCATCACACAGGGCCCGGTCATCACACAGGGTCTAATCATCGCACTGGGCTCGGTCATCGCACTGGGCTCGGTCATCGCACGGGGCCCGGTCATCGCACTGGGCCCGGACATCGCACAGGGTCTAATCATCGCACTGGGCCCGGTCATCGCACAAGGCCTGGTCATCACACTGGGCTTGGTCATCACACTGGGCCTTGTCATCGCACTGCGCCCGGTCATCACACTGCGCCCGGTCATCACACAGGGCCCGGTCATCACACAGGGCCCGGTCATCGCACTGGGCCCGATCATTGCACAGGGCCCGGTCATCACACTGGGCCCGGTCATCACACAGGGCCCGGACATCGCACAGGGTCTAATCATCGCACTGGGCCCGGTCATCGCACAAGGCCTGGGCATCACACTGGACTTGGTCATCACACTGGGCCTTGTCATCGCACTGCGCCCGGTCATCACACTGCGCCCGGTCATCACACAGGGCCCGGTCATCACACAGGGCCCGGTCATCACACAGGGTCTAATCATCGCACTGGGCTCGGTCATCGCACTGGGCTCGGTCATCGCACAGGGCCCGGTCATCGCACTGGGCCCGGACATCGCACAGGGTCTAATCATCGCACTGGGCCCGGTCATCGCACAAGGCCTGGTCATCACACTGGGCTTGGTCATCACACTGGGCCTTGTCATCGCACTGCGCCCGGTCATCACACTGCGCCCAGTCATCACACAGGGCCCGGTCATCACACAGGGCCCGGTCATCGCACTGGGCCCGATCATTGCACAGGGCCCGGTCATCACACAGGGCCCGGTCATCGCACTGGGCCCGATCATTGCACAGGGCCCGGTCATCACACTGGGCCCAGTCATCACACAGGGCCCGGACATCGCACAGGGTCTAATCATCGCACTGGGCCCGGTCATCGCACAAGGCCTGGGCATCACACTGGGCTTGGTCATCACACTGGGCCTTGTCATCGCACTGCGCCCGGTCATCACACTGCGCCCGGTCATCACACAGGGCCCGGTCATCACACAGGGCCCGGTCATCGCACTGGGCCCGATCATTGCACAGGGCCCGGTCATCACACTGGGCCCGGTCATCACACAGGGCCCGGTCATCACACAGGGCCTGGTCATCGCACAGGGCCTGGTCATCGCACTGGGCCCGATCATTGCACAGGGCCCGGTCATCACACTGGGCCCGGTCAATGCACTGGGTCTAATCATCACACTGGGCCCGGTCATCGCACAGGGCTCGGTCATCACACAGGGCCCGGTCATCGCACTGGGCCCGGTCACCACACAGGGCCCGGTCATTGCACAAGGCCCGGTCATCACACTGGGCCCGGTCATCACACTGGGCCCAGTCATTGCACAAGGCCCGGTCATCACACTGGGCCTGGTCATCACACTTGTCCCGGTCATCGCACTGGGCCCGGTCATCACACTTGTCCCGGTCATCACACTTGTCCCGGTCATCACACTTGTCCCGGTCATCACACTTGTCCTGGTCATTGCACTGGGCCCGGTCATCGCACTGGGCCTGGTCATCACACTTGTCCCGGTCATCGCACTGGGCCCGGTCATCACAATGGGCCCAGTCATCGCACAAGGCACGCTCATCACACTGGACCTGGTCATCACACAGGGCCCAGTCATCACACAGGGCCCGGTCATCACACAGGGTCTAAACATCACACAGGGCCCAGTCATCACACTGGGCCCGGTCATTGCACTGGGCCTGGTCATTGCACAAGGCCTGGTCATAGCACTGGGCCCGGTCATCGCACAGGGTCTAATCATCGTACAGGGCCTGGTCATCGCACTGGGCTCGGTCATCACACAGGGCCCGGTCATCGCACTGGGCCCAGTCATCACACTGGGCCCGGTCATCGCACAGGGTCTAATCATTGCACTGGGCTCGGTCATCACACTGGGCCCGGTCATCACACTGGGCCCGGTCATCACACTTGTCCCGGTCATCGCACTGGGCCCGGTCATCACACTTGTCCCGGTCATCACACTTGTCCTGGTCATCGCACTGGGCCCGGTCATCGCACAGGGTCTAATCATTGCACTGGGCCCGGTCATCGCACAGGGTCTAATCATTGCACTGGGCCTGGTCATCGCATTGGGCCCGGTCATCACACTTGTCCCGGTCATTGCACTGGGCCCGGTCATCACACTTGTCCCGGTCATCACACTTGTCCTGGTCATCGCACTGGGCCCGGTCATCGCACAGGGTCTAATCATTGCACTGGGCCTGGTCATCGCACTGGGCCCGGTCATCACACTTGTCCCGGTCATCGCACTGGGCCCGGTCATCACACTGGGCCTGGTCATCACACTTGTCCCGGTCATCGCACTGGGCCCGGTCATCACACTTGTCCCGGTCATCACACTTGTCCCGGTCATCACACTTGTCCCGGTCATCACACTTGTCCTGGTCATTGCACTGGGCCCGGTCATCGCACTGGGCCTGGTCATCACACTTGTCCCGGTCATCGCACTGGGCCCGGTCATCACACTTGTCCCGGTCATCGCACTGGGCCCGGTCATCACACTTGTCCCGGTCATCGCACTGGGCCCGGTCATCACACTTGTCCCGGTCATCGCACTGGGCCCGGTCATCAAACTTGTCCCGGTCATCGCACTGGGCCTGGTCATCACACTTGTCCCGGTCATCGCACTGGGCCCGGTCATCACACTTGTCCCGGTCATCACACTGGGCCCGGTCATCACACTTGTCCCGGTCATCGCACTGGGCCCGGTCATCACACTTGTCCCGGTCATCGCACTGGGCCTGGTCGTCACACTTGTCCCGGTCATCACACTGGGCCCGGCCATCACACTTGTCCCGGTCATTGCACTGGGCCTGGTCATCACACAGGGTCTAAACATCACACAGGGCCCAGTCATCACACAAGGCCCGGTCATCACACTGGGCCCAGTCATCACACTGGGCCCGGTCATTACATAGGGCCCGGTCATCACACTGGGCCCGGTCATCACACTGGGCCCGGTCATCACACTGGGCCCGGTCATCACACAGGGCCCGGTCATCACACTTGTCCCGGTCATCGCACTGAGCCCGGTCATCACACTTGTCCCGGTCATCACACTTGTCCTGGTCATCGCACTGAGCCCGGTCATCGCACAGGGTCTAATCATTGCACTGGGCCCGGTCATCGCACAGGGTCTAATCATTGCACTGGGCCTGGTCATCGCACTGGGCCCGGTCATCACACTTGTCCCGGTCATCGCACTGGGCCCGGTCATCACACTTGTCCCGGTCATCACACTTGTCCTGGTCATCGCACTGGGCCCGGTTATCGCACAGGGTCTAATCATTGCACTGGGCCTGGTCATCGCACTGGGCCCGGTCATCACACTTGTCCCGGTCATCACACTGGGCAAGGTCATCACACTTGTCCCGGTCATCACACTTGTCCTGGTCATCGCACTGGGCCCGGTTATCGCACAGGGTCTAATCATTGCACTGGGCCTGGTCATCGCACTGGGCCCGGTCATCACACTTGTCCCGGTCATCGCACTGGGCCTGGTCATCACACTTGTCCTGGTCATCGCACTGGGCCCGGTCATCACACTGGGCCTGGTCATCACACTTGTCCCGGTCATCGCACTGGGCCCGGTCATCACACTTGTCCCGGTCATCACACTTGTCCCGGTCATCACACTTGTCCCGGTCATCACACTTGTCCTGGTCATTGCACTGGGCCCGGTCATCGCACTGGGCCTGGTCATCACACTTGTCCCGGTCATCGCACTGGGCCCGGTCATCACAATGGGCCCAGTCATCGCACAAGGCACGCTCATCACACTGGACCTGGTCATCACACAGGGCCCAGTCATCACACAGGGCCCGGTCATCACACAGGGTCTAAACATCACACAGGGCCCAGTCATCACACTGGGCCCGGTCATTGCACTGGGCCTGGTCATTGCACAAGGCCTGGTCATAGCACTGGGCCCGGTCATCGCACAGGGTCTAATCATCGTACAGGGCCTGGTCATCGCACTGCGCTCGGTCATCACACAGGGCCCGGTCATCGCACTGGGCCCAGTCATCACACTGGGCCCGGTCATCGCACAGGGTCTAATCATTGCACTGGGCTCGGTCATCACACTGGGCCCGGTCATCACACTGGGCCCGGTCATCACACTGGGCCCGGTCATCACACTTGTCCCGGTCATCGCACTGGGCCCGGTCATCACACTTGTCCCGGTCATCACACTTGTCCTGGTCATCGCACTGGGCCCGGTCATCGCACAGGGTCTAATCATTGCACTGGGCCCGGTCATCGCACAGGGTCTAATCATTGCACTGGGCCTGGTCATCGCATTGGGCCCGGTCATCACACTTGTCCCGGTCATTGCACTGGGCCCGGTCATCACACTTGTCCCGGTCATCACACTTGTCCTGGTCATCGCACTGGGCCCGGTCATCGCACAGGGTCTAATCATTGCACTGGGCCTGGTCATCGCACTGGGCCCGGTCATCACACTTGTCCCGGTCATCGCACTGGGCCCGGTCATCACACTGGGCCTGGTCATCACACTTGTCCCGGTCATCGCACTGGGCCCGGTCATCACACTTGTCCCGGTCATCACACTTGTCCCGGTCATCACACTTGTCCCGGTCATCACACTTGTCCTGGTCATTGCACTGGGCCCGGTCATCGCACTGTGCCTGGTCATCACACTTGTCCCGGTCATCGCACTGGGCCCGGTCATCACACTTGTCCCGGTCATCGCACTGGGCCCGGTCATCACACTTGTCCCGGTCATCGCACTGGGCCCGGTCATCACACTTGTCCCGGTCATCGCACTGGGCCCGGTCATCAAACTTGTCCCGGTCATCACACTGGGCCCGGTCATCACACTTGTCCCGGTCATCGCACTGGGCCCGGTCATCACACTTGTCCCGGTCATCGCACTGGGCCTGGTCGTCACACTTGTCCCGGTCATCACACTGGGCCTGGCCATCACACTTGTCCCGGTCATTGCACTGGGCCTGGTCATCACACAGGGTCTAAACATCACACAGGGCCCAGTCATCACACAAGGCCCGGTCATCACACTGGGCCCAGTCATCACACTGGGCCCGGTCATTACATAGGGCCCGGTCATCACACTGGGCCCGGTCATCACACTGGGCCCGGTCATCACACAGGGCCCGGTCATCGCACAGGGCCCGGTCTTCGCACAGGGCTCGGTCATCGCACAGGGCCCGGTCATCGCACAGGGCCCGGTCATCACACTGGGCCCAGTCATCACACTGGGCCCGGTCATCACACAGGGCCCGGTCATCGCACTGGGCCCGGTCATTGCACTGGGACCGGTCATCACACAGGGTCTAATCATCGCACTGGGCTCGGTCATTGCACAGGGCCTGGTCATCGCACTGGGCCCGGACATCGCACAGGGTCTAATCATCACACTGGGCCCGGTCATCGCACAGGGCCGGGTCATTGCACAGGGCCCAGTCATCACACTGGGCCCGGTCATTACATAGGGCCCGGTCATCACACTGGGCCCGGTCTTCGCACAGGGCCCGGTCATCGCACAGGGCCCGGTCTTCGCACAGGTGCCGGTCATCGCACAGGGCCCGGTCTTCGCACAGGGTCCGGTCATCGCACAGGGCCCGGTCATCGCACAGGGCCCGGTCATCACACTGGGCCCAGTCATCACACTGGGCCCGGTCATCACACAGGGCCCGGTCATCGCACAGGGCCCAGTCATCACACTGGGCCCGGTCATCACACAGGGCCTGGTCATCACACTGGGCCCAGTCATCACTGGGCCCGGTCATCACATGGGGCCCGGTCATTGCACAGGGCCCGGTCATGGCACAGGGCCCGGTCATCACACTGGGCCCAGTCATCACACTGGGCCCGGTCATCACACAGGGCCCAGTCATCACTGGGCCCGGTCATCACATGGGGCCCGGTCATCGCACAGGGCCCGGTCATCGCACAGGGCCCGGTCATCGCACTGGGCCCAGTCATCACACAGGGCCTAATCATCATACAGGGCCCCGTCATCACACAGGGTCTAATCATCGTACAGGGCCCGGTCATTGTAGAGGGCCCAGTCATCGTACAGGGTCTAATCATCATACAGAGCCCGGACATCACACTGGGCCCGGTCATCGCACAGGGCTCAGTCACCACACAGGGTCTACTCATCGTACAGGGCCCAGTCATCGCACAGGGCTCAGTCACCACACATGGTCTAATCATCGTACAGGGCCCAGTCATCGTACAGGGCCCGGTCATCGTACAAGGCCCGGTCATCGCACAGGGTCCGGTCATCGCACTGGGCCCGGTCATCGCATTGGGCCCGGTCATCACACAGGGCCCGGTCATCGCACTGGGCCCGGTCATCACACAGGGCCCGGTCATCACACAGGGCCCGGTCATCACACAGGGTCTAATCATCGCACTGGGCTCGGTCATCGCACTGGGCTCGGTCATCGCACGGGGCCCGGTCATCGCACTGGGCCCGGACATCGCACAGGGTCTAATCATCGCACTGGGCCCGGTCATCGCACAAGGCCTGGTCATCACACTGGGCTTGGTCATCACACTGGGCCTTGTCATCGCACTGCGCCCGGTCATCACACTGCGCCCGGTCATCACACAGGGCCCGGTCATCACACAGGGCCCGGTCATCGCACTGGGCCCGATCATTGCACAGGGCCCGGTCATCACACTGGGCCCGGTCATCACACAGGGCCCGGACATCGCACAGGGTCTAATCATCGCACTGGGCCCGGTCATCGCACAAGGCCTGGGCATCACACTGGACTTGGTCATCACACTGGGCCTTGTCATCGCACTGCGCCCGGTCATCACACTGCGCCCGGTCATCACACAGGGCCCGGTCATCACACAGGGCCCGGTCATCACACAGGGTCTAATCATCGCACTGGGCTCGGTCATCGCACTGGGCTCGGTCATCGCACAGGGCCCGGTCATCGCACTGGGCCCGGACATCGCACAGGGTCTAATCATCGCACTGGGCCCGGTCATCGCACAAGGCCTGGTCATCACACTGGGCTTGGTCATCACACTGGGCCTTGTCATCGCACTGCGCCCGGTCATCACACTGCGCCCAGTCATCACACAGGGCCCGGTCATCACACAGGGCCCGGTCATCGCACTGGGCCCGATCATTGCACAGGGCCCGGTCATCACACAGGGCCCGGTCATCGCACTGGGCCCGATCATTGCACAGGGCCCGGTCATCACACTGGGCCCAGTCATCACACAGGGCCCGGACATCGCACAGGGTCTAATCATCGCACTGGGCCCGGTCATCGCACAAGGCCTGGGCATCACACTGGGCTTGGTCATCACACTGGGCCTTGTCATCGCACTGCGCCCGGTCATCACACTGCGCCCGGTCATCACACAGGGCCCGGTCATCACACAGGGCCCGGTCATCGCACTGGGCCCGATCATTGCACAGGGCCCGGTCATCACACTGGGCCCGGTCATCACACAGGGCCCGGTCATCACACAGGGCCTGGTCATCGCACAGGGCCTGGTCATCGCACTGGGCCCGATCATTGCACAGGGCCCGGTCATCACACTGGGCCCGGTCAATGCACTGGGTCTAATCATCACACTGGGCCCGGTCATCGCACAGGGCTCGGTCATCACACAGGGCCCGGTCATCGCACTGGGCCCGGTCACCACACAGGGCCCGGTCATTGCACAAGGCCCGGTCATCACACTGGGCCCGGTCATCACACTGGGCCCAGTCATTGCACAAGGCCCGGTCATCACACTGGGCCCGGTCACCACACAGGGCCCGGTCACCACACAGGGCCCGGTCATCGTACTGGGCCTGGTCATCACACTGGGCCTGGTCATCACACAGGGTCTAATCATTACACAGGACCCGGTCATCACACTGTGCCTGGTCATCACACAGGGTCTAAGCATCACACAGGTTCCGGTCATCACACAGGGCTTGGTCATCACACTGTGCCTGGTCATCACACAGGGTCTAAGCATCACACAGGTTCCGGTCATCACACAGGGCTTGGTCATCACACTGTGCCTGGTCATCACACAGGGTCTAAACATCACACAGGTTCCGGTCATCGCACTGGGCCCGGTCATCACACTGGGCCCGGTCATCACACAGGGCCCGGTCATCACACAGGGCTTGGTCATCACACTGGGCCCGGTCATCACACAGGGCCCGGCCATCACACAGGGCTTGGTCATCACACTGGGCCCGGTCATCACACAGGGCCCAGTCATCACACTGGGCCCGGTCATCACACAGGTTCCGGTCATCGCACTGGGCCCGGTTATCACACAGGGTCTAAACATCACACAGGGCCCGGTCATCACACTGGGCCCGGTCATCACACAGAGCCCGGTCATCACACAGGGCCCGGTCATCGTACTGGGCCCGGTCATTGCTCTGGGCCCGGTCATCACTAAATGACATGAATGACCAGTTAACAAGCCTCTGGCGGCATAGGTTGATGGAGGAATGTTCTTCTTTGCATAGTGCCAGATGATCTTTAAAGTCCATCCACGCAAGAGATGGTGCCTCATCTTAATATCTCACCCAAAGGGCGACACCTCCAACAATGCAGCATTCCTTCAGTATTAAGAACATAAGAACATAAGAAATAGGAGCAGGAGTAGGCCATACAGCCCTTCGAGCCTGCTCCACCATTCAATAAGATCATGGCAGATCTTCAATCTCAACTCCACTTTCCTGCACTATCCCCATATCCCTTGATTCCCTTAATATCCAAAAATCTATCGCTCTCTGTCTTGAAAATACTCAACAACTGAGCCTCCACAGCCCTCTGGGGTAGAGAATTCCAATGATTTTGCATTGAAGTGTCAGCCTAGATTATGCGCTCAAGTCCAACGACCTTCAGACTCAGAGGTAACAGTGCTACCCACTGAGCCAAGCTGACATTGGACAGCTAATAGCATAGCCGCAAAATCATTGTGTAGTTCTCCTGCCATTGACTGCACTGGGAAATGTGATTGGCCTGACTTATTTTGCCCTGCAGCTTTTCTGTACGACTTGCAAACTGTTGCTTGATTCGCCAGCTCCTCTTTAGTTTGTCAAAGGTGGCCTGGAGAAAAAGCTCAACTGAAACTGTGACCTATAATCCACGTCGTTATGCTGTGTATGTGCGCAGAAAATGGGTCTTTGCAATCCCAGCCGACACCAGGTGGGTAAATAAACCAGAGCAACGATGTAAAAGTGCCTAACCTCCACGTCGGTTATCTCCCAGAATTTCTGGCTGGATTTTCCCATCCACATTCCACTCCCTTCCTCAACCGTCTGGAGCTATGTTTAACTGACCTATGGCCACTTTAATACCTCAGCGTCAGCTTGCCTCAGTGTTGGCCCTGGCCGAGGGACTTGAGCATAAAATCTTAGCTGACACTTCAGTGCAGTGCTGAGGCAAAGGTGGTGCCCTTTGGACCCCATCTACTAGTTCAGGTGGATCCTGCGGCACTAATTGAAGAAGAGCAGGGAGTTGTCCAGGTGTCCTGGCCAATACTTATTCCTCAACCAATACCTCCAGAATTAGATCAACTGGTCATTTATTGCAGTGCTGTCTGAGGGACCTTTCTGTGTGCAAATTCGCTGCTACATTTACCTCATAACAACAGTGACTGCACTTCAAAGCAATCCATTGGCCATGAAGCACTTTGAGACGTCCTGAAGATAAAGGCATTCTATAAAAACAATTTTTATTTCTTTGTATGATACATATGTCTGTGCTCACTGACCTACATTGGTTCCTGGCCCACCAACGCCTCCATTTTAAAATTCTCATCCTCATGGTCTCCTTACCTAAGGAAGGATATACTTGCCATAGAGGGAGTGCAACAAAGGTTCACCAGACTGGTTCCTGGGATGGGGGGATTGTCCTATGAGGAGAGATTGAGTAGACTAGGCCTATATTCTCTGGAGTTTAGAAGAATGAGAGGTGATCTCATTGAAACATACAAAATTCTTACAGGACTTGACAGGGTAGATGCTGAGAGGATGTTTTCCCTGGCTGGGGAGTCTAGAACCAGGGGTCACAGTCTCAGAATAAGGGGTCGGCCATTTAGGACTGAGATGAGGAGAAATTTCTTCACTCAGAGGGTGGTGAATCTTTGGAATTCTCTACCCCAGAGGGTTGTGGAGGCTCAGTCGTTGAGTATATTCAAGACAGAGATCGATAGATATTTGGATACTAAGGGAACCAAGGGATATGGGGATAGTGCGGGAAGGTGGGGTTGAGGTAGAAGATCAACCATGATCATATTGAATGGCAGAGCAGGCTCAATGGGCCGAGTGGCCTATTCCTGCTCCTATTTCTTATGTTCTTATGTTCAAATTCTTTCATGGTCTCCCCCCCTTCCCTGTAACCTCCTCCAGCCCTTGAACCATCCAAGAACTCTGCGTTTCTCCAACTCTGACCAATTAAACATTAACCCCCCACCCCCCTTTATTCCAATTTTGGAAGCCGTGCCTTCAGCCGTCTAGGCCCTAAGCTCTGGAATTCCCTCCCTGAATCTCGGTCTCGCCACCTCTTTCTCCTCCTTAAGACCTTCCTTAAAACCTACCTCTTCGACCACTCTTTTAGTTAACCCTCCTGATATCTCCTACTTTGGGCTCAGTGTCAATTTTTGTCTGATTACGCTCCTGTGTCACAGCATAGAAAGGAGGTACAGTATTTGGACCATCAATTGTGTACGGGTGTTTTTCTCCATACAAGCCACCTACTCCCATTGTCTTACTCATGTCCCATGCTCTTTAATATTGCTTTTTCAAACATAAGAACATAAGAAATAGGAGCGGGAATAGGCCACTTGGCCCCTTGAGCCGACTCCATTCAATAAGGTCATGGCTGATCTTGGGCTCAAAGCCACTTCCCTGCCCGCTTCCCATAACCCTTCACTCCATTATCTTGCAAAAATCTGTCTATCTCCACCTTAAATGTATTCAATGACCCAGCCTCCATGGTTCTCTGGGGCAGAGAATTCCACAGATTTACGACAATTAATTCCCTTTATTTTTAAAAATGTCTCTGGTTCAGCAATGGTTTGTGGGAAGAATTCCACATTCTAACACATAAATAATATTTTTTCTAGGTTCTCCTTTAATTATTCTTATGATTAAATTTGTGCCCTCTTCCTCGCATCTCACAGACCAGCTGATCTAATGCTAATTATCTTATCACTACATCTCATAATCCCGAAGACCTCTGTCAGGTCACCGTTTAACCTTCTCATCTCAAAACCTAACTTCTCAAGGTTCTCTCCATAACTGTAGCAAATCTACACTGTACATTGCTATTATATTGGCCCAGAAATTAGGCTCCCTGGCTTCCTGCGGGTGCAAGGATCCCGCGCGGACCTACCTACCGCGCCTGCCGTTGACCTCTGGGCCCACGGGGACTTCAGCTCCTGGGCCTCCTGCAGCTGCCGGCGCGCAGTGTTTGTGTATCCCAGGGGCGTAGTTAGTGCGATGCGTCCCCTGGGATCACGTGGGCCATGGAGAGCCAATGGCAGCAGACCATCTTTCATTCATAGATTTGACAGGAAGACCTGTCAAATCTATGAATTGAAATCGGCCCCAAAACAACACCTAAACTTCAAATACATTTTTTAAAAAACCATCACATTTTTAAAATAACTGTAAGTTAAATAAATTACCTACTTTAAACAAAAATTTAAATTTTTGAAAAAATTAAAATACTTTTTAACAGTGCTAAAAATAAACTTACCTTTCTTTAAGATATCTAAAAAAGATAAACCTGTTGAAAATTTTTTAGATTGTAATTAATTAACCACTTACCTTGTTACAAATGGGACTTGCGCCTCCTTTTTAAAAGCGCAGCTTCTTCAATACTTACCTTCCCGGAGCAACCTGAAAAAAACCCTAAGTTCGCTGCGTGCGCGCAGCCTCTCCTGCGCACGCAGTTCACCTCTCACCCCCTCCCTTCACGAGACCGGAAGTTCCGGTTTCCCGCGCATGCGCAGTGCATGCAGGAAACCGGCACTTCAGGAGGCCTTATGGGTGAGTACACAGCGCGTACTCACCCGGCAAGTGCCAAATTTTTGGCCCAATATTCTTTCTTGTAATGGATATTCATTGCTACAACCATTTTGTGACTAGCCAGTCAGATGTGTATCCACCCACTACAGGTTAGCCAGTTTGAATTACTTTTTAATTTAGTACATTGATACTGTCAGAGTGCATCAGCTCTACAGAGATAGAAATAGTGTAGACAGAGTTAGTTGCAGCTGTCCCATCCCCTTGTATTATAATGATTCCAAACACATTCCAAAAACCCCCAAAAAACTTTCCATCCTCAGATAACGGAACGAACGTTACACTTTCAAGGGACAGCCTTCGCATTGAATCCTTGTGCCTTGCTCAATCATATCTTCCTGTTGTGAGTAAGGTTTTTGTCTGTTCCAAAGTGGTTTTGCAGACAGGAAATACTTAGAGAGAAGCAACATCGCTAACACTGCTTCCATTCAGTTTCTCAGTGTCTGAGGTCTGCTCTGTGTAACAAATAATTCGATTGCCACATTCTCGTGGAGCTAACGCTGTGATAAGGGACACCAGGCATGCACAGGCAAGGACGCATTTCAAGCAATATTGCTGTTGGGGATTTTTGACTTGCAAGTTAGAAATTCAGGAACATCAAAGATCACAAGTTCAATAGACATGGATGAGGGAGGCCATTTGGCCTGTCTTAACTCATTCATCTGGAAAGAGTCAACAGTCACACCATCTAACTTTCTTAAAGGAATCCAGGCTATTTGCTGGCAGTATTCGTTTTATTAAGGGAATCAAGGGATATGGGGGTGGTGCAGGGAAGTGGAGATGAGGAAGAAGATCAGCCATGATCTTATTGAATGGCGGAGCAGGCTCGAAGGGCCAAATGGCCTACTCCTGCTCCTATCTCTTATGTTCTTATGTAATTTTTCCAACCAAATGATTGTTAAGGAGTGATCTTCAGAGAGAAAGCTTTTGCGCTAATACAGTACTATAACCACTATATCACTGTATGAGCATTGTTCTTTGAATGAGATGTTAAACCAAGACAATGACTGCCTGTTCGGGTGTATGTAAAAATCCACGGCACTAATTGAATTGGAGCAGGGAGTTCTCCCACTGTCCTGACCAGCATTCTTCCCTCAGCCAGCACCAGAACTGATCATTCATCTCATTTCCTGTTTGTAGAAATATAGAAACATAGAAGATAGGAGCAGGAGCAGGCCATTCGGCCCCTCGAGCCTGCTCCACCATTCGACGAGATCATGGTTGATCATCCAAACTCAGTACCCTGTACCTGCCTTCTCCCCATATCCCTTGATACCTTTAGCTTTAAGAAATATATCTAACTCATTCTTGAATATATTTAATGACTTGGCCTCAACTACCTTCTGTGGTAGAGAATTCCACAGGTTCACCACTCTCTGGGTGAAGAAATTCTTCCTCATTTCTGTCCTAAATGGCTTACCCCTTATCCTCAGACTGTGACCCCTGGTTCTGGACTCCCCCGCCATCGGGAACATTCTGTGAGATTGTATTCTGTGCAAATTGGCTGCTATGTTTGCCTGTACAACAACAGTAACTGCACTGAATGCAAGATGTTTTGGGATGTGATGAAATGCTATATAGATGCAAGTTTGTTCTTCTTTTGCTGTTCTTAAGACATTAGGGGAAATTCAGATCCAAATTTTGGAATTTCAACTACAAATTTCTGAATCCAAACTTTGGATTCCTTCACTGACTCGTGATGTATCACAGTTCCAAGTTACACAGGAGTGTTCAAGGTCAGACTAGCTCATTGTGGTCCCTCTGGCTGGACCCAACATTTGAAAAATACCATACATTTAACTATTCTAATGCTTCTCACCTGCTGGTACCTCACACCAGGTAGCGGTGAAGCTACCTGCATTTGTCTGAGGGGTAGCACCTGTTGAGACTGCAGTTTATAAGAGATGTCGTGACCGAGACCTGCGGCCAGCCTCCTCAAGAGGCATAAGCGGCTGTCAAGATCACAACTGCCCTTAACGTTTATGCTCCAGCATCATTTGAGGAGATTAGCAACATTGGTCAGTCAGCTATCTAAAGATGTGCAAAGATTGATGCCTTGCTTGCTCAAGTAATCAATGTAACCTCCTTCCCCGTGGGTAAATGACAGCACTTTCTTTTTATTCATTCCTGGATGTGGGCATCAATGGCAAGGCCAGCATTTATTGCCCATCCCTAATTGCCCCAGAGAAGGTGGTGGTGAGCCAGCCATTTCAGAGGGCAGTTAAGAGTCAACCACATTGCTGTGGGTCTGGAGTCACATGTAGGCCAGACCAGGTAAGGACAGCAGATTTCCTTCCCTAAAGGACATTAGTGAACCAGATGGGTTTTTACAACAATCATGGTCACCATTATTGATACTAATTTTTATTCCAGATTTATTTAATTAACTGAATTTAAATTCCCCAGCTGCTGTGGTGGGATTTGAACACACGTCTCTGGATCATTAGTCCAGGCCCCAGGATTACTAGTCCAGTCACATAACCACTATGCTACCGCACTATGTTACTACATAGAGCGACAGGATTCTCGAAGGTCCAGAGGATTACAAATTGAGCGCCTGTGCTCCAAGTGCTCCCTCCACAATGCCACTACTACATGAATAGCAAACGATTCCATTCTCTCAATGTTCAGCTCCTTTGCGACCATTAGCCCTGGATTGTGCAAGTTAATGCTCGATTCCCAGGAAGCTGGCAAGATACATTCATCTTGAGGCATTCACCATCCCACCAACAATTGACCCACAAAGGCAAGTCTCAAGGTAGCTCCTGGATGATCAAGGACTATCCTCTAGAATCATGGCCCATGACCCCTGTGAGTATCCTAGGACACCAACGAAGCACAGGTATAATGAAGTGCTGGTATCTATCGGAGTAATCACCGAATGCAACATTGGTAATCTGAAGCACCACTATCTGAAGCAGCACTTCGGTTGCCCGGATAGATCTGGAGATGTCCTGCAATTCAGACTGGCCAAAGTTGAAAGAATGATTCTTACATGCCGCACAGCTTCAACTGCAAAGAGGCATCACCATGAAAGCTCTGAAGGAGGAAGGCACCCAGACACTTCAAAAGGCCCATGAAGACGAGTAGGAGCTTGAAGAGGCTGCGGAACAGAAATCGATGCTGGCTGTAGAAGCTAGTCAGCAAGTCCATTGGATGTATCGCGCCCTAAGAATGTGATAAGGTGCTAGATAAATGCAGATAAATTCTTTACTGAAGCAAAATACTGCGGATGCTGGAAATCTGAAATAAAAAGAGAAAATGGTGGAAATACTCAGCAGGTCAGGCAGCATCCGTGGAGAGAGAAACAGCATTAACGGCCGGAATTCTTACCTTGGAGTTGGATCGGGTGCGTGCGGGCCGCGTAGCAGGTCGGGAATGCGATGTTTTGCTCAGCGTGTTGTTCAGGGCGACTTTAACTTAATGGCCCCACTTAAAGCAGTCATGTGCATTACCCGACCCAATTAAATGGAGCGGGTCTGATGACGTCATCGATGACTCGCTTCCAGGGCCGATATTTAAAGCAGCCTTGCACACAACTCATTTGAAGGTTGCTAGAGGAGTGTGCAAGGTGAAATAGAAACATCTGAGCACTGTTCTAAACTTTAAATGGTGGATAGTCAAAGGCAGAGGGCTGCACCCAGATTTTCCGACGCATCCCTGCATACTCTGGTGGAGGCAGTGAGAGCACGCAGGGAGGTCCTGTTCCCTGCTGATAGGCACAGGAGACCTCCCAAAGACACCATAAGAGCCTGGCTGGAGATAGCAGAGGCAGGTCAGCAGCAGGATGTGTTCAGGAGGACCTGGGTCCAGTGCAGGAAACGATTCAATGATCTCATGAGGTCAGGAAAGGTGAGTGCAATGCCACACTCACCTTCATCCTGATGTGCCTGTCACCACATCTCCATCACTCTGCCTTCCCAAGCCTACTCCTGCGCATCATTCCTCACACCAACATACCTTGCAGGCCCACCCATCCCTCTCTCTCTATCTACATACTCACATCTGACTAACCACCCCTGACACTCATCCCCATCCTAATGCGATCATAGCAAGTAACACCGCAGAAGGAGGCCATTTGGCATTGGCTCCCCACTCCCTCATAGTCATCCTCTACAGATGTAACCCATCCATTCCTTACACTCATTCCATCACTCTCACTCAAACTTCTCTTTCCCTCGCAGGAGAAAAGAGCCCAGAACACGTGGGACAGGCAGAGAACCGGAGGTGGCCTCCAGTATTCACCCAACTAACACCAGCCGAGGAGGGGGTCCTGGAGATATCAGGAGTTTCAGAGCTGCTGGCAGTGGGAGACGGAGAGAGGGGGACATCCCAGCAACCTGGTGACAGAATTACATCTCATACAGCCACATGGCACACAGCAGTCACACATATGGTGACTGATGTCAGCAGCCAGTGAATTTTCATCATGTGTATAATGGTATCATTACCCATTCTTAAAATAACAATTCAAAATCATCTCTCCCACAGGTCCACCAAGTGTCCCCCCCCACCCGCCCCCCCCCCCCCACCCCGCCACCCACTGTCCAGCCGGAGGAGGAAGACGACTCCTCAGAGAAACCCCCAGCACCTGAGGGTGCACCGTCGGCAGAGCCAAGCGCACCCAGCACCAGCGCAGATACGCACACCTCAGTGGGTCCTGTGCACCATAGAGTAGCGTTGTCACCTGGTGTCGCACAATTCACAAATGAGCAAGAACAGGTGGTGTCGACAGGGACAGCAGTGGAGACT
Organism: Squalus acanthias; assembly: GCA_030390025.1. Lineage (NCBI taxonomy): Eukaryota > Metazoa > Chordata > Chondrichthyes > Squaliformes > Squalidae > Squalus > Squalus acanthias. The sequence goes on from CM059426.1 coordinate 16,818,295, forward strand.
CCTCGCCGGAGGGCGCAGGACGCTCCAAGCTCTGCTCAGCTGCATGCAGACGCTGAGCCTCGGTGGCCATCGAGAAAGAGGGCGATCTTGGAGGGGCAGCAACAATTGCACGAGGCTCTGGCAACTTTTGTAAATGTGCAGAGAATGGAAGAGTCCATCTCCAACATGAGCAGCACCATGTCGCAGGCGATGGTGACGATGTGCTGTTCCATGGAGAGGATGGCCACCTGCAATCACCAGTCACATGAGCACATGCTTCCTGTGGACAACAGATGGCAGGCGCTCATAGACCTCCTCTCTAGGAGGGATATAAACGTAGACTTGGGCCTTCATCGCCCCACTGCTGTGCAGCAAGGTGCTCTCCTGCTCCTTGCTATCAGAGAAGTGCGGGTTGCCCATGAGAGGGATGATGCTGAGATGGGAGATGGAAGTGGGGCTCCTCTCAAAGCACTCCCACTTTTCTCCCGCTGCCTTCCCCTCAGTCAGAGCCCCACATGCTTACTCGGATCCCGATGGCCGAGTCTGCCCCTGCACAGTCGCAGGAGGAGCAGACTTTGGCGGGACCATCACAGGCTCCAAAACCCAGAGGACGTCCGGCAAAATTGTCTAACGAGTTGCAGCAGGGAAGTGAGCAGCCTGCCTCTACCTCTGCTGAAGCCACAGGGGTTGCACCTTGTAGATGCACTCGGAAAAGAAAAAAGACACAAAAGTAGATGCACACGGGTATGCACGTGGGTGTATGAACAAATGTTAGTGTTAAGTTTCAGTTATTTTGATGACACAGATAAATGTATTTCTTTGCACCATTTTCTGGTCTTGTCCATTTTTGCCTCAAACCTTGGAAGTGGCTTTGTCACTTGGAGTGAATGGTGAGACATTACTTAAAATCGAGCACTGGGGGTTTGGGTGACAGGAATGGCTTGGTCATTGTAGGGATGCTTTATGGTGTTGTTGAGGGGTAACCTAGTACAGCATGTGGCAGCCATGTGGCTGCATTGGAGCAAGTTAAGTAAATCTGGCCATGGTGAGGCCATCTGGGCCTCCCGGGCAGCAATGTGCACTGCTGCCGGTGCCATCTCCACTTCAGGTTCCTCCTCCTCCTCTTCCACCTGCTCCTCCTCCTCCTCTGAAGAGGCTGTGTGCTGTGCACCTTGCTCCTCCTGCAGCTCTAATCCTCGCTGCTGCGCTATGTTGTGCAGCTCGCAGCAGACGACGATGATTCTGGAGACTCTGGCTGGTGTGTACTGAAGGGCTCCTCCAGGTCTGTCAAGGCATCTGAAGCACATCTTCAGCATGCCTATTGCTTGCTCTATGACACATCCGGTGGACATGTTGCTCTCATTATAACGTTCCTTGGCCTCAGTGCTTTGCGTCCTCAAGGGTGTCATGAGCGACGTCTTCAGTGGATAGCCCTTGTCTCCAAGCAGTCAGCGGTAAGTCTGTTTGGCGGTATGAAGAGCTGAGGGAGGGTGGACTGGCGCAGCATGAAAGAGTCATGACAGCTGCCGGGGAATCTGGCGCACACATGCATAATCATCTTTTTATGGTTTCAGACAAGCTGCACATTGAGGAAGTGGAAACCCTTGCAGTTCACAGACACTCAAGGGTGATGATGGGGTGCCTTCATGGTCACATGTGTGCAGTCGATGACGCCCTGCACCTGTGGGAAGTCAGCCAGAGCCGCAAAGCCAAGCGCCTGCCCAGTAACACTGGCTTCATCAGTGGCAAAGTTGACATAATTGGCTAACTTGTGAAACATGGCATCGGTCACCTGGGTGATGCATCTGTGGGCGGCCGACTGCAAGATTCTGCAAATGTCTGCTGCAGATCCCTGGAAGGAGCCTTAGGTGAAGAAGTTGAGGGCACTGGTAACTTTGACAGCCACAGGCAAGGTGTGTCCACCAGGACCTCTGGGCAGCTAGTCTTGTTCCAGCAAGCTAAAAATGTCTATGATGACCTGGCACGATAGCTTGAGCCTCCTGAAGCATGGCTGCTCAGTCATGTTGAGGACGCTCATCCTCTGCCTGTATACCCTGTGTTGGGGGTATCGCCTTTGGTGCGCTGCAGCCCTGTGGTGCCCCCCTCTCTCCTGTGGAGCATCAGGTCGTTGATGAGAAGGCTGCTGTTGTGGTTGCTGCTGGTGGTGGTGTGGCTGGTGCTGTTGGTGTTGGGGCTTATCTTGGTCCGATTCTGAGGACCAAGGTGAGACAGTATAAGTGGCACCCATGCTGATGTAGATGGCAGGTAAGCCGAGATCAGAGGGCCAATCCCTCGATGTTGTGATAGTGAGTAGCAATGTGGTGAGAGTGGCTTCCGAGGTTTCAGAAATGACCTGCAAACTGCTGACACCCAAATCTGTGGACAAAATGGAGTGAGCAAGAGCCTTTCCATGAGGCAAGTAATGAGGTGTAATGTGGGAGTATTTATGTGCTTTTCCCAGCTCTCAATGAACGGACTTGCCAACGGCCACTGAGCTTCCGCCTCCCCTTCACAGGCGAGGTACCCGAGCTGTGTGAATCCTGTGTTCCCGCAGTAAAAGTCTAAAGCTGGCATTAAAAACACTCTTAAGGGTCTCTCAAACAGCATTTAATGACTTGAATGAGGTCGCCCGCCTCTGCCGATCGGGTCCGTGTTGCGCCTTCAAAGCCGCCCGAGTTAAACGCGTGAGGCGGCGGGATGACGGCGGGTTCCCGACGCGCAGGCAATTTCGGGGATTTTTACTGCCGACCTGCCCCCAAACCCGCACGCTCGGCAACGGCAAGTTCCGGCCCATATTTCAGATCGGTGACCTTTCGTCAGAACTGGAAAAGGTCAGCGATATACCAATTTTTAAGCAAGTTCAGGGACAGGGAAAGGGGGGGGAGGGGAGGAAAGAACAAAAGGGGAGGGTCTGTGATAGGGTGGAAGTCAGGAGCGATTAAATGACAAAAGGGATGATGGTGCGAGGCAAAAGGAGATGGTAATGGGACAAGTAAAGAAACAAAAGATGGGTCTAGAGGAGGTGTAAATGGCAATAGCAGAACCATTACCAACAGCTGCCGTCTGAAAAAAGTGGGAGTGGTGGTTATGATCAGTCCTCAGAAAAGGCCTCAACTATCATAACCACCGCTCCCATTTTTTATTTATTACCTGTTTCAGGACCTCTCCCGGAAATAAGTTTGGACTGAGTGGAACATGTGCTGGGTATGCTCTGCTCATGTTTTTGGTGGTCTGGACCAGTGGCCCTTAAAGGGATCGCTGGAGGCCGCGACCAGGCAGGTAAGTATCTTCTTTTAAACTTACGTTCATGTGGAACAAGGGGGGGCAGGTGTGCTGCTCCTGGCTCCACGATGCTATTACGAGGCCCGCGCTAATCTACCCCCCCAACCCCCGTTCACCTCCACCCTCCCTCCACCCTCCCCCCACCCACCCTACCCACCCCAGGACTTATCCGAGGGCTGCTGCCAGCCAGACAGCCAGGCCAAATTAGACTTCTTCCCAACTGGCTCACCCCCAATCTGCTGATGAGACCCGAGGACCGATTTGGGTTGAGCCTCATGCTCCTGGTTCCAGCGGTCCCGACCTATTCACGCCCGAAAGAGACCCGATACGAATTTCTAGCCCAGAAACAACTGGAAATGTGCAGGAGGTCAATCAGCATCTGAAAGAGAACTGGTCGGTTAATCTTTCTGTGTGGGATCTTTGTTCGAACTGCATGCTCAGGTTGGACAAGGCTCTTTTTGCATTACTGATAGTGATGCAGAATGGGACAGGTACAAGCTCGATCACTATTTGTTTGGGTATAGATGCCTCCTAAAGACAGGAAGTTAGAAAACAGAGGTGAGACTGACACCTCCTGGTAGGTAACTACCATAGAATCATAGAATCACAGGGCTGGATTTTACCAACCTCGGCGGGTCAGTGGCGGGCGACGTCGGAGGTGGGACCCGACCCCACTGCCGGCTCTAGCCCGCTGTCCAAAATGATCGTCCCCTGATTGGGCTTGTTAAGCCCGTCCAGCGTGTTCCCCGGGCCAATTGAAAGAAGCAGGTCTGATGACGTCATTCGATGACATGTCATCAGCTGGTTTCCTTAAAGGGACCTTGCACAAATTTACTTTGACAGTTCTGCTGTCAGTGTTCTACGGCATTGAGGTGCTGCAAACACTGACAAGCACTGCACAGAGGTGCAGGGCTGCACCCAGGCTCTCCCATGACTCCCTCCATATGCTTATGGAGTGAGTCACAGCACGCAGGGAGTTTTCCTCCCTTCCAATGGGCCGAAGAGACCTCCCCAGGAGATCAACACAGACTGGTTGCACATTGCACAGGAGGACACAAGCAGGGATGTCGTAAGGAGGACCTGGGTGCAGTGGCGCAAACCTTTCAATGATCTCGAAACATTACTGCAAAGCCACACACAACCTCATCCTGCTGTGCCTCTCATCACATCTCCATCACTCTGCCTTCCCTACCCTACTCCTGCACATCCTTACTCACACCAACTTACCTTACACCTCCACCCACCCCGCTCTATCTACGTTATCACTTCCCCATCTCACTAGCCACCCCTCACACTCACCCTCATCCTAGTCCAATCACACCAAGTAACAACACACAAGGGTAGCCACTTGGATGTTTTAGGCAATGTTCACGTGAAGTTTCTGTTAATGTACTGTCAAACATTGAAATCTTTATTTTCAACACTTTGCGTTCTTGGACAGATTTGTGTGAACTTTTGGAAGTGGCTTAGTGAGTTGCAGTGAATGGTGAGACATAATGGTACCCCCCGCAATGCTGATGAGTGTGAAAGGAATGGCTTGGGCATTGTAGGGATGCTTTATGGTGTTGGTGTGGGGTGGTGCCAACCTGGTGCATCATGTGGCAGCCAGGGTGTACAGCGTCAAGTGAAGTAAATGTGGTGAGGCCATCCCTGGCGTCCCGGGCAGCAATATGGTCTGATGCTGATGCTGCGTAAGACACAGGGCATCAGTTGATTGCGGAGAAGGTTGGTGTTGCTGTTGGTGCTGCTGGTGTGACTGGTGATGTTGGTGTTGGGGCTGATTGTGGTGGGATTCTGAGGACCAAGGTGAGATAATTTCAAGCGCATTGATGCTGATGTAATAGATGGCAGATGAACTTGAGATGACAGAAGCGATCTGTCAGTGTTGAGAGAGGTTGTTCCAATGAGGTGACACTGGATAGAGAGTTTACTCCAAACACTTGCAACCTGCATAAACCTCAATTTGTCTTCCAAATGCAGTAAGCAACAGCTTCTGAGCTTGGAAAGTGAACAGCTGTGAGATGGGAGCTTTTATAACACATTTGCAGCTGTCAAGTAATGAGATGATCCCATGGTCATACAACTCCCGATGTGATCCCCGAGCAGCATGGACCCCGTGGGCAACCTTGTAAAATATAAAGGTGAGCTCAAAATACTTCTTAATTGGCTTTTAACAAGGTCATAATGACCTGAATTGCTTCCCCCGCCGCTGCGTGTCGGTTCTGTTCAGCTGACATTTGGGAAAGGCGCGTGGCGGCGAGTTGACAACGGGGTCCCGACCCACTGTCAATAAAACAAATTCTCCCACCCGACCCGCCACCGAATGCGCCCGCTGACCCCCTGAAAAATTCCCTCACAGAATCGTAGAAATTTATGGCATAGTGGAGGCCATTTGGCCTATCGTGTCTGTGCCAGCCGTAGCCTTATAGGTTACGACACTTCAAGTGCATATCCAAGTACCTTTTAAATGTGATGAGGGTCTCTGCCTCTACCACCCCTTCAGGCAGTGAGTTCCAGACCCCCCACCACCCTCTGGGTTAAAAAAGTTCTCCTCAATTGCCCTCTAATCCTTCCACCAATTACTTTAAATTTATGCCCCCTGGTTATTGACCTCTCTGCTAAGGGAAATAGGTCCTTCCTATCCACTCTATCTCGGCCCCTTATAATTTTATACACCTCAATTAAATCTCCCCTCAGCCTCCTCTGATCCAAAGAAAACAACCCCAGCCGATCCGATCTTTCCTCCTAGCTAAAATTCTCCAGTCCTGGCAACATCCTCGTAAATCTCCTCTGTACTCTCTCTAGTGCGATCACATCCTTCCTGTAATGTATTGACCAGATCAGTACGCAGTACTCGAGCTGTGGCCTAACCATTGTCATTGCCATTGGTGGCAATACAGGAGCAAAACCATGGAGCCACTCAATCGGCTGCAAGATATCAGAGCTGGCTGGTGAAGTAGGAGTGGATTAAAAAATCTACTTTAAAAATAAAGGGGAAAACCCATTCAAAAATATCCCCATTAAAATAACAACATTAAATGAAAACACAATTAGCATTATGTAGCTGATTGCCCCAGGCTGCAGAGTGAGCCAGTCACAGGGCATGGACAAGTATTAGACATTCAGACGTGCGGGTTTGAATAGAGTGCAGACAGATCAAGGTCTCCATTCTCTGTTTGATTGGTTCCTTAACTGGAATGTGTTGAGACAGCTTCAATCCTTGACCTGGCGAATGAATCTATAGCAGAAATCTACCCTCAGATTCATCACCCACTGACTTTATTGCAGCAATCTATCCAGGGGATATCTACATTTCATTGGGAGGCAGTTGGACGAACAGGATTAACGGCTAAAACAGCCGGCGCTGGCGACAAAAGCCTGAAGCTTCTGCCATCTGGATCGTCGGTCTGGATGCTATTTGTTCTTCTTTCTGATGTCTCAAGGTTGACTATCCTGTGTCAGTTCAGACCTGATCTTAGGTGTTTAAAACAGAACTAGCTGGTTGCTCGTCAGCCCGCTGAGAGAATTAAGCCTTATGGCAATGTGTTTTTTTTTCCCAAAAGTAAAGTTTTAATCCTGCTGTGATTTTTCTCAGCTAAAGAAACAACTTGCATTACTACTGCACCTTACTGTGTCCTCAGGATGTCCCAAAATACGTCACGGCCAATGAATTACTTTTCCTCAGGCAAATGCAGCAGCCAATCTGCACACGGCAAGGAGCCACAAACAACAATGAGATAAACGGCCAATTAATGTCTTGTTGGTGATGCTGGTTGAGGAAGGAATGTTGGCAAGGCCACCATGGGTTCATCTGCATGATTGGGTGAGGCAAGAAGTCTGTAGTTTAATGTCCCATCTGAAAGACTTCACCTCCAACAATACAGAACTCGTTAAGTATCGCATTGAAGTGTTGACTTGGATGATGTGCTCAAGTACCATGGGGTTGGTACCCAGAATCATCTGTCATAGAACCAAGTACGCTACCCACTGAGCCAACCTGACATATGAAGCAAAGCGACCCTTTCTTTCACTCGTACTTTTGTGTGTGATTATTTTGTTACACTTTCAGGCTGTGCATTCTTTAAGGTAAAGGATAGTTCTTTGAGAACAGAAAATGTTGACTCCAAGCTCTAATATCAAGTACAACTTAAGTGAGACACAGTCCAAAGCTCCAATAGATTACAACACCACAGGACTGCAAGGTGGATTTTTTTTTTTTATTCGTTCCTGGGATGTGGGCGTCGCTGGCAAGGCCAGCATTTATTGCCCATCCCTAGTTGCCCTTGAGAAGGTGGTGGTGAGCCGCCTTCTTGAACCGCTGCAGTCCGTGTGGTGAAGGTACTCCCACAGTGCTGTTAGGGAGGGAGTTCCAGGATTTTCACCCAGCGACGATGAAGGAAAAGCGATAGATTTCCAAGTCAGGATAGTGTGTGACTTGGAGGTGGTGGTGTTCCCATTTGATGAAGAAGGTTCTTCAGCTCATTTCACCTCATCCTTCCAGAGTACCTATTGTTAAAACTTCAGCATCTCCCCATTACAGCTATTGATTGAAGTGAATCCATTGTTCTGGCCTCAAACACTCTTGCACTGGTGATGCCAAACCTCTGATCTGAGAACACCAATTCCCCTCCACAGTCAAGTAGCGTAAAGGCTCTTTTTATTTAAATGGTGTAAATACTGACACTACTGTGTCAGCGAATGAGTTGGAGGTGGAGCGGGACTTGTGGTCTTAATTTACAGAGTTTCCGAACTCATGACCGAAACTACAGCAAACAGAGGCTCCCAAGTACAGCAGGATTATTCCTCCAGCAAAATGCAGTGAGTGGAGGATAGTTACACAATACAAATGATGGGTGTGAACTCAATCCCAGTCACTTACAGCCGTGCGGTCTCCAGGCGTGATTGACGAGGGGGAATTACCCAATCATCTCCATTCTGACCGTGGCTTGCGGTGTCACTATATGCAGCCTTCTTTTTAAAAAAAATAAGAGTAATGAATTGTATTTATTTTAATATCTCCCCAATCCTCCTGCTTGTCCCAAATCAGGCGTTTATCCAGCCCAAGCCTGCACTGATTCCTAACTAGACCTCTCTGCATCGGGTTCGGCCCATTGTTAACGAGTGGGTTTAGGATTTCCTTAGCATTAACACCGGGCGGGAATCTCTCCCGACTGTTACCTGTGAATGGCTTTTCCACCCAATTCTCCTCCAATTTCACGGCTGATGCAGCTGGTATCAGAAATTCCAATTGGAAGAATAGTGGATGCCAACCAGAGTCCGACCAATCACTTTCAACTCAGATGTTAATGAACATCGTTCCCCTGATTTTTATTTTCCAATTATATTTTTTGGCAGTCAATATTTGAAGGTCACACCTGAATTTTAGAATTTTACACCTAATACTTAACAACAAATGGTGGCTTTAAAAAGAAAAAGAAAGAAAAAAAGACTTTCATTTATATAGCGCCTTTCATGACCACCGGACGCCTCAAAGCGCTTTACAGCCAATGAAGTACTTTTGGAGTGTGGTCACTGTTGTAATGTAGGAAACGCAGCAGCCAATTTGCGCACAGCAAGCTCCCACAAACAGCAATGTGATAATGACCAGATAATCTGTTTTTGTTATGTTGGTTGAGGGATAAATATTGGCCAGGACACCGGGGATAACTCCCCTACTCTTCTTCGAAATAGTGCCGTGGGATCTTTTACGTCCACCTGAGAGAGCAGACGGGGCCTCGGTTTAACGTCTCATCCGAAAGACGGCACCTCCAACAGTGCAGCACTCCCTCAGCACTGCACTGGAGTGTCAGCCTAGCTTTATGTGCTCAAGTCCCTGGAGTGGGACTATGAACCCACAAACCTTCTGACTCAGAGGCGAGTGTGCTGCCCACTGAGCCACAGCTGACACACAAAAAGTAGGCATTGTATTAAAAACAGAAAATGATGGAAACACTCACAGCAGGTCAGGCAGCATCTGTGGAGAGAGAAGCAGAGTTAACGTTTCAGGTCGGTGACCTTTCATCAGACGAAGGGTCACCGACCTGAAACGTTAACTCTGTTTCTCTCTCCACGGATGCTGCCTGACCTGCTGAGCGTTTCCCAGCATTTTCTGTTTTTATTTCAGATTTCCAGCACCCGCAGTGTTTTGCTTTTGTATGGGCATTGTATTATATGTTTTATCCCAACACGATAAGTGTGCCAGCAGTAAAATTCAATATTTAGCCATGACCGAGCGCATAAAAGACGTTTTATTCTCTGAACGGCCCTGCTGTTAAAATGTGATGACATCTCGGCGGAATTCGTGCACAAGACAAGCTGCAAGAGGTTGTTAGACTGAAGAACATCGCTGCTGAGGATCCCCTGTGGTGGTTTATTCGCATAGTTTAATTGATCGTGTCTCCTCAGTGTCAGACACATTGTAAAAAAAAATGTATATGTTTTATGCAAAGAACTATCTTTACTCTCTTTGTGTTTTTATAGGTACAATGACCTAGACCTGGAGGTAAGGCTGAATGGCTGGCAACCGGGGAAAGGGCATCATTCTGGTCACTGGTAGCTTTTCACTTTTCATAGAATCATAGAATAGCACAGCACAGAAGGGGGCCATTCGGCCCATCGAGTCTGCGCCGGCTCTTTCGAAGAGCAATCCATTGAGTCCCACTCCCCTTGCCCTTTCCCCATATCCCTGCAATTTTGGGGGTTTAGATTCTAAGGGTATGATATCATAGAATCTCACAGCACAGAAGGAGGCCATTTGGCTCATTATTCCTGTCCCAGCTCTTTGAGAGAGTTACTGATTAGTCCCACTCCCTCCTGCTCTTTCCCCATAGCCCTATAAATCTTTCTCTTTTTAAGTATATATTCAATAGGTAGAATCGCCAAAATAAATTGCCATTCAGAGCACTTTCCGGCTGTGCAAATCACTATTCAAACACTCCAGACTATTCTGCGCCAGGAATTCCTCTCTTCCGCCTGCATCCTGGCAGCTGGTGTGCCTCAGAAGCCTCTGTCTAAGTTGCCCAGAGCGCATTAGGAGTGTAAAAACCAGGAAACTCCCGGTTGCTGCACCATTTGACACCCGCAAATGTTTTGACGGCGGAAATCGGCAGAAACATCTTTCACCTCATGTTCCTGCCTAAAAATAAATTCTGTGCCGCTTGTGTATGGCTACCGGGCGGAAAAGGGTGAGGTAATTCGTCCCAGTTTTTCAATCTGAGCAACAGAAAACGCTGGAAAAACTCAGCAGGCCAGGCAGCATCCATGGAGAGAGAAACAGAGTTAACGTTTCAGGTCGAAGACCTTTCGTCAGAACTGGAAAAAAGCAGGAAATGAAATAGATTTTAAAGCAAGTTAGGGCTGGGAAAAGGGGGAGGGGATGAAAGAACAAAAGGGAAGGTCTGTGATAGGATAGAAAGCAGGAGAGATTAAGAGACATTGAGAGACATTAAGAGATATTCAAGGCAAGAGGAGGTGGTAATGTGACAGGTTGAGGAACAAAGGATGGCTCTAGATGAAGTGTGAATTGTGCTGGCAGAATGAAGGACATGTGGGAGGGAAGAAAAAAGGCCAAACAAAAGTGTGGATAAAAAATTAAATAAATAAATAAAATAAAATAAAAAATATGTATATATATGTGTGATAGGGGCCAAGGTTATGATCTGAAATTGTTGAACTCTATGTTGAGACCAGAGGGCTGTAAAGTGCCTAATCGAAAGATGAGGTGCTGTTCCTTGAGCTTACGCTGAGCTTCCGTGGAACAATGCAAGAGGCCGAGGACGGTGAGGTCAGAGTGGGAGTGAAGCGGTGAATTAAAGTGACAGGCCACCGGGAGCTTGGGGTCCCCCTTACGGACTGAACGGAGGTGTTCCGCAAAGCGGTCACCCAATCTGCGTTTGGTCTCCCCAATGTAGAGGAGACCGCATCGTGAGCAGCGAATACAGTATACTAAATTGCAGGAAGTACAAGTAAATCGCTGTTTCACCTGGAAGGGGTGTTTGGGGCCCTGGACAGTGGGAAGGGGGGAGGTATAAGGGCATGTGTTGCATCTCCTGCGCTTGCACGGGAAGGTGCTGGGTGAAGGGGAAGGGGAGCTGGGGGTGGTAGAAGAGTGGACTAGGGTGTCGCGGAGGGAGCGGTCCCTACGGAATGCTGAAAGGGGAGGTGAGGGGAAGATGCGTTTGGTGGTGGGATCACGCTGGAGTTGGCGGAAATGGCGGAGGATGATCCGTTGAATGTGGAGGCTGGTGGGGTGAAAGATGAGGACAAGGGGAACTCTATCGTAGTTCCGGGAGGGAGGGGCAGGGGTGAGGGCAGAAGTGCGGGAGATAGAACGGACACGGTCGAGGGCCATGTCAACCACAGTAGAGGGGAATCCTCGGTTGAGGATGTAATTTCTGAGCATGTCATTTAGAGACATTTCCTTGATAACCAGCATCGGGCAATGTAGATCTTTCCTTCAAGAGATTAAATAAGTGGAGCAGGTTGTATATGGTCTGCAAAAACAACTGGCTTGATGGGCTGAATGGCCCATTCTTTCAACATTCTTAGGTTGTTATACAGATATCAGTGCTCGGTGAGCAAGGTAAATGATTGCGGGTATCAAGAATTGATTTATGAGGTGCCATCAGAAGATTACAGCACAGAGGGAGGCCATTTGGCCCATCGTGTCTGTGTTGGCTCTTTGCTAGATTGATCCCCCTGCCCTGGCCTCACCCCATTCCTTGCTCTGCTTTAAATATTTACCTACACTTCCCTGAAAAGATGCAAATTTAAAAAAACAGGGCTTGTTTTCAAGGTTGTGACAGGGGATGGACAAGGTTGATGAGGACAAGTTGCTCACTTTGTCAAAGGCCAAGGGTCAGAGGTTCAAAAGTAGTTAATTATTGGTGGCCTCCATGGCCCAAGAGCACCTGGGTGACTAAACTCATCCACGGAGCTTGGAGGGTTAATAATTACCACCCATCTAATGACGTTCGTACAATTCACTTCACAATGGCTTTGGGAATAATAATGCTATTCCAATGTCTGTGTTCATAATGGGACAGAAAATTCTAAAGCTGAATGACCTTCCAATAGAGTGAAGAAATTATTTCTGAAGCACAGGGCAAGACAAGTGTCCCAATGCTGTAATTTGTCCCCAGGCATGTTGTACTCATTCAAAATATGTAACACAAAAGGGGTAGGCGGAGGGGGCGGGGGGAGGTGGGAATAATAAGCCATGACATACAAAGACAATCATTTTTGGTTCAGCACATAAAAACGAGCCATAATTGTATCTGAACATGACTGGGTAAATTCATAACTTCTAACACATCAATAGGCAATAAGCAAACAGCTGACCTCAAAGAGATTATATATAAAAAATATATATATTAAAAATTCAATAGAAAAAAGAATAGTGCCAGAGGACTTGCGAACAGCAAATGTAATTCCTATCTTCTAAAAATGGAGATAGAAGTAACCCAGGGAACTGTAGTCCTGTTAGCTTAAGATAGGAAAGATACGAGAATCTTTGCTAAAAGATCAGATAACAAAATGTCTCAAGATGGAGAATATAATTTAAAGAATTGGCAGCATGGATTTCTGAAAAAGTAGGTCATATTTAACCATCCTCATTTAATTCTTTGAAGAAGTAACAGAAAGAGTAGACAAGGGCAGTGCAGTGGATGGGGTATACAAGGACAGAAGGCCTTCAATAAGAGGCTTGTGACAAAGGGTCATGGGATGTGGAGTAAGGGTTCAGGTAGGAGAATGGAGTGAAAGGCAGCTATAAAACAGAAAACAGAAGCTAGGAGTCAAGGGAAGCTTCTAGGACTGGCAGGAAGTGAGAAGTAGGATCTTGGAGGGATCTGTGCTGGGACCACTGTTGTTCGCCAAATACATAAATGATTTGGACTCAGAAATTGCAAGTATGGTTGACGGATAAAGAGACCACTGATTCCTTGGAAAGCAAGTCACTGAATGAAGTAGAGGAGCAAAGAGATATTGGAATACAGCTACAAAGATCACTTAAAGTAGCAACACAAGTTGCTCAGGTCATAACGAGTGCAAGCAAAGTACTGGGATTCGTTTCTAGAGGAATAGAATAAAAAGCAGTGAGGTAATGCTAAATACATAGAACCTTGGTTAGACCACACTTGGAGTACTATGTGCAGTTCTGGACTCCATGGCACTATTTCGAAGAACAGCAGGAGAGTTCTTCCCGGTGTCCTGGCCAATATTTATCCCGTAATCAACATCACTAAAACAGATTATCCGGTCATTATCACATCGCTGTTTGTGGGAGCTTGCTGTGTGCAATTTGGTTGTCGCATTTCCTACATTACAGCAGTGACTACACTTCAAAAAGTACTTCATTGGCTGTAAAGCACTTTGGGATGTCCGGTGGTCATGAAAGGCGCTATAGAAATGCAAGTCATTCTTTTCTTCTCCATACTACGAAAGGACTGGAGAAAGTGCTGAACAGATTTACAATTACCATTACTGAGAGGATGTAACTATCAGGAAAGATTGAGCAGGCTGGGTTTCCTTTCTCTGGAAAAGAGAAAACTAGGAGGAGACCTGATAGAAGTCTAAAATTATGAAAGGGGTTCGATAAGGTGGATATGGAGAAACTTTTTCCACTTTTGGGTGAGTCTAGAACAAGGAGGCATAAATATAAGATAATCACAGATCAAATAAAGAATTTAGGAGGAATTTCTTTACACAGAGAGTGCTAATAATGTGAAACTCACTGCCGCATGGAGTGATAGCAATGATGCACTTAAGGGGAGGCTTCATGCATACATGTGGGAGGTTAATAGAGGGATACAGGGAGTAGGGTGGAAAGATGTAATAAGAGTGGGAGGTGGCTCAAGTGGAGTATAGACCAGTTGGGCGGAATGGCCTGTTTCTGCGCTGTTCATTCTATATAATTCTACATACATTACATTGTAAACTAGATTGGAGACATACTTCTCTGTGAACTGAGTGGTTCCTCAAATGGAATTCATTTGCATTAGTGTTCCCTCATATTTCTCCATTATTTCAGCTAGTGGCCACTCACCGTCCTCCAACCAGAGAAGGGGGTTTGATAGTGAACGGCCATAGAAGACCGATTTGTATCGCAATCTACCGACTCATAAGCCTTGGTTTTCTGCGAGTCTGCAAGCGGGGTCAGGTAGCCAGATTTAGTAGTGTAAGCGAGGGGAGCTGGCTCATCGACGCTGGTCTCAAAGAATCCAATTTTGAATAAAAGGGGGGGAATGGGAATATGGAGGGCAGCAGCTATTGAATATTGAGTACGTGGAGTTTTCGCTTGTTAAACCTTGGCGTCCATTTTTGTAGAACCTTTCCTCAGGAGATCAAATGGATGGGGTACAGTACAGGATAGGGTAGGTGGTCTGTGGCCGTTTCCTGTGGCATGCTTACATTTTTAATAGTAACACACTTGTGCTATTGCCAATTTAGATGACATGGGACTCTAATGCCAGTTGACTGAATGGGAATCCAACTCAAGCGCACCACAATGAGCCTAGCACAGGAAAGATTGTGCAGCAATGGAATTGCAAACAAGCACAAATAGTATAGGATATATTCTATTATCATATAACTATGGAAAATGCTGACATCAGCAGAATTTGCTCCCCTGCATGGCTGCTCGGGTTTGTAAATGTGATTAACTAGTAACCTCTAGACATGTGATCTAATTTAGTAACTAGCACCAGCGTCAATTACATTGCTGAACTGAAAAACGCAGCAGACAAAACAGAATTTTCATTTGGTTATACAGGACAATATCTGCCAACAATGCTGTTCTTGATGAGTGCTGTCCATGGTCCTGAAATCTTAAAGCAAGGTGACTCCTTACTGACCTAACAAAGAAAAGGAAGGCAGAAACGTTCATGCAGGAAAGTTGTTTTGCAAATTCTAGCATGTCTGGATGGTTCATCTGTCAGCCGGACCAGACCTCAAGCAAGCGCATGGCACGCAAGTAGTGTACAGCACACAGCAAGAACAACTTGTATTTAGATTACATTGTATTTACAGCACAGAAACAGGAAGGTGCCGTCGTTTGGATGAGATGTTAAACCGAGGCCCCGTCTGCTCTCTCAGGTGGATGTAAAAGATCCCATGGCACTATTTCGAAGAAGAGCAGGAGGAGTTCTCCCCGGTGTCCTGGGCCAATATTTATCCCTCAACCAACATAACAAAAACAGATTATCTGATCATTATCATATTGCTGTTTGTGGGACCTTGCTGTGTGCAAATTGGCTGCCGCGTTTCCTACATTACAACAGTGACTACACTTCAAAAAGTACTTCATTGGCTGTAAAGCGCTTTGAGACGTCCGGTGGTCGTGAAAGGCGCTATATAAATGCAAGTCTTTCTTTCTTTCTTATTCCTTTCTCCCTCATGTGTTATCTAGCTTCCCCTTAAATGCATCGATGCTATTAGCCTCAACTACTCCTTGTGGGAGCGAGTTCCACATTCTAACCACTCTCTGGGTCAAGACGTTTCTCCTGAATTCCCTATTGGGTTTATTAGTGACGATCTTATATTTAAGGCCTCTTGTCTCTCTGACAAGTGGAAATATCTTCTCCATGTCTACCTTAATCAAACCCTCTCACAGATTTAAAGACCTCTATTAGGTCACCCCTCAGCCTTCCCTTTTCTAGAGAAAAGAGCCCCAGCCTGTTCATCTTTTCATGATAAGTATATCTTCTTAGTTCAGGTATCATCCTTGTGAATCTGTTTTCCACCCTCTCCAGTGCCTCTATATACTTTTTATAAGATGGAGACCAGAACTGTGCTCAGTACTCCAAGTGTGGGCTAACCAAGATTCATTACTTTAACATAATTTCTCTGCTTTTCAATTCTATCCCTCTAGAAATTATCCTCAGTGTTTGGTTTGCTTTTTTTATGGCCTTATTAACCTGCTTCGCTACTTTTAGCGATTTGTGTACCTATACTCCCAGATCCCTTTGCTCCTCTACCCCATTTTGACTCTTATTATCCAAGCATTATGTGGCCTCCTTATTCTTCCTAAAGGAGGTATGATTAGTAAATGGGTTGGAAAAGTTTAATCTGGAATATATCTGGGATAGCACATGAGGAAGCAAGGAATAGAAAGATATGCCGTTAGGTTTAGACGAAGAGGGGTGGGAGGAGGCTCGGGTGCAGCACAAACACTGACATAGACCAGTTGGGCTGAATGGCCTGTTTCTGTGCTGTAGACTCTATGTAATTCTCTATGTAATAAGATACTATCATCTTTCAGATGCCTCCTTTCCAAAGCTCAAGAGTTTCCAGTCTTTCCTCATAGCTCAGACCCCTGACACTAAGACCAGCCTTGTGTCTCTTCTCTACACTGGCTCCAGAACGTGAATGTCTCCCTTGTTTCTTGGTGACCAAAAATGGACACAATACTCAGGGAAAGGAACCTACTACTGGCACCTGGTCTAGCCTACATGTGAATGGAGTCCTGCGCGACATTCCCTCACACTCAATGCTCTATATGGTAGCTTAGCCTAGGGATGGGCAATAAATGAAGCCTTGCCAATAGAGTCATAACAGCCCAGAAAGAGGCCATTCGGCCCATTGAGTCCATGCCGACTCTCTGTAGAGCAATCCAGTCAGTCCCACTCCCCCGCTCTATCCCCGTAGCCCTGCAAGTTTATTTCCCTCAAATGCCTACCCAGTCTCCCCTTGAAAACATTGATTCTCTCTGCTTCCACCAGTTCCGTCGGTAACGAATTCCAGGTCCTCACCACTCGCTGTGTAAAAAAGTTTTTCCTTACATCCCCCCTGTATCTCTTGCCCAAAACCTTAAATCTGTGTCCCCTATTCCTTGTACCATCAACTAGTGGGAACAGCCTTTCCCCGTCTAGCCTATCCAAACACGTCATAATCTTGCACACCTCTATCAAATCACCCCTCAACCTCCTTTGCTCTAATGAAAACAAATCCAGCTTCTCCAACCTGTCCTTGTAGCTAAGATCCCCCATCCCTGGAACCATTCTGGTAAATCTCCTCTGCACCCTCTCAAGTGCTTTCACATCCTTCCTAAAGTGTGGTGACCAGAACTGGACGCAATACTCCAGTTCTGGCCTAACCAGCGCTTTATAAAGATTCAGCATAACTTCTCTAGATTCAGCATAACTTCTCTGCCCGCACCTTGAGAAAATCAATGAAACAAAACGTACGCCCTTCTAAAATTGCCACTGCAGCACCCCTGCACAGTGATCAGGAGCAGGAGTCCTGGCTGACTCTTATCCTTTCCAGACTAGGTCCACTGAGCTCAATTGCCCTGCAACTGCATCAGTTAAGACCAGGAAATGTCCATCCAAGCTTCTCCGTCTGAATGGTACAGTTCCACACTGGCCAGTGCAATTACAAATTGAACCTCTAGCGGGGGGGACCCAGCAAGCATTTTAATAACCAACATATCAGAGTTAGTTCTGGCTTTGTAACTCTTCAGCTTTCTAAATAGTAAAAAGTTTATGACTGCTTGGGGCCTTACTGCAAGAAGTGGGGATACAGGTCCCATTTCAGTCCCTTCATAAACTGGTAGACCGACCTGGACCGTGGGCGCAACCCAGATTTAGACCCGAAAATGAGCCCGATTTTGCGCCCATTTTGTCGATGTCAAGTTACGCCCAGGTATCCTCCCAATCTCATTAGAATACGCCCCAACTTAAAATGGGCGTAAATCTGTCGTAAACAATCAGGGGCTCAAGGAAAGCGCCGAACCAACACCATATATTTCTTCTTTAAGTATGAAAATGTAGCTTTCAACTCATTTAACCGTCATTCATGTACATCAGGCACAGCGTGTTTTAGATCCTGCAATCGGGGAAGCTTTTCGATTTTTAACACGAGAAAAATCTATTCAAAGAAACAGAAAATGTAGAGTAGATCTCAGTGAGGATACTTTTTTTTTAAAATACGCTCAAAAATTGCAATTAAAACACCGGAAGAATGATTTTCCTGCTGGGCTTAAAAATCTGTTCGCAATGTTGAACGACCTCGCCTCGCCCCACCCTCCCAGAACAAGCGCAATTGGAGGATGTTCGTGTTTGAGCGTCAGAGCGCTTGGCCAGTTTTATGGACGGAGATTCGGTTGGGCGGGTCGGACGGACGTAATCGATCGAGGAGACTTGGGCGTACATAGCCACGCAGGTAGCTCACTTATGTCCAAAGTTCCCCAATCCTTTAAGCCCCAGTTACACGTCTCTCTGGGCCCAAATGCGGAGGAAACTCCGGGCCGTGGTTTTGAGACACATCTGTATCTACTGTCAGTGATTCATGGGGGTAGAAACTCAGATTAACGTGGAGCCAAATTATTAAATTACCTCCGTATTATTAACTGAAGCAGTTCTGGGTCCTGGGGAGAGGAGGAGTCAATCACAACGCTTAAACAAATTATACAAGTGAGAGGCTATTCAACAAAAAAATATGAATGATGTGTATCCAGATAGGGAATAAATAGATATATATCATAGATCTGTATCCATATCTTTCTGTCAAACAGATGGATGGACAAATACATAGATAGATGGACAGATGGATGGACAAACAAGCAGACAGATAGATATAGATATATGGAGATAGCTAGACAGATAGACACAGACAGGCAAATAGAAACATAAGTAGATATGGGGATAGACAGATAGAAAGTGACAGACAAATAGATTAGACAGATGGATAGTTACACAGGTAGATAAAAAGACAGATAAATCAATAGAGACAGATAAAGAGAGAGATGAATGGGGAATCTGACAGATAGATAGAAGCATTACTTAGATAATATAGCAGATCATTGTGGCAGAGGTTTTAACGTGATGCTTTTGCTGTTGCACTTCAATAAGTCTCTGCTTAAGTCCTGGCCTGGCATACTGATTCTACTCAAGCTCTTACTGCAGTACTGCACTCCCATTTAAAATTTGCCCTTCGTTTAGTATCCAACTCTCCTGCTCTTCTTCAAAATAGTGCCATGGGATCTTTTACGTCCTCTCTCTCTGAGGCAGTCCTTCGGAACCGAGGGTGACTTGCTTCCACACTAAAAATGAGTTCTCAGGCGACTGATGAGTCCAATGCGGGACCGACAGTCTCTGTCACAGGTGGGGCAGACGGTGGTTGAAGGGGCGGGTGGGTGGGGTGCTTGGGCTGACGTGTGCTCCTTCCGCTGCCTGCGCTTGGCTTCTGCTTGCTCCCGGCGAAGAGACTCGAGGTGTTTGGCGCCTTCCCGGATGCTGCTCCTCCACTTTGTGCGGTCTTGGGCCAGAGATTCCCAGGTGTCGGTGGGGATGTTGCATTTTTTCAAGGAGGCTTTGAGGGTGACCTTGAAACGTTTCCTCTGCCCACCTGGGGTTCTCTTGCCGTGTCTGAGCTCCGAGTAGAGCGCTTCTTTTGGGAGTCTCGTATCAGGTATGCGGACGATGTGACCCGTCCATCGGAGCTGATCGAGTGTGGTCAGAGCTTCGATGCTGGGGATGTTGGCCTGAGCAAGAACACTGACGTTGGTGCGCCTATCCTGCCAATGGATTTGCAGGATCTTGCGGAGGCAGCATTGGTGGTACCTCTCCAGTGCTTTGAGGTGCCTGCTGTACATGGTCCATGTCGCTGAAGCATACAGCAGGGCGGGTATCACTACTGCTCTGTAGACCATGGGCTTAGTGCTGGGTTTGAGGTCCTGGTCTTCAAACACTCTCTTCCTCAGGTGACCGAAGGCTGCACTGGCACACTGAAGGCGGTGTTGGACTTCGTCATTGACGTCTGCCCTTGTTGACAGTAGGCTCCCGAGGTATGGAAAGTGGTCCACGTTGTCCAAGGCCTCGTTGTGGATTTTGATAATCAGGGGCAGTACTATGTGGCGGGGGTAGGTTGGTCGAGGACCTTTGTCTTATGGATGTTTAGTGTAAGGCCCATGCTCTCGTACGCTTCGGTGAAGGTGTTGACGATGGTTTGGAGTTCGACCTCCGAGTATGCGCAGATGCAAGCGTCAGTTGCATACTGTAATTTGATGACATAGGATGGGACGACCTTGGATCTGGACTGGAGGTGATGGAGGTTGAACAGTTTCCCATTTGTTCTGTAGATTAGCTTCACTCCAGTGGGGAGCTTACTGAGGGTGAGATGGAGCATTGCAGCAAGGAAGATCAAGAAGAGCATTGGTGCGATGACACAGCCTTGCTTGACCCCGATCCGTACGTGAATTGGGTCTGTGGTGGATCCGTTGGTCAGGATCACGGCTTGCATGTCGTCGTGAAGCAGGCGGAGGATGGTGACAAACTTTTGAGGGTAGCCAAGTTTGAGGAGGACACTCCATAATCCCTCACGGTTGACAGTGTCGAAAGCCTTTGTGAGGTCAAAGAAGGCCATGTACAGCGGTTGGTGCTGTTCCCTGCATTTCTCTTGTATTTGACGCGAGGTGAAGATCATGTCCATTGTGCCCCTTAGTGGGCGGAATCTGCATTGCAACTCTGGGAGGAGCTCTTCAGCCACTGGGAGAAGGCGATTGAGGAGGATTCTTGCAATGACTTTCCCTGTGGCAGACAGCAGGGAAACTCCTCTGTAATTACCGCAATCGGACTTGTCACCTTTCTTGAAGATGGTCACGATTACGGCGTTTCTGAGATCTCCTGGCATATTCTCCTCCTTCCAAATAAGAGAAATGAGTTCATGTATTCGCGCCAATAGTGCTTCTCCGCCATGCTTTAGTGCCTCGCGGGGATTCCATCTGCTCCTGAGGCCTTGTTGTTCTTATGTTGTCGGATGGCCTTTTCAACCTCATGCCAGGCTTGGGTTGTGCTGAGGTGGTGGCGGGTAGCATGCTGCGGGATGGAGTTTAGGACACTCGTGTCGAAGACAGAGTCTCGGTTAAGGAGATCTTCGAAGTGCTCCTTCCAACGGGCACTGACTGCCTCTCTGTCCTTGATGAGTACCTCTCCGTTCTTGGCCCGCAGTGGGGTAGGGCCTTGGGTGCTTGGGCTGTACGTGGCCTTGACTGCGCTAAAGAATCCACGCATGTCGTGGTTGTCGACAAGCTGCTGGATCTCCTGCGCTTTCTCCACCCACCATCTGTTCTTTAGGTCGCGAGTTTTTTGTTGGACCTCGGCCTTCAGGCGTCTGTAGAGCTGCTTTCTTGTTCTCGAGTTGTGTTGCTGTTTCCAGATCAGGAATGCCTTGTGCTTGCAGCTTATTAGCTCCTGGATCTCCTGGTCGTTCTCGTCGAACCAGTCTTGGTGTTTCCTGGTCGATTGACCGAGCGTCTCTTCACAGGTGCTGATTATGGAGGCCTTGAGTGCAGACCAGGCGTTGTGGACACTCTGTGTCTCTGCATCACTGGGAGTCAGCAGGCTGGTTGTGAGGCACAGGCTGAATAGGGCTTTCTTAGCGGGGTCTTTGAGTGCTCCAGCATTGATTTTCCTGCGGCATTGCTTCTGTTGCCGCCGCTGTTTTGGGGCTACATTGATGGAGATGACAGAGTGGATTAGGCGGTGGTCTGTCCAGCAGTCGTCAGCTCCCGTCATGGCGTGGGTGATGCGGACGTCCTTGTGGTCCTTCGCTTGGACGATGACGTAGTCCTGCTGCTGCCAGTGCTTAGAGCGAGGGTGTTGCCATGAAGCCTTGTGCTTGTCTCTCTGACTGAACAAGGTGTTGGTTATGACAAGGCCATGTTCTAAGCATTTCATGAGGAGAAGGGCACCGTTGGAGTTGGTTTTCCCTACCCGCTCTCTGTCGATCACACCTCCCCAGAGGTCTGTGTCCTTTCCAACTCTGGCGTTAAATTCGCCAAGGAGGATCAGCTTGTCGCCCATTGGGACTCGGGACAGGGATTGTTCGAGGCTGGAGTAGAATTCCTCTTTGGTCTCGTCTGTGGCTTCCAGTGTTGGGCCGTACGCACTGATGACTGTAGTGCACTGGTTCCGGGCTAGGGTGAGCCGAAGAGTCATGAGGCATTCGTTTATTCCACAAGGGGAGTCTCTGAGACGTTCAACTAGCTCATTTTTTATGGCGCAGCCTACCCCATGGAGGCGGCGTTCTTCTTCAGGTTTGCCTTTCCAGAAGAAGGTGTTACCACCGCCTTGCTCCTTGAGCTGGCCTTCCCCTGCCCACCGGGTCTCGCTTAGGGCGGCGATGTCTATGTCAAAACGTCTGAGCTCCCGGGCAACGATAGCAGTACGGCGTTCCGGTCTATCGCTGTTGGGGTTGTCCATGAGGGTCCTGACGTTCCAGGTCCCGAACTTCATTTTAAACTCTCCTGCTCTTCTTCAAAATAGTGCCATGGGATCTTTTACGTCCACCTGAGAGGGCAGACGGGGCCTCGGTTTAACGTCTCATCTGAAAGACGGCACCTCCAACAGCGCTGCACTGGGACTGTCAGTCAAGATGTTTTGTGCTGTAGTCTGATGGAATGGGACTTGAACCTACAACTTTCAGACTCAAAGTCACGAGTGCTATCAACTGACACCTCGTGCTGCGCTGAATGCCATGGGTTGACTGTGCATAGTTCAACTGCTTGGAAATGGCGGAGACTATCTCCCCATAGTTACCATTGGTGCCAGGAAGAAGAAAGAAAGCAAGCATTAGCATTTATATCACGCCTTTCACGGCCTCAGGCTCTCTCAAAGCACTTCACAGCCATTGAAGTAATTTGAAGTGTAGTCACTGTTGTTTAATATGTATCATTAGGGCCAGCATCGTATTGGATGATTTAGCTTAGTATCTGCAGTAAATTTGCAGGCAAGTCAATCTGAATCCAGCCGCAGAAACACTCAAGATGCTCGACACCATCCAGGACAAAGCAAGTCCGCTTGATCAGCAGGCTCCGTCACTGCATTCAATACTCACCCCTCCCAAGCCACACACCATCCTGACCTGGACAAATAACGCTGGTCCATCCTAACGCTACCTCGTAATCCTGGAATTCCCTACCCAACACCATCATGGGAACACCATCACCACGGTTCAAGGAGAAGGCCCACCATCACCGTCTCAGGGCAACTAGGATTGGGCAAGAAATATGGTCCTGACATTATCGCCCACATTCCAAGGACAACAAAATTCCAAACAAGGCACATTTGCTTAATGAATTTAACAGGAAAATAATGTACTGATATAATAAAGTAACGAACCTGACCCCTCACCATGGACAGAACCCAACTCCACAATAATTAGGCAACTTTATAGTCCTTTATTTTTTTCCTGAACTGATTCCAGATTTCTTTAGCACTGAAGCCCTATTGTATATTTAGATTTTTAATTTTAAATCCCAATTATGCCATTTTTCATTTTTACGTTTTTGGGGTTAGTACAAGGTGACGGGGGCTTTCCAGTATCCCATAACATTTCCTGATTACACGCCATTGATCCCAATTACGACAAGGTCTATCTGACTCACCATCACCATCTTCAATAGTATCGAGTTGTTTGGTTTCCATCCACTTCACTTTGCTTACGAGCGAGGAGCAAGACATCCAGCCAAGTCTGAACATGCTCTTGAATACTGATCACTTCGAGTTTTATATCACATAACTCAGAAAGAGTGCACGACATCACCAGAGAGTTCAGCTGAAAGTAATGGGCTCCGTGAAGCAGAAGGAAGGCTGTGGGCTATGGCCTTTGGGTGGCTATCAACTAATTTAGAGCACCGTGATGTGTACAATTGCAACTGATGCAGCGTCCAGTCAAGGATCTCATACGGTCAGGAATAGGGGCATTTTGGTAGGAAGAACGAGGAGAGGCAATATAAACTAAAGGGTAAAATTCTAAAGGGGGTGCATGAACAGAGAGACCTGGGGGTATAGGTGCACAAATCGTTGAAGGTGGCAGGACAGGTTGAGAAAACGGTTAAAAAAGCATACGGGATTCTGTGCTTCATAAATAGAGGCATAGAGTACGAAAGCAAGGAAGTTATGATGAACTTTTATAAAACATTGGTTGGGCTTAAACTGGAGTATTGTGTCCAATTAAAATTCTAATAGGACTAGACAGACTAGATGCAGGAAGGATGTTCCCGATGGCGGGGGAGTCCAGAACCAGGGGTCACAGTCTAAGGATAAGGGGTAAGCCATTTAGGACAGAGATGAGGAGGAATTTCTTCACCCAGAGAGTGGTGAACCTGTGGAATTCCCTACCACAGAAGGCAGTTGAGGCCAATTAATTAAATATATTCAAGAAGGAGTTAGATATATTTCTTAAGGCTAAAGGGATCAAGGGATAGGGGGAGAAAGCAGGGACGTGGTACTGAATTTGGATGATCAGCTTTGATCTCATTAAATGGTGGAACAGGCTTGAGGGGCCGAATGGCCTACTCCTGCTCCTATCTTCTATGTTTCTAATTCTGGGCACTGCACTTTAGTAAGGATGTGAAGGCCTTAGAGAGGGTGCAGAAAAGATTTACAAGAATGGTTCCAGGGATGAGAGACTTCAGTTACGTGGATAGACTGGAGAAGCTGGGGTTGTTCTCCTTGGAGCAGAGAAGGTTGAGAGGAGATTTGATAGAGGTGTTCAAAATCATGAGGGGTCTAGACAGAGTAGATAGAGAGAAACTGTTCCCATTGGCGGAAGGGTCGAGAACCAGAGGACACAGAATAAAGGTGATTGGCAGAAGAACCAAAGGCGACATGAGGAAAAACGTTTTACGCAGCGAGTGATTAGGATCTGGAATGCACTGCCTGAAAGGGTGTTGGAGGCAGATTCAATCGTGGCTTTCAAAAGGGAATTGGATAAGTACCTGAAGGAAAAAAATTTGCAGGGCCCCGAGAAAAGGGTGAGGGAGTGGAACTGGCTGAAGTGCTCTTGCAGAGAGCCGGCACAGGCTCGACGGGCCGAATTGCCTCATAGAGTCACAGTCATAGAGTTATACAGCACAGAAAGAGGCCCTTCGGCCCATCATGTCCGTGCCGGCCATCAAGCCCTGTCTATTCTAATCCCATTTTTCCAGCACTTGGTCCGTAGCCTTGTATGCTATGGCGTTTCAAGTGCTCATCTAAATGCCTCTACCACCCTTTCAGGCAGTGAGTTCCAGATTCCAACCACCCTCTGGGTGAAAAAGTTTTTCCTCAAATCCCCTCTAAACCTCCTGCCCCTTACCTTGAAACTATGCCCCCTGGTTATTGACCCTTCTACTGAGGGGAAAAGTTCCTTTCTATCTACCCTATCTATGCCCCTCATAATTTTGTACACCTCAATCAGGTCCCCCCTCAGCCTTCTCTGCTCCAAGGAAAACAACCCCAGCCTGTCCAGTCTCTCCTCATAGCTGAAGCACTCCAGCCCAGGTAACATCCTGGTGAATCTCCTCTGCACCCTCTCCAATGCAATCACATCCTTCCTATAGTGTGGCGACCAGAACTGCACACAGTATTCCAGCTGTGGCCTAACTAGCATTTTGTACAGCTCCATCATAACCTCCCTGCTCTTATATTCTATGCCTCGGCTAATGAAGGCAAGTATCCCATATGCCTTTTTAACCACCTTATCTACCTGTCCTGCTGCCTTCAGGGATCTATGTACATGCACACCAAGGTCCCTCTGATCCTCTGTCCTTCCTAGGGTCCTACCATTCATTGTGTATTCCCTTGCCTTGTTAGTCCTCCCAAAATGCATCACCTCACACTTTTCAGGGTTAAATTCCATTTGCCACTGTTCTGCCCATCTGACCAACCCGTCTATATCATTCTGTAGCGTGAGGCTTCCCTCCTCGCTATTTACCACTCCACCAATTTTCGTGTCATCTGCGAACTTACTGATCATACCTCCTACATTCATATCTAAATCATTAATGTACACTCCAAACAGCAAGGGACCCAGCACCGATCCCTGCGGTACACCACTGCACACAGGCCACCTTCTGTGCTGTAAACATTCTATGATGGCATGATTCTATGCTATGAATAGACCAGCTGGTCCACCAAGCCTTCCCCACACCATGGAATGGAATATAATGTGGATAAATGTGAAGTTATCCACTTTGGTAGAAAAAACAGAAAGGCAGAGTATTTCCTAAATGGTGATTGGGGAATGCAGATTCTCAAAGGGACCTGGGTGTCCTTGTACTTGAGTCACTGAAAGTGAATGTGCAGGTCCAGCAAGCCATTAGGAAGGCAAATGGTATGCTGGTTTTCATTACAAGAGGATTTAAGTATAGGAGTAAAGAAGTCTTACTCCAATTATATAGGGCCTTGGTGAGACCACACCTGGAGTATTGTGTACAGTTTTGGTCTCCTTACCTAAGGAAGCATATACTTGCCATAGAGGGAGTGCAACGAAGGTTCACGAGATTGATTCCTTGGATGGCGGGAAGAGATTGAGTAAACTAGGCCTGTATTCTCTTGAATTCAGAAGAATGAGAGGGGATCTCATTGAAGCATACCAAATTATTACAGGGCTTGATAGGGTGGATGCTGGGAGAATGTTTCCCTTGGTTGGGGAGTCTAGAACCAGGGGCCACAGCCTCAGGAAAAGGGTAGGCCATTCAGGACTGAGATGAGAAGAAATTTCTTCACACAGAGGGTGGTGAATCTTTGGAATTCTCTACCCCAGAGGGCTATGGAGGCTCAGTCATTGGGTATATTCAAAACAGAAGTCGATAGATTTCTGACTAGTAAAGGCATCAAGGGATATGGCGATAGGGCCGGTGAATAGAGCTGAGGCAGAAGATCAGCCATGATCTCATTGAATGGCGGAGCAGGCTCGAAGGGCCGAATGGCCTACTCCTGCTCCTCTTTCTTATGTTCTTATGATGGCTGGAGCATCATGACTAAACTCTTCCTTGCACCACCTCCCCCACCACTCCTACAGCCATGTAATCTCCTAGGAGAGGTGAAAACCCACGACCAATAAGAGGAAAATTACTCTGGAATATTCCTCTCCAATCCCCTAATGATCTATACTCTTGGTCGTTCCTCACCTCGGTCGGTGTGCAGATACCAACTTTGTGGACCTTAGACGTTGCCATCTCCTATTCTCTGGGTCAGAATAACACATTGATGAACAAATGGTGCTACGAATCCTTTGTGTTGATTCCTCCACTGTTGCTGAGGTGAGACTGATGTCAAATTGAGTTATGCTTAATAAATAGATAAGCTTCAGTGTGACAGACGAAACCGCGACCTCTACCACCTAGAAGGACAAGGGCAGCAGGCGCATGGGAACACCACCACCTCCAAGTTCCTCTCCAAGTCACACACTACCCTGACTAGGAAATGTATTGGCCGTTCCTTCATCGTCGGTGGGTCAAAATCCTGGAACTCCCCACTGCGACCGGCTAACTCAACACAGATTAGGGGTTGAACTTGGGGACTTTCCTGACCTACTTAGCTCACCAGAACACTGGATAAATTCAATGTGCCATTGGGGGAAGCCTAGTCTTCCCCCTTTGATTTATCTCAATCCCACCTGGCCGACATTCCATCATGCGTTTCAGGAATTCCAGATTCCATGTGCAGAGCCTCATCCGATGGGAGTGTGGGTCGGAGAATCAGCCCGACAGTGCTGTAGCCTTGTCTTTGATCTGGGTTCCTATGTGGTGAGGCGCTATGCTTGGAATTTGCCCTCAACCTCTCAACACCTTCTGGAAACGCATCTAGTTGCCCCTTGAACCCACTTTTTCTGTCCACTCCAAAAACATCCTGCTCTGGTAACTTACACTGTGACCTCGAACACCGAGAAGAACAAGGGCAGCAGGTGCATGGGAACACCAGCATCTCCAAGTTCCCCTCCAAGTCACACACCATCCTGACTTGGAAATATATCGGCCGATCCTTCATCATCGCTGGGTCAAAATCCTGGAACTCCCTCCCTAACAGCACTGTGGGAGGACCTTCACCACAAGGACTGCAGCGGTTCAAGAAGGCGGCTCACCACCACCTTCTTGAGGATAATTAGGGATGGGCAATAAATGCTGGCCTTGCCAGCGACGCCCACATCCCAGGAATTAATTTTTTTTAAAGCCTGGTAAACATGACCGTGTCAGCTTGGCTGAGTGCTCACACTCTTGCTTTTCAGTCGCAAGGATGTAGGTTCATGCCCCACTCCACAACTTGAGCACATTATCTAGACTGACACCTCATTGCACAACTGAGGGAGGTGCTGCATTGTCAGCGGTGCCGTCTCTTGGATGCAGCATTAAACCAAGGCCCCGTCTACCTATTCGGATAGACATAAAAGATCGCATGGCACTGTTTGAAAGAGAATGGAGGAATTCTTCAAGTGTCCTGAGCAAAATGTATCCCTTAACCAAAACCATCACAACAACTTATCTGATCCCTTATCTTAGTGTTCTCCAATTGAACTTGCTGACTAGCCTTAGATGTAGCTATAGCAACACCATTTCAAACACATGGGGGTCGAGTTTCCGCTGGTTATTTCAGCGTAATCCAGGACGAAACGGCCAAATCAGCGGAAAGTGTTTACACCGACAACCACTTAGGTTCGTCTTTTCCACGATCTTTTAACAACAACAACTTGTATTTATATAGCGCCTTTAACGTAGTAAAACATCCCAAGGTGCTTCACAGGAGTGATATAAGACAAACAATTTGACACCGAGCCACATAAGGAGAAATTAGGGCAGGTGACCAAAACCTTGGTCAAAGAGGTAGGTTTTAAGGAGTGCCTTCAAGAGGAAAGAGAGGTAGAGAGGCGGAGAGGTTTAGGGAGGGAATTCCAGAGCTCAGGGGCCTCGGCAGCTGTTGGCACGGCCGCCAATGGTTGAGCGATTATAATCAGGGATGCTCAGGAGGGCAGAATTAGAGGAGCACAGATATCTCGGGGGGTTGTGGGGCTGGAGGAGATTACAGAGATAGAGGAGGGGGGCGAGGCCATGGAGGTTATTTGAAAACAAGGATGAGAATTTTGAAATCGAGGCGTTGCTTAACCGGGAGCCAATGTAGGCCAGCGAGCTGGTTCAGTTCACCCGAATCAGGCCCCATCCACAGAACTGACCACCCCCCAGGTCGACATTGGGAGATTCCGCCGATGGCGCTGGTTCCGGAAGGCTCTTCAAATTGCGTTCATTTTCTGAGGTGCACAGGCATTAGTAGGCACGTTTTCAAAGTTTTTTGATAGCAAAAGCTGCTTAATTTACTAAGAAACTGACTAGGGCACACCAATGAACCTATTAAATGGTTCAGTACAGTTGTTTTTTTTGAGTCACTTTCAGTGATTTTAAATCAGGTTACTCACAGGTGGAGGACTGGACACTTAGGGGGAAAAATTCAGCTGCTTGCGCCTCCCGTTAGCGCCTTAAATGGGCGCTAATGGGGCGTAAAGCAGCTAACGCCCGGGCGCAGCGCCGCCCACGCCTCCCGAAAAATTTAGTGGGAGGTTAGCGGCGGCGGCAGCCGGTAGCGCCCTGTGGCGCTGCGCCGCCGGCGATGACGTCATCGCCGTGCGCAGCGCCCCGCTCGCGCCCCGGCCGTGATCTTCAGTCGCGCCCCCTGATTTACCGCCAGACGCTATGTCCGACGGGTTCAGGGGGGCGTACGTGCGGCCGGGGCGGCGATATTTAAAGGGGAGGTGGCAGGCGGCCATTTTTGTTGCTGGCCGCCTGCCAGCACCTGCCCCCGTTGCTGTCCCCGGCCCCCGTGAAGCCCCCCCAGCGTGAAGTGCCGGCTGCGCTCCAAGAGCCCGGCACTTCTCTTGAGTGCCGGGCTCTTTTGCCGGCACTCCCGATCCCTGGGAGCCCAGCTGGGCCCCGGTTCGCGCTGCGCAAGGCCCCTCCCCTTTAAGAAGGGGAGGAAGGCCTGCAATACCGCGGCGCGACGTGCCGCAGCGCGTGGCGCTGCGGCACGTAGCGCCAGGATATTCACTCGCAGCGCCCCAAGAGGGATGCGGGGTGCTTCCAGTTGCGCCCCGCTTCCCTCTTGGGGCGCAACCACTGAAGTTCCGGCGCGGGGCCGCTAATTTTTTCGGGGCGCTAAAAGTCGCGCCCCGGCGAGGTTAGCGCCCCAAATGGGGCGCGACTCAATTTTTACCCCTTAGACTTATTTTTGGTGATAAACCCATTTTCAGCTGTATTAATAAGACTGCACCAGGTTACCGCTCTTAAATACATCAAGGAACACTTTTTAATGGATAAAAAATAGAAGCGATTACGTTCTATTACACTATCCACTTGCACTGGTTCATGGAAGATTTTACATTTGTAAATGAATTTTAGCAGAAACTTGAGCGGTAATCTAACCCGCGCAACTTCAAGCCCACTTTGGGCAACATTTCCCGGTTGTGCCCAACGTGCAAACTCTACCCCATGAACTTATTTTAGTCGAAAATATCTTACACACAGCAGGTAAATGCACTTCACATGTCTGCCTGCATTATAACCATGAGCACACTTCATTCACTGTGAATTGCTTTGGGACATTCTGAAGATGTGAAAAAAGGCTAAATAAATGGAAGCTCTTTTCACTCAATGACAGACAGGTGTGACAGAAATAGGAAAAGGAAAGTGTTTCACTGATAGGAAGAGTGCGCTAGCTACAAGACTTTTCACATCCTATAAAGCTAGATTTCAACCCAGTGTCAGCTTTAAGTACTCCCAAGTCTAGCTGCAAGGGAAAGCTCTCTCTATTTCGCTCCACTCTTCTGATTTAACTCCAACTCGAGAAGAGCCTGTACTGCAATGTGACACCTCCACTTGCATCACACATTCTTGTGGTCTTTCTGATTGAAAGTGACAATTAGAGCTGAATTATGGGCTGTTTTGTGCTCTGGACTATGAACTGGTTTGAAGTTGCCAAAACTGATTTCTTTCAGGGTGGTTGAACTCAGCAAAAGGAGGCGAATGTCACCCTTATCAGATTGAATTCAAACTGGGGGTTTCTGTGCAATAGCTGTCCGGTACCCATTCTTACAGGGTCGCTAAAGTTGAAGTTATGCTCAATGTTCTATGTTACTGAGAGAAAGCGAAAGAAAGATGATGGTATCAGCCGTGGCTCATAAGAACATAAGAACATAAGAAATAGGAGCAGGAGTAGGCCATTCGGCCCTTCGAACCATTCAATGAGATCATGGCTGATCTTCTGCCTCAACTCCATTCACCGGCCCTATCGCCATATCCCTTGATGCCTTTACTAGTCAGAAATCTATCGACTTCTGTTTTGAATATACCCAATGACTGAGCCTCCACAGCCCTCTGGGGTAGAGAATTCCAAAGATTCACCAAAGGCTCAGTGGGCAGCACTCTCGCCTCTGAGTCAGATGGTCGTGGGTTCAAGATCCCACTCCAGAGTCTTGAGCACATAATCTAGGCTGACACTCCAGTGCAGTACTGAGGGAGTGCTGCACTGTTGGAGGTGCCGTCTTTCGGATGATACGTTAAATCAAGGCCCTGTCCGCCTTCTCAGGTGGACGTAAAAGATCCCATGGCACTATTTCATAGAATCATAGCATCATGGAATGGTTACATAGAAACATAGAAACATAGAAGATAGGAGCAGGAGTAGGCCATTCGGCCCCTCGAGCCTGCTCCGCCATTCAATGCGATCATGGCTGATCATCCAAATTCAGTACCACGTCCCTGCTTTCTCCCCATATCCCTTGATCCCTTTAGCCTTAAGAAATATATCTAACTCCTTCTTGAATATATTTAATGAATTGGCCTCAACTGCCTTCTGTGGTAGAGAATTCCACAGGTTGACCACTCTCTGGGTGAAGAAATTCCTCCTCCTCTCAGTCCTAAATGGCTTACCCCTTATCCTTAGACTGTGACCCCTGGTTCTGGACTCCCCCGCCATCGGGAACATCCTTCCTGCATCTAGTCTGTCTAGTCCTGCTGGAATTTTATAAGTTTCAATGAGATCCCCTCTCATTCTTCTAAACTCTAGCGAATACAAGTCCAATCAACCCAATCTCTCTTCATACGTCATTCCTGCCATCCCAGGTATCAGTCTCGTGAATCTTCACTGCACTCCCTCCATGGCAAGAACATCCTTCCTCAGATAAGGCGACCAAAACTGCACACAATACTCAAGGTGTGGTCTCACCAAAGCCCTGTACAACTGCAGCAGGACCTCCTTGCTCCTGTACTCGAATCCTCTCGCTATGAAGGCCAACATACCATTTGCCTTCTTAACCGCCTGCTGCACCTGCATGCTTACCTTCAGCGACTGGTGCACAAGGACACCCAGGTCTCGTTGCACTTCCCCTTTTCCCAATCTATTGCCGTTCAGATAATAATCTGCCTTCCCGTTTTTGCTACCAAAGTGGATAACCTCGCATTTATCCACATTATACTGCATCTGCCATGCATCTGCCCAATCACCCAACCTATCCAAATCATACTAGAATTTCTCTGCATCCTCCTCACAGCACACATAAGAACATAAGAAATAGGAGCAGGAGTAGGCCAATCGGCCCCTCGAGCCTGCTCCGCCACTCAATAAGATCATGGCTGATCTGATCCTAACCGCCAATCTACTATCACAGAACCATCTCCTGCATCTAACAGAATTGCACACACGAAATAGGAGCAGAATCAGGCTACACGGTCCCTGGGCCCGCTCCACTACCCACAGGGCCATGACCGATCCGAACCTAGACTCATGTCCAAATTCCTGCCCACTCCCCGTAACCCTTAATGCCCTTTACTTCTAGGAAACTGTCTATTTCTGTTTTAAATTTATTTAATGATGTAGCTTCTACAGCTTTTTGTGGCAGCATATTCCATGGACCTACCACCCTCTGAGTGAAGTAGTTCCTCCTCATCTCAGTTTTGAAAGAGCAGCCCCTTATTCTAAGACTATGTCCCCTAGTTCTAGTCTCACCCGTCATCGGGAACATCCTCCCCGCATCCACCCGATCCAACCCCTTCACAATCTTATATGTTTCAATAAGATCGCCTCTCATTCTTCTGAACTCCAATGAGTAGAGTCCCAATCTACCCAACCTCTCCTCATATGACCACCCCCTCATCCCCGGGATTAACCGAGTGAACCTTTTTTGCACTGCCTCGAGAGCAAGGATGTCTTTCCTTAAGTAAGGACACCAAAACTGTATGCAGTATTCCAGGTGCGGTCTCACCAATACCTTGTACAACTGAAGCAATACCTCCCTATTTTTATATTCTATCCCCCTAGCAATGAAAGCCAACATTCCATTTGCCTTCTTAATCACTTGCTGCACCTGCATACTAACCTTTTGAGTTTCGTGCACCAGGACCCCCAGATCCCTTTGCACTTCAGTACTCTCCAGTTTCTTGCCATTAAGATAATAAATTGCTCTAGGATTTTTCCTGCCAAAGTGCATCACCTCACACTTTCCAGTGTTGTATTCCATCTGCCAAATCTCTGCCCACTTACTTAGCCTGTCTATGTCCCCTTGCAGGTTTTTTATGTCCTCCTCACTCACTACTTTCCCTCCCATCTTTGTATCATCTGCAAATTTTGATATGTTACACTTGGTCCCTTCCTCCAAATCGTTAATATAGATTGTAAAGAGTTGGGGACCCAGCACTGACCCCTGTGGAACACCACTAGTTACTGATTGCCAGTCTGAGAATGAACCATTTATCCCAACTCTTTGCTTTCTGTTAGATAGCCAATCCTCTATCCATGCCAGAATATTACCCCCAATCCCGTGATTTTTTACCTTAAGCAATAATCTTTTATGTGGCACCTTGTCAAATGCCTTTTGGAAGTCTAAATACACTACGTCCACTGGTTCCCCTTTATCCACTCTATATGTTACTTCCTCAAAGAACTCCAGCAAATTTGTCAAACATGACTTCCCCTTCGTAAAACCATGCTTACTTTGTCCTATTAAATTATGATTATCCAAATGTCCTGTTACTGTTTCCTTAATAATGGACTCCAAAATTTTACCTACCACAGATGTTAGGCTAACCGGTCTATAGTTACCAGCCTTCTGTCTACTGCCCTTTTTAAATAAGGGTGTTACATTAGCAGTTTTCCAGTCTGCCGGGACCTTAGCGGAATCCAGGGAGTTTTGAAAAATTATTACCAATGCATCTACAATCCCTACCGCCACTTCCTTCAAGACTCTAGGATGTAAGCCATCAGGTCCAGGTGATTTATCCGCCTTGAGTCCCATTATTTTACATGCCCACCCAGCTTTGTGTCATCTGCAAACTTGGAGATATTACATCTAGTTCCCTCGTCTAGATCATTAATATATATTGTGAATAACTGGGGTCCTAGCATCGATCCCTGTGGTACCCCACTAGTCACTGCCTGCCACTTGGAAAAAGACCCATTTATTCCAACTCTTTGCTTCCTGCCTGCCAACCAGTTTTCTATCCAAGTCAGTACCTTACCCCCAATCCCATGTGCTTTAACTTTGCACGCTAATCTCTTATGCGGGACCTTATCGAAAGCCTTCTGAAAGTCCAAATACACCACATCCACTGGTTCTCCCTTATCTATTCTACCAGTTACATCCTCAAAGAATTCCAGTAGATTAGTCAAGCATGATTTACCTTTTGTAAATCCATGTTGACTTTGTCCGATCCTGTCACTGCTTTCCAAGTGCTCTGCTATTACATCTTTTATAATGGACTCTAGCATTTTCCCCACTACCGATGTCAGGCTTACCAGTCTATAATTCCCCATTTCCTCTCTACCACCTTTTTTAAATAGTGGGGTTACATTAGCTACCCTCCAATCCATGGGACCTATTCCAGAGTCTATAGAATTTTGGAAGATGACCAGCAATGCATCTACTATTTCTAGGGCCACTTCCTTAAGTACCCTGGGATGTAGATTATCAGGCCCTGGGGATTTATCAGCCTTCAATCCCGTCAATTTCCCTAACACCATTTCCCTATGAATACTGATTTCATTCAGTTCCTCTCTATCATTAAACCCTGTGTTCCCCGACATCTCTGGGAGGTTATTTGTGTCCTCCTTTGTGAAGACAGAACCAAAGTATGTATTTAATTGGTCTGCCATTTCTTTGTTCCCCATTATAAATTCCCCTGATTCTGACTGCAAGGGACCTACACTTGACTTCACCAATCTTTTTCTCTTCACATATCTATAGAAGCTTTTACAGTCAGTTTTTATGTTCAACGCTAGCTTACTCTCATACTCTATTTTCCCCCTCTTAATTAATCCCTTTGTCCTCCTTTGCTGAATCCTAAACTGCTCCCAATCCTCAGGTTTGCTGCTTTTTCTGGCCAAATTATATGTTCTCTCCTTGGATCTTATGCTATCCCTAATTTCCTTTGTTAGCCACAGTTGAGTCACCTTTTTTGTTTTATTTTTATGCCAAACAGGGATGAACAAATTCCATAGTTCATCCATGTGATCTTTAAATGTTTGTCATTGCCTATCCACCATCAACCCTTTAAGTAACGTTCCCCAATCCATCCTAGCCAACTCGCGCCTCATACCATCGTAGTTTCCTTTATTTAAATTCAGCACAGAAGGTGGCCATTCAGCCCGTTGAGCCCGTGCTGGCTCTCTGCCAGAGCACTTCAGCTAGTCCCACTCCCCCGCCTTTTCCCCGCAGCCCTGCAAATTTTTTTCCTTCAAGTACTTATCCAATTCCCTTTTGAAAGCCATGATTGAATCTGCCTCCACCACCCTTTCAGGCAGTGCATTCCAGATCCTAACCACTCGATGCGTAAAAAAGTTTTTCCTCATGTTGCCTTTGGTTCTTCTGTTAATCACCTTAGGGGAGTTCTCCCTGGTGTCCTGACCAATATTTATCCCTCAACCAACACCACTAAAACAAATGATCTGCTCATTTATGTCATTACTGTTTGTGGGACCTTGCTGTGCACAAATTGGCTGCCATGTTTCCCTACATTACAAAATGTGACTGCACTTCAAAAATACTTCACCTTGATACTTGGCTGTGAAGTACTTTGGGACATCCTGAGGTCATCAAAGGGGCTATATAATGAAAGTTCTTTCTTTCCTTCTCATCACATCTCTCAGAAACATCTCAAATGCTTCGCATAAAGTGCATTTACTTTTGAAGTGCAGTGGCAACAGGGTAAATGTGGCCACTGTTTTGCACCAAGTGAGATCCCACAACCAGCAATGAGATGATGTTCCCGGGTTCCGGAGCTTGAGCGGCGGCTGCAGTCACTGCTGTGCATCCGCGAGGCTGAGAGCTACGTGGATAGCACGTTTCGGGAGGTGGTCACCCCGCAGCTTAAGAGTGTGCAGGCAGAGAGGGAATGGGTGACCGTCAAACAGAAGAGGAGGACCAGGCAGGTAGTGCAGGAGTCCCCTGAGCCCATCTTGCTCACCAACCAGTATTCGGTGCTGAGTACCGGTGAGGGCGATGGTTCCTCTGGGGAGTGCAGCCAGAGCGAAGTCCAGAGCCAAGTCCAGAGCACCATGGAAGGCTCAGCTGCACAGGCAGGGGGGAAGAGGAGAGGGAGAGCAACAGGGGTTTCAATAGTTAGGGGAGCAGACAGGCGTTTCTGCGGCCGCAGACGGGTCTCCAGGATGGTATGTTGCCTCCCTGGTTCCAGGGTCAAGGATGTCACTGAACGGCTGCAGGGCATTCTGAGGGGGGAGGGTGAACAGCCAGAGGTCGTGGTCCATATCGGTACCAACGAAATAGGTAGGAAGAGGGATGAGGTCCTACAGGCAGAGTTTAGGGAGCTAGGAAAGAGGTTAAAAAGCAGGACCTCGAAGGTAGTAATCTCCAGATTACTACCAGTGCCACGTGCTAGTGAGTTCAGAAATAGGAAGATAGAGCAGATGAATGCATGGCTGGAGAGATGGTGTAGGAGGGAGGGCTTTAGATTCCTGAATTGGAACCGTTTCTGGGGGAGGTGGGACCTCTACAAGCTAGACGGGTTGCACCTCAACGGGAACAGGACCAATATCCTCGCGGGAGGTTTGCTAGTGCTGTTGGGGAGGGTTTAAACTAGCTTGGCAGGGGGATGGCAACCTAAGTGTAGAGTCAATAGGGAGGGAAGAAAAACAGGAATTGGAAAACAAAAATGTAGAAAGTAAATTGGAAGGACAGAGGAATCAAGGGCTAGATAGTAGTCAACAAGGAGGTTTGCCTGTACTAAATGGTATATACTTCAATGCAAGGAGTATAGCGAACAAGGCAGATGAGCTGAGGGCACAGGTAGATACTTGGGACTATGATATTATAGCTATTACAGAGATGTGGCTGAAAGAGGGGCAGGTATGGCAGCTCAACATTCCTGGTTACAGGATTTTCAGACGGGATAGAGAGGGAGGTAAAAAGGGAGGGCGGGGTTCGCGGTATTGATTAAAGAAACTATTACAGCTGTGAGGAGGGATGATATGTTGAGGGATCATCAAACCATATGGGTCGAATTAAAAAACAAAAAAGGGGGCGATCACACTGCTGGGAGTGTACTACAGACCCCAAACAGTGAGAGGGAGATAGAAGAACAAATATATAGACAAATTTCTGAGAAGTGCAAAAACTATAGGGCAGTAATAATAGGGGATTTCAACTAGCCCAATATTAACTGGGATAAAATTAGTGTGAAGGGTATAGAGGGTGCGGAATTCCTAAAATGCATCCAGGAGAACTTTTTTAGCCAGTATGTAGCAAGCCCAACAATGGAGGGGGCGGTTCTGGACTTAGTTTTAGGGAATGAAGCTGGGCAGGTAGAAGGCGTATCAGTGGGGGAGCATTTTGGTGCTAGTGACCATAATTCAGTTAGATTTAAGGTAGTTATGGAAAAGGACAAGGATAGACCAGGAATAAAAATTCTAAATTGGGGAAAAGCAAATTTTGCTAAGCTCAGAGGGGATTTAGCCATCGTAGACTTGAAAAAGCTACTTGAAGGTAAATCAGTGTCAAAGCAGTGGGAGGCATTCAAGGAGGAGATCCAGAGGGTTCAGACCAAATATGTGCCCTTAAAGAAAAAAGGTGGGACTAACAAATCTAGAGCCCCCTGGATGTCTAGGGACATACAGGGTAGGATAAAGAAAAAAAGGGAGGCGTATGACAGATACCGAGGGCTAAATACTCCAGAATCTTTAGAGGAGTACAGAAAGTGCAGGGGTGCAATTAAAAAGGATATTAGGAAAGCAAAGAGAGAGCATGAAAAATTCTTGGCAAGTAAAATCAAGGAAAACCCAAAGATGTTTTATAAATATATTAAGAGTAAGAGCATAACTAAAGAAAGGGTAGGGCCTATTAGAGATCATGAGGGTAATCTGTGTGTGGAGGCGAGAGATGTCGGTAGGGTTCTTAATGAATACTTTGCGTCTGCTTTCACAAAGGAGAGGGGCGAAGCAGACATTGCTATCAGGGGGGGAGGAGTGTGAAATATTAGATGAAATACACATAGTGAGAGAGGAAGTATTAAGGGGTTTAGCAGCTTTTAAAGTGGATAAATCCCCAGGCCCGGATGAAATGTATCCCAGGCTGTTAAGCGAAGCAAAAGAGGAAATAGCAGAGGCCCTGACCATCATTTTTCAATCCTCTCTGGCTTCAGGTGTGGTGCCGGAGGACTGGAGGACTGCTAATGTGGTACCCTTGTTTAAAAAGGGAGAAAAGGATAGACCAAGTAATTACAGGCCAGTCAGCCTAACCTCGGTGGTGGGAAAATTATTGGAAAGAATTCTGAAGGACAGGATACATCTTCATTTAGAAAGACATGGATTAATCAAGGATAGTCAGCACGGATTTGTTAAGGGAAGGTCGTGTCTGACAAACTTGATTGAATTTTTTGAGGAGGTAACAAGGAGGGTAGATGAGGGTAGTGCGTTTGATGTAGTGTATATGGACTTTAGCAAGGCTTTTGATAAGGTTCCACATGGCAGACTGGTCACAAAGTTAAAAGCCCATGGGATCCAGGGCAAATTGGTCAGGTGGGCAGAACATTGGCAAATGGAATTCAATCCGGAGAAGTGTGAGGCAATGCATTTGGGGAGGGCTAATAAGGAAAGGGAATACACATTAAATGGTAGGACACTGAGTAGTGTAGAGGAACAAAGGGATCGGACAGGATCGGACAAAGTCAACATGGATTTACAAAAGGTAAATCGTGCTTGACTAATCTACTGGAATTTTTTGAGGATGTAACTGGTAAAATAGATGGGTGAGAACCAGTGATGTGGTGTATTTGGACTTTCAGAAGGCTTTCGATAAGGTCCCGCATAAGAGATTAGCGTGCAAAGTTAAAGCACATGGATTTGGGGTAAGGTACTGTCTTGGATAGAGAACCTGGTTGGCAGACAGAAAGCAAAGAGTTGGAATAAATGGGTCTTTTTCCGAGTGGCAGGCAGTGACTAGTCGGGTACTGCAGGGATCGGTCCTAGGACCCCAGCTATTCACAATATATATTAATGATCTAGACGAGGGAATTGGATGTAATATCTCCAAGTTTGCAGATGACACAAAGCTGGGTGGGAGTGTGTGCCATGAGGAGGATGCCGAGAAACTCCAGGATGATCTGGACAGGTTGGGTGATTGGGCAGAAGCATGGCAGATGCAATATAATGTGGATAAATGCGAGGTTATCCACTTTGGTGTCAAAAACAGGAAGGCAGATTATTATCTGAACGGCAATAGATTGGGAGAAGGGGAAGTGCAACGAGACCTGGGTGTCCTTGTGCACCAGTCGTTGAAGGTAAGCATGCAGGTGCAGCAGGTGGTTAAGAAGGCAAATGGTATGTTGGCCTTCGTAGCGAAAGGGTTCGAGTACAGGAGCAAGGAGGTCTTGCTGCAGTTGTACAGGGCCTTGTTGAGACCACATCTTGAGTATTGTGTGCAGTTTTGGTCGCCTTATCTGAGGAAGGATGTTCTTGCCATGGAGGGAGTGCAGCGAAGATTCACCAGGCTGATACCTGGGATGGCAGGAATGACGTATGAGGAGAGATTGGGTCGATTGGGCTTATACTCGCTGGAGTTTAGAAGAATGAGAGGGGATCTCATTGAAACTTATAAAATTCCAGCAGGACTAGACAGACTAGATGCAGGAAGGATGTTCCCAATGGCAGGGGAGTTCAGAACCAGGGGTCACAGTCTAAGGATAAGGGGTAAACAATTTAGGACTGAGATGAGGAGGAATTTCTTCACCCAGAGAGTGGTGAACCTGTGGAATTCTCTACCACAGAAGGCAGTAGAGGCCAATTCATTAAATATGTTCAAGAAGGAGTTAGATATATTTCTTAAAGCTAAAGGGATCAAGGGATATGGGGAGAAGGCAGGGACAGGGTACTGAATTTGGATGATCAGCCATGATCTCATTGAATGGCGGAGCAGGCTCGAGGGGTCGAATGGCCTGCTCCTGCTCCTATCTTCTATGTTTCAATGTTTCTGTGACCTTGGAGTGCATGTCCACAGATCCCTGAAGGTAGCAAGCCAGGTAGATAAGGTGGTTAAGAAGGCATACGGAATGCTTGCCTTTATTAGCCGTGGCATAGAATACAAGAGCAGGGGGGTTATGCTTCAACTGTATAAAACACTAGTTAGGCCTCAGCTAGAGTACTGCGTGCAGTTCTGGTCACCACATTACTGGAAAGATGTGGTTGCACTAGAGAGGGTACAGAGGAGATTTACAAGGATGTTGCCGGGAGTAGAGAATCTTAGCTATGAGGAAAGACTGGATAGGCTGGGTCTGTTTTCCTTTGAACAGAGGAGGCTGAGGGGAGACCTTATTGAGATGTATAAAATTATGAGGGGCCTAGATAAAGTGGATAGAAAGGATCTATTTCCCTTAGCAGAGGGGTCAAAAACCAGGGGGCACAGATTTAAAGTAATTGGTGGAAGGTTTAGAGGGGATTTGAGGGGAAATTTCTTCACCCAGAGGGTTGTGGGGGTTTGGAATTCACTGCCAGAAATGGTGGTAGAGGCAGAAACCCGAACCACATTTAAAAAGTACTTGGATGTGCACTTGGGATGCTGTAACCTGCAGGGCTACGGACCAAGAGCTGGGAAGTGGGATTAGGCTGGATAGTTCTTTGTTGACCGGCCCGGACACGATGGGCTGAAATGGCCTCCTTCCGTGCTGTAACTTTCTATGATTCTATGAACTTCATGGGGAACACCATCACCTCCACTTTCCCTCCAAGTTTCAAATCATCCTGGTATCAGCACGATCTGTGCGGATCCTAGGGATCAAGGAAGAAGAGCAGTGGAGTTCACCTAATCTCTCAAAACCAAAACCCAAATAAACAGATTATCTGGTCTTTCTCACACTGCTGTTTGTGGGAGCTTGCTGTGCGCAAATTGGCTGCCGCGTTTCCTACATTACAACAGCGACTACACTTCAAAAGTACTTTGAATTGGCTGTAAAGTGCTTCAGGATGTCCTGAGGTCATCAAAGTTGTGATATAAATGCAAGTCTTTCTATGTTGTTACTGAAAGCTTCACCAAGCAATTTTTCCATATTTGCCCTCTCTTTTCCATGAAGGTCTTGCTGGAGTAAGGTTCAGTGGATGTCAGCAGCCCTCCAGTACCTCACCCAAGAGGCCACCCATTATATGTGAAATTAGACTGTCGCTATTGGCGGGCCATTCGCCCATGGGCAGCATTGCGA
Source organism: Squalus acanthias (assembly GCA_030390025.1). Lineage (NCBI taxonomy): Eukaryota > Metazoa > Chordata > Chondrichthyes > Squaliformes > Squalidae > Squalus > Squalus acanthias. The sequence continues at coordinate 16,859,996 of CM059426.1, forward strand.
CTGAGTCCAGCTGCACTCGCATCCGCGCCCACGGCAGGTGGTTACCAGGCAACAATCAGAAGTTGATGTTTCTGATGCCTATGCCCAACTGCAGCATCCCAATTGCCCGTGCCAACTGAAACCAGCTGGCTCAAGCAGAGGACTGAACTGGGGCATTCCTCGTCTGCACGGCTCAGTACTGTACTGGGCACATTGCATTTACCCAATAACCCAGCTTGGGGGGCAACGGACAAAGCAGAAAGAGTGAACTTGCATTTCTGTAGCACCTTTCATGACCTCAGGACGTCCCAAAGCGCTTCACAGCCAATGAAGTACTTCCGAGGTGTAGTCGCCATTGTTACGCAAGGAAAACTCAGCCGCCAATTTGGGCACAGCAAGCTCCCACAAACAAACAAGATAAATGTCTTGTTAATCTGCCTTGGTTTTGCTGGTTGAGGGATAAATGCTGGCCAGGATACCGGAGAAGTCCTTTTTCGAATCGTGCCATGGATCATTTAAGTTCACCTGAAGAGACTGACGGGGCCTCGGTTTAACGTCTCATCTGAAAGACGGAACCTCCGACAGTGCAGCACTCCCTCAGTGCCACAATGAAGTGTCAGGCTGGATTCTGTGCTCCAAATCCGACAGCGGAGCCTGAATCCACAACCTTCTGACTACAACAGCAGCACCGTGTATTTATATAGCCCGTTTAACGCAGTAAAACCTCCCAAGGTGCTTTACAGGAGCGTAATCGGTCAAAAATTTGACACGAGCCACATAAGAAGATATTAGGACAGATGACCAACAGCTTGGTCAAAGAGATAGGTTTTAAGGAGCATCTTGGAGGAGGAGAGAGAGGTGGAGAGGCGGAGAGGTTTAGGGAGGGAATTCCAGAGCTTAGGCACAGAGGCAGGAGTGCTAGCATTGAGCCAAGCTGACACCTCCAATGCACAAAGCTAGCAAGTCCGAGTAAAAAGTTTTAAAGGAATACAGTGTGTGTGTGCGCATGACTCGATCCTAATTCCTTTTTTTCCCCTCAAATCGAGTCAGGGAAGGCGAGAAACAAAAAACTAGAATACACACAATTTGCAGCTGGCTTGTATGAAAATCAAATATGAAGCCATGTGTTAAATTAAATATCATTTTTTTTGTTGCAATTCATATCTTTTACTAATTCTGAACACAATATATGGTAATTCTGCACGGATTTGCATACTTTATTAAATGCCTCGGGCAAATGATCTAATATTAGCTGGAGGATTAATCTGTTATTTGTGGTTAGAGAATTTTTCCTTTGTGCACGTAGATAGATAACATACCCTTGACATTTAATAAGCTGCCAACACAACGTTGCTCGTGCTTTCACATTTAACATGAAATGTACTGCGACTATAAGCCTTTGAGCCTTGCTTTAGTTTGATTAGACTCTGTATAGAAAAGAGCCGCCGAGATATAAAAGGGAAGGACAGGATCCTGCAATTAACATCCACCTACAGCCCAGTTGATTCCGACACCCACCGCGTTGCTGTGAGAAAGGAATAAAATAAGTGTCGAGCATTGACATTTCTCCACATGCAACGGCGTTTCCTCGGAGAGGAACATCTGCGAGCAACGGGTTCACTATAAGTGTCGCATTTTGCGATTAACTGCAGCTGGGAGTTTGGCCGAGACGTTTGCATTCGGAAGGGAGTGTGGTTGTTTTGAGAAAGAAAGAAAGAAAGAATGAATGATTGAAAGAAAGAAAAAGAAAGAAAGAGAGAGAGGAAGGAAGGAGAAAAGGAAAGCAAGAATCCATAGAGTCATAGAATGATACAGTGCAGAAGGAGGCCATTCGGCCCATCGTGCCTGTGCCGGCTCTTTGAAAGAGCGATCCAATTTGTCCCACTACCCCGCTCTTTTCTCAAAGCGCTGCACATTTTTCCTTTTCAAGTATTTATCCAATTCCCTTTTGAAAGTTACTATTCAATCTGCTTCCACCCCTTTTCAGGCAGTGCATTCCAGATCACAACAACTCGCTGCGTAAACATGTTTTTCCTCATGTCGCCTCTGGTTCTATTCTTAAATCTGTGTCCTCTGGTTACTGACCCTCCTGCCACCTGTATTTATATGGAGCCTTTCATGACCTCAGGACGTCTGAAAGCATTTTACAGCCAATGAAGTACTTTTGAAGTGTAGTCACTCTTGTAAAGCAGGAAGTAAGTGGGGCCCTACTTTAAATATGCACACCAGGTCCAAATACGTCATCGGAGCCCGATCTGCAATTTTAATTGAACGCCTGAGTGTGTGGGGGGGTGGGGGTGGGGGGGGGGAGAGGGGGGTTGGCGGGGTGCAGTGTTAGCTCCCTTAACAGGAAAAACCTGTTGGGAGCCGGATCCTGGGCCAGAAGAGGTCGAGTTTTATTTTGGGATTCCTTGTGGGCCAGTAGGGGGGCTGGAGTGCACCTCCGGGCCTCACAAGGAAGCCTTTGGCTACTCCCCCACCCCCGATCATCGCCAGATTCTTCCCCACCCCTCCCAATCCCTGCTGACAGCTTTCTCCCCCTCCTGACCTTTTACCACAGTCTCCTACACCTTGCCGATCCTGCCCAGATCTTTTAAACCCACCCTCCCTCCCGCACACTGACTGTCGGGGACCGTTCACACAGGTCCCTGGCTGCGGCCTCCTGCCGCCAGATGCTCACTCCCACCCACTGGCCAGGTAGTCAGTCCAGCTGGGTGTCGGGCGGGAAATTTATTCACATGAGGCCCTGCTGTTAAGATCGGCAGGGCCTCCACATCCCCTGCCTTCCCAGGTTCGTTGTCTGCTACCGGGATCCCTTTCAGCCTCCCCGTAAAAATCGAGGCCCATGGTTTCCAGCACCGCCCTACAATGATAGCTCCCCCACCAGAATAACCCACTCTAATCCTAATCATATCCCCGCGCTCTCCCCGCAGCTTGCAATATTTTTATTCTTTACATGCTTATTTAAGTGGGTACGCTAGCATAATGGTTATGTGGCTGCAGTGTGTACCATCTACCAGATGCACTGCAGCAACCCGTCAAGGCTGCTTTGACAGCACCTCCGAAACCCGCGACCTCTACCACCTAGAAGGACAAGGGCAGCAGGCGCATGGGAACACCACCACCTCCAAGTTCCCCTCCAAGCCACACACCATCCTGACTTGGAAATATATCGGCCGTTCCTTCATTGTCGCTGGGTCAAAATCCTGGAACTTCCTCCCTAACAGCATTGTGGGAGTACCTTCACCACACGGACTGCAGCGGTTCAAGAAGGCGGCTCACCACCAGCTTCTCAAGGGCAACTAGTGATAGGCAATAAATGCTGGGCCTTGCCAGCGACGTCCACATCCCAGGAATGAATAAATACGTTTTCTTTTAAATTCCTTGTCAATTGCTGTGATTGAATCCATGTGTAGTAAAACATTTAATATCCTGATAATCCTTTGTGTGAAAAATGTCTTCTAACCTTTATGGCTTCAGTACAAATCCGAAGTTTGTGCTCTCATCAGTGTTATTAATTCTCTGGCCAGTTGAAATAATCTTTTATTATTTACTCTCCCAAAGCCTTTAATAATTGTGAGCACCTCCATTAGAGTTCTCTTTAACCTTCTCTGCTCCAGTGAGCACAGACCAATGTTATATCAATCTCGTCATAATTACAATCCTTTTCTTCCTTGTATCTTCCTGGTAAATCTATGGTGGCCTTATTATCCATTGACCTCCATGGCTTTAATATCCTTTCTGTAATGCAGTGTCCAAAACTGCACATGACACTTTAAATTGAGGCCTAACCAACCTTTTGTAGAGATTCATCTTTATTTCTTTGCTTTTTGGTTCAATATAAAAATGTCACATTGTCAATTGCTGATTTACAGTTTTCCACCCATAATCCCACCTTTAAAGGGACTTTGTGCCTCTAGATCTCACTGTTCCTGAATTTTAAGGGATGTGGAAAGGAAGCTGTACTCTATTGAGAATTACAGGAATCCCGCCCCAACGCAGATTTCAAGTATACACGGTTTCCACTCTGTGACAACTTTTGCCAACCGCGGCAGTGAATTTTGCGTATACACGGTTTTTAATTTAGGATTAAGTTAAATAACATGATTTTATTGCTTTTATATTCTTTTTTATTGTGTTATTTGAACATTTATACTGTATTTGCCAACCACGGTTTTACTAACCACGGGGGTTTTCAGGGACATATCCCCCTGCGGTTGGGGAGGGATTACTGTATACTGTATATTCCCATGCTCAGTTTTTTCCCCCCATTTTTCATTTGTCTTTCTTGAACTGTATTTGCCACATATCTGCCCACTCTGCTAAGTTATCAACTTGCCTCTGTTATCTGTTGCAATGTTTCTGCAGTGTCAGACATGGCCCAGTGGGTAGCACTCTCGCCTCCGCTTCAGAATGCTGTGGGTTCAAGTCCCACTCCAGTGACTTGAGCACACAATCTAGGCTGGCATTCCAGTGCTGCATTGTTGGAGGGGGCTGCCTTTTGGATGAGACATTAAACATGCTCTCTAAGGTGGAAGTAAATTTGACACTATTTGAAGAAGAGCAGGGTCCTTGATGTCCCAGTTACTTAGAATTTACTAAAACACATGATTTGGTCAATTATCTGTTTGTGGGAGCTTGCCGTGCACAAATTGGCTCCCACTTTACTACAGTGACTACACCAAAAGTACTTCGCTGGTTGTAAAGCGCTTTGGCACCTTGCTTTTTTTTAAAATTAGTTCCTAGGATGAGGGCGTCGCTGGCAAAACCCGGGAGAGTTCAAAAACAGCGGGAGCAGAGCGAGAGCGCCAAAACCCGGGAGAGTTCAAAAGCAGCAGGGGCAGAGCGAGAGCGATAAAATCCTGGAGAGTTGAAAAACAGTGGGAGCAGAGAGAGAGCGCCAAAACCCGGGAGAGTTCAAAAGCAGCGGGAGCAGAGCGAGAGCGCCAAAACCCGGGAGAGTTCAAAAGCAGCGGGAGCAGAGCGGGAGCAGAGCGAGAGCGCCAAAACCCGGGAGAGTTCAAAAGCAGCGGGAGACGCTGAGATACAAAAGACCGGTGAGTGTAAAGAAGTAAAAAGTAATTGAAGTGTGACATCACCAGAAAGCAGGTAAGTGATTGGTTGGTGAGTATTTCTCTATTTCTCGCTTTTTTTTCCAAACTTGAGTGTCTAAATTTAAGTGCCTTGGTGTAGATTAAAAGATATAAGTGTTCCAAATTTTAAAACAAATTCATTAATTGAGATGGGAGACCAGGCAATGTGTTGTTGTTGTTGCATGTGGGAGCTGGTGGACACCATTGAGGTCCACAGCGACCACATCTGCAGCAAATGTTGGCTGCTCGAGGAACTTTGGCTCAGAGTTGATGAGCTGGAGTCCGAGCTTCAGACACTGCGACACATTAGGGAGGGGGAGCGTTACCTGGACACTATGTTCCAGGAGCCAGTCACACCCACTAGAATAATTACTTCCAATTTGGCCCATGGTCAGGGACAGGAGGGTGTGACTACAAGCGAGGCAGGTATTGGGATCCAGGAGGCAGTGGTGGAGGAGCCTCAGCCCTTGGCCTTGTCCAACAGGTACGAGATTCTTGCTCCCTGTGTGGACGAGGGCAGGGACTGCAGGGAGGATGAGCAATCTGACCACAGCAGAAAACAGAAAACAGAGAGTCAGGATAAATGGGTCATTTTCTGGTTGGCAAACGGTAACTAGTGGGGTGCCACAAGGATCGGTGCTGGGGCCCCAACTATTTACTATCTACATTAATGACTTGGATGAAGGGATCGAGTGTAATGTAGCCAAGTTTGCGGATGATACAAAGATGGGTGGGAAAGCAAGTTGTGCAGAGGACTCAAAGAATCTGCAAAGGGATATAGACAGGCTAGGTGAGTGGGCAAACATTTGGCAGATGGAGTATAATGTGGGAAAGTGCGAGGTTATCCACTTTGGCAGGAAAGATAAAAAAGCAAACTATTATTTGGGCAACGCGGTGGCATAGTGGTTAGCACTGTTGCTTCACAGCGCCAGGGACCCGGGTTTGAATCCGGCCTCAGCTGACTATCTCTGTGGAGTTTGCACATTCTCCCCGTGTCTGCGTGGGTTTCCTCCGGGTGCTCCGGTTTCCTCCCACAGTCCAAAGATGTGCGGGTTAGGTTGATTTGGCTATGATAAATTGACCCTTAGTGTTAGGGGGATTAAATACGTGGGGTTGCAGGGATAGGGTGGGATATGTGTCGGTGCAGGCTCGATGGGCCGAAATGGCCTCTATCTGCACTGTGGGGATTCTGTGATTCTGTGATTATTTAAATGGAGAGAGATTACAAAATGCTACAGTTCAGAGGGACCTGGGGGTCCTTGTGCATGAAACACAAAAAGTTAGCATGCAGGTACAGCAAGTAATCAAAAAGGCAAATGGAATGTTGGCCTTTATTTCAAGGGGGTTGGAATATAAAAGTCTGGGAAGTCCTGCTACAACTGTACAAGGTATTGGTGAGACCACACCTTGAGTACTGCATACAGTTTTGGTCTCCTTATTTAAGGAAGGATATACTTGCATTGGAGGCAGTTCAGAGACGATTCACTAGGTTAATTCCAGAGATGAGGGGGTTGACTTATGAGGAAAGGTTGAGCAGGTTGGGCCGATACTCATTGGAATTTAGAAGAATGAATGAGAGGTGATCTTATCGAAACATATAAGATACTGAGGGGGCTCGATAGGGTAGGTGCCGAGAGGATGTTTCCCCTCATGGGGAAATCTAGAACTCGGGGGCACAGTCTCAGAATAAAGGGTCGCCCTTTTAGAACTGAGATGAGGAGGAACTTCTTCTCTCAGAGGGTCGTAAATTTGTGGAATTCTCTGCCCCAGAGAGCTGTGGAGGCTGGGTCATTAAATACATTTAAAGTGGAGATAGACAATTTTTTGCAAGATAAGGGAGTGAAGGGTTATGGGGAGCGGGCAGGGAAGTGGCTTTGAGCCCAAGATCAGCCATGATCTTATTGAATGGCGGAGCAGGCTCGAGGGGCCAAGTGGCGTATTCCTGCTCCTATTTCTTATGTTCTTATGTTCATTTATTGCCTATCACTAATTGCCATTGAGAAAGCGGTGGTGAGCCGACTTCTTGAACTGCTACAGTCCTTGTGGCAAAGATACTCCCGCAGTACTGTTAGGGAACGAAGTCCAGGATTTTGACCCAGCAACGATGAAGGAACGGCGATAGATTTCCAAGTCAGGATGGTGAGGAACTTGCAGGTGGTGGTGTTCCCATGCGCCTGCTGCCCTTGTTCTTCTAGGTGGTAGGTGTCGTGGGTTTGGGAGGTGCTGCCGAAGAAGCCTTGGCGAGTTGCTGCAGTGCATCTTGTAGTTGGTACACACTGCAGCCATGGTGCGCTGGTGGTGGAGGGAGTGAATGTTTAAGGTGGTGGATGGGGTGCCAATCAAGCGGGCTGCTTTGTCCTGGATGGTGTCGAGCTTCTCGAGTGTTGTTGGAGCTGCACTCATCCAGGCAAGTGGAGAGTATTCCATCACACTCCTTACTTGTGCCTTGTAGATGGTGGAAAGGCTTTGGGGAGTCAGGAGGCGAGACACTCGCCGCAGAATACCCAGCCTCTGACCTGCTCTTGTTGCCACAGTATTTATGTGGCTGGTCCAGTTAAGTTTCTGATTAATGATGACTCCCAGGATGTTGATGGTGAGGGATTCGGCGATGGTAATGCCATTGAATGTTAAGGGGAGGTGGTTAGACTCTCGCTTGTTGGAGATAGTCATTGCCTGGCACTTCTGTGGCGCGAATATTACTTGCCACTTATCAGCCCAAGCCTAAATGGCATCCAGGTCTTGCTGCATGTGGGCATGGACTGCTTCATTATTTGAGGAGTTGTGAATGGAACTGAATATTGGGCAATCATCAGCAAACATCCCCACTTCTGACCTTATGATGGAGGGAAGATCATTGATGAAGCAGCTGAAGATGGTTGGTCCGATGACACTGCCTTGAGAAACTCCTGCAGCGATGTCCTGGGGCTGAGATGATTGACCTCCAACAACCACAATCATCTTCCTTTGTGCTAGGTACGACTCCAGCCATTGGAGAGTTTTCCCCCTGATTCCCATTGACTTCAATTTCACTAGGGCTCCTTGATGCCACACTCGGTTAAATGCCTTGATGCCAAAGGCAGTTACTCTCACCTCATATCTGGAATTCAGCTCTTTTGTCCATGCTTGGACCAAGGCTATAATGAGGTCTGGAACCGAGTAGTCCTGGTAGATCCAAACTGAGCTTCGGTGAGCAGGTTATTGGTGAGTAAGTGCCGCTTGATAGCACTGTCAATGACACCTTCCGTCACTGGAGCACAAGTCTTCAGCACGACAGCCAAGATGTTGTTAGGGCCCACAGCCTTTGCTGTATCCAGTGCGCTCAGCCGTTTCTTGATATCACGTGAAGTGAATCGAATTGGCTGAAGACTGGCTTCTGTGATGGTGGGGACCTCAGGAGGAGGCCGATATGGATCATCCACTAGGCACTTCTGGCTGAAGATGGCTGCAAACGCTTCAGCCTTGTCTTTTGCACTCACACACTGTGCTCCGCCATCATTGAGGATGGGGATATTCATGGAGCCTCCTCCTCCCATTAGTTGTTTAATTGTCCACCACCATTCACGACAGGATGTGGCAGGACTGCAGAGCTTTGATCTGATCTGTTGATTGTGGGATCGCTTAGCCCTGCCTATAGTATGCTGCTTCCACATTTTAGCATGCATGTGTTGCTGCTTCCCCAGGTTGGCACCTCATTTTTAGGTACGCCTGGTGCTGCTCCTGGCTTGCTCTTCCACACCCCTTATTGAACCAGGGTTGGTCCCCTGGCTTTATGGTAATGGTAGAGTGAGGGATATGCCGGGCCATGAGGTTACAGATTGTGGTGGAATACAACTCTACTGCTGTTGATGGCCCACAACGCCTCATGGATGCCCAGTTTTGAGCTGCTAGATCTGTTTGAATCTGTCCCATTTAGCACGGTGGTAATGCCACACAACATGATGGAGGGTGTCCTCAGTGTGAAGATGGGACTTCGTCTCCACAAGGACTGTGCAGTGGTCACTGCTACCAATACTGTCATGGACAGATGCATCTCTGACAGGTAGATTGGTGAGGATGAGGTCAAGTAGGTTTTTCCCACGTGTTAGTTCTCTCACCACCTGTCGCAGGCCCAGACTGGCAGTTATGTCCTTCAGGACTTGGCCAGCTCGGTCAGTAGTGGTGCTACTGATCACTCTTGGTGATGGACATTGAAGTCCCCCACCCAGAGTACATTCTGTGCCCTTGCTACCCTCAGTGCTTCTTCCAAGTGGTGTTCAACATGGAGGAGTACTGAAATCATCAGCAGAGGGAGGGCAGTAGGTGGTAATCAGCAGAAGGATTCCTTGCCCATGCTTGACCTGAAGCCATGAGACTTCATGGGGTCCAGAGTCAATGTTGAGGACTCCCAGGGCCACTCCCTCCCCACTGTGCCGCCACCCCTGGTGGGTCCATCCTGCCGGTGGGACAGGACATACCCAGGGATGGTGATGAAGGAGTTTGGGACATTGGCTGAAAGGTATGATTCTGTGAGTATGACTATGTCAGGCTGTTGTTTGCCTAGTCTGTGTGACAGCTCTCTCAATTTTGGCACAATTCCCCAGATGTTAGTCAGGAGGACTTTGCAGGGTCGACTGGGCTGGGTGTGCCGTTATCATGTCAGTATTTACCAGGGAGATAGAACAGGTGGACATGACATTGGATGATGAGATTAGTAATGAGATAAGAGCATTTAAAATAAAAAGAGGGGATATATTAAATAAACTAATCAAACTCAAAGAGGATAAAACCCCTGGTCCAGATGGATTGCATCCACACATTTTAAAAGGGAAGAGATAGCAAAAATAGTCAGCATGGATTTCAAAAGGGAAAGTCTTGCTTGACCAACCTCATTGAATTTTTTGAAGTGGTAACAGAGAGAGTAGACAATGGTAATGCAGTAGATGTAATTTATCTAGATTTTCAAAAGGCCTTCGATAAGGCACCCCATAATAGACTGATGAATAAGGTCAGAGAATGCGGAGTCAGGGGACAAGTAGCAGAATGGATAGCTAGCTGGCTTCAAGACAGAAAGCAGAGAGTAGGGGTAAATTCACAGTGGCAGAAGGTGGGTAGTGGTGTTCCACAAGATCAGTGCTGGGACCACTGTTATTCACAATTTATATTAACGATTTAGACTTTGGAATCAAAAACACAATTTCTAAATTTGCGGATGACACCAAAATTGGGGGGGATAGTCAATACTGAGGAGGACTGCAACAAATTACAGGAGGACATTAATAAACTTGCAGAATGGGCATTTAATTGGCAAATGAGGTTCAACACAGATAAATGTGAGGTATTACATTTTGGTAGGAAGAATAGGGAGGTCACCTATTACTTGGAGGGTGCAAGTCTGGGTGGAGTACAGGAACAAAGGGATCTCGGAGTACAAATACACAAATCACTAAAAGTTGCAACAAAGGTTAGCAAGGCCATAAAAAAAGCAAAACAAGCACTTGGGTTTATTTCTAGAGGGATAGAATTGAAAAGTAGGGAACCTGTATCGAACCTTGGTTAGATCACACTGCATACAGTTCTGGTCGCCATATTATTAAAAGGATATAGAGACACTGGAGAGGTGCAGAAGATTTACAAGGATGATACCAGAAATGTGAGGGTATACATATCAGGAAAGGATGAACAGGCTGGGTCTCTTTTCTCTTGAAAAAAGAAGGCTGAGGGATGACCTAATAGAGATCTTTAAAATTATGAAAGGTTTTGATAGAGTGGATATAGAGAGAATGTTTCCACTTGTGGGGAAGAGCATAACTAGAGGCCATCAATATAAGATAGTCACCAAGAAATCCAATAGGGAATTCAGAAGAAACCTCTTCACCCAGTGAGTGGTGAGAATGTGGAACTCGCTACAACAGGGAGTGGTTGAAGCGAATAGTATAGATGCATTTAAGGGGAAGCTGGATAAGCATATGAGGGAGAAGGGAATAGAGGGTTATGCTGATAGATTTAGATGAGAAAAGACAGGAGGAAGCTCGAGTGGAGCATAAACACCAAATGGCCTGTTTGTATATATTATGTAATCCTATGTCCAAAGCCAGTGCCTTGGTCAGATGCCAGGTAGTCGATTCAATTTTATTCTTGCTTTTTGTAGCAGTTTGTTACAACTGAGTGCATTTCAGAGGGCAGGTGACAAGTCAACATATGGAGTCACATATAGCCAGACCAGGTAAGGACAGCAGATTTCCTTCGATTAGTGAACCAGATAAGTTTGTACAACAATCCGATAGACATGGTCATTATTATTGATACTAGCTTTTTATTCCAGATTTATTTAATTAACTGAATTGAAATTCCCCAGCTTTGAATTCATATGCTCCAGATCATTACTCCAGGCCTCTGAATTATTAGTCCAGTAACATAACCACTATGCTACCGTTCCTGAAGACATGAAAGGTGCTGTATAAATGCAAGTTCTTTCTTTCTATATAGCAAATATTATATGCAGAATAATATGTACAGGATAACACACAGCCTAGACTTCATTATATAAAGGATAACACATGATGTAGGGTATCACCTACAGGATAACACACATGATGGAGTGTATAGCACATAGGATGATACCGACTGGAGTATATTATATACAGGAAAGCACGTTTGATGGAAAACATTATATAGAGAACATACAAAAAAGAAAAGAAAGAAAGACTTGCATTTATACAGCGCTTTTCACAACCTTAGAAAGTCTCAAAGCAATTTACAGCTAATGAAGTACTTTTGAAGTGCAGTCACTGTTGTGGGAAATGCGGTAGCCAATTTGTGCACAGCAAGCTCCCACAAACAGCAATGTAATAATGACCAGATGATCTGTTTTTAGTGATGTTGGTTGAGGGATAAATATCGGCCAGGACACCGGGGAGAACTCCCCTGCTCTTCTTTGAACTAGTGCCATGGGATGTTCTACGTCCACCTGAGAGAGCAGACGGGGCCTCAATTTAACGTCTCATCCGAAAGACGGCACCTCCGACAGTGCAGCACTCCCTCAGCACTGCACTGGAGTGTCAGCCTAGCTTTATGTGCTCAAGTCTCTGGAGTAGGACTATAAACCCACAATCTTCTGACTCAGAGGCGAGAGTGCTACCCACTGAGCCACAGCTGACATCTTAATAACACCAATTAGAAAATTATGCTCCTACCATTTGATGCTCCTCACCCACACACTTTCAATGGAGATCATTGCTCTTCTGTGAAGAATAACACCAGATCCTATCGTCCACCTGAAACTCCAGAAGAAGCGCACCTCTAGGTTGACACTCAGGCTGGGGTGTATTATGTACAGTATGACAATCAAACTGCACACAGTGTGTCACACACAGAATAACACACAGCCCCATGGGTTACATTATGGGAAAGTAAGTAGGCTGGGGTATGTTATATACAGGGCAACACCGGCTGGAATCTGGTGGTTTGAAGCTATCTTGTTAGCTTATCTTTTGTCGAACCTTGGGAGGTCATTTTCTACCAACACTGGAAGGAGGCAGGAAGCCAACACTGGTTGGAAACCACTGCTGACAGATATGAAGAACTAGGTCTCCTCTGGTTACCAGGCTTCAGGAAAGAGAAGATGGAACTGGGCCAAGATAAATCCGAAAATATTAGCTGGTTTGGCTCATAGGCCAATAATGTTGATCAGGAATTGCGCACAAACGCAAGAAGAAGCTTACAGATGTAGGAAGTTTAAAAAAAGGACAGCAACATCACGAGGGCAGCCCTGACTGTAACTCAGGCCCGCCTCATAGCCAGAAGGTCATAGAAATCCTCAGGGCTGCCTGTCACTCAAATACATCTGAGTGAATTTTATCAGCTGCTGAAGGAAGGCGGAATGGGGAAGGAAGAAAAGGAAATAAAACACTGACATGGGCAGATTCGATCAACTGAAAGGGACCTCTTCCTGTTTGCTCATCGCAAAGTGGCATTGATGAGAGCCATAGGGAAATCTGTAGCCCAAATTGTCCCCAATTGGTCCACATTCTAAGAGGCGGGAATTGATTGGTCGGCAACACACTGAAGGTAAATCAGGAATAGAGTGATTTGAGGGGGTAGGGGCTAGCGAGAAGGAAGAAGAGGGGCAAGGAGCAAGGGTAGGAATAAAGGAAGGGAGGATGGAAGTGAATGAGGAAGGGAGGGAGAAAGGAAGGAGGGAAGGGAGGGAGGAAGGGAGGGAGGGAGGAAGGAACGGAAGGAGAAGGAAGGAAGGGAGGGAGGGACATGGAAGGGAGGGAGGGAAGGTGGAAGGAAGAAAGGGAGGGAGGAAAGGAGGAAGGAAGGAAGGAATGAAGGAAGGGAAGGAAGGAAGGAAGCAAGGAGGGAGGAAGGGAGGGAGGGAGCAAGAGAAGAAGGAGGACTAGGAAGGAAAAGGTGGAAAGGAGGAAGGAAGGGAGGGAAGGAGGAAGGAAGGGAGGGAAGGAGGAAGGAAGGGAGGAAGGAAGGAAGGGAGGGAGGAAGGAAGGAAGGAAGGAAAGGAAGGAGGAAGGAAGGGAGGGAAGGAGAAGGACTAGGAAGGAAAAAGGTGGAAGGGAGGAGGTGGAACAACAGGATGAGGAAGGGTGGAGGAAGTGGAGGAAGGGAAGTAAGGCAGGGGAGGAGGAGAAGAAGAGGGAAAGGGAGGAAGGGAGGAGGGGAAGAGAGGAAGGGAGAGGAAGAAAGGAGGAGGAGGAGAGGTAAAAAATTGACACTGCCTTAAGCATAGGAGAGGGCAGCAGAATAGGTGTGTGTTATGTTTGGTACAGTAAAGCAAACAAATGAAGGTTTCTCACCTCACTTTGTGCGATGGCGCTGGAACGGTTTCCCCACTGCAGTTTGCCCAACATTTTTTTGAAGAGGCACCATCCCTTGAACAGAAGTGATACCTGATGTATTGGGGTAATTTAACGGGTTGGCGCTCTTGGTGCTACCCACTGTGATCAAATTTTAAGTAATCGGGTGCGCATCCCATGAGGTTCCATTAATAGATTGGAATGCGCAGGAGCTCAAACCCATCAAATCACCCCTTCCATGTCTGTCAGTCACGTGGTAGCCATTAGCTGTAGGTGTCAGCCGTGGCTCAGTCGGTAGCACTCTTGCCTCTGAAGGTTGTGGGTTCAAGTCTCAGTCCTGAGACTTGAGCACAAAATCCAGGCCGACACTCCCAGTGCAGTGCTGAGGGAGTGTTGCACTGTCGGAGGTGCCGCCTTTCGAAAAAGAATTTAAACAGAGGCCCCCTCTGCTCCCTCAGGTGGACAAAAAAGATCCCACGGCACTATTTCAAAGAAGAACAGGGGAGTTCTCCCCGGTGTCCTGGGCCAATATTTATCCCTCAACCAACATCACTAAAAACAGATGATCTGGTCATTATCATATTGCTGTTTGTGGGAGCTTGCTGTGCGCAAGTTAGCTGCCGCGTTTCCTACAGTGAATGCACTTCAAAAAGTACTTCATTGGCTGTGAAGCGCTTTGGGACATTCCAAGGTATTGAAAGGCGCTATAGAAATGCAAGTCTTTCTTTCTCACAGTCTGACTCAGGGGCGAGAGCGAGAGCGAGCCACTGCCGACACCAAGGTCCCATTTCCTTTTGTGCAGAAGATTTGCAGTGTTTTTGTTAAATTTTTTACAGCACACAGAACAATACCTCCTATTTTCGAAACGCCACGCGGGAGATGTATGGTGTTTCACAAGCTTCGGCTGTATTGATCTTCTACTGAACGAGCTTTCAGACCCAGTTTGCCCCTCGACCGCTGTCAGGCAATGCGGCAGCTGAGAGCTGCACTCATTAAGCTCGGTGTGAGCAGACATGTAGAACGGTCCAGTGTTATCAGTAATTCGAGAATCTGGTGAATTCTAATGGACCTCTGGGAGTCCTTGTCGCAAGGGCATCTGATATTACCTCCCCTGCTGCCTCGCATGCCGACTGTGCTGGCGATTAGGACTCACACCCTCGATTAGAGGGCACTTCACAGACAAAAACAAAAAAAAAAAGTCTTCAGCAATTTCTAATGACATGAGGGAGGGAGGGAGGGGGGAGGTTGGGGTGGGGGCGGGGGGGGTGGGGGGGTGGGTGGGTGCGGGGGTGAGAGAAAAAAGGACAGAGGAATCAGTGTGATTGGGAAGGCGTAGGAAATGTAATGTTGAAAGGAATTTGCTCATGAAACACTTGTTTTATTACCACTGATGGACAGCTAAGCAGAACAGATCTGCCAGGGAGTCCTGTCGACAGAAAGTGAAATACATCTTTATTTAATGTTTCGAATGTTGTCGGAGACAAACTGGCTTTTCATGGGTTTTTACAGGATATCCATTGTAAATTGTGTGGTACAATTTAACCCCTTGAGCACTTGGTCACTTTTCATGTTACTGTTTCCCACATTAATTTCTGCGAATCTTGGTACAATGCGCATTTTGCTCTGAGTTGAAGTGCAACCATCTTCAGCGGCTTCATCAATGACCTTCCCTCCATCCTAAGGTCAGAAGTGGGGATGTTCGCTGATGACTGCACAGTGTTCAGTTCCATTCGCAACTCCTCAGATAATGAAGCAGTCCGTGCCTGCATGCAGCAAGACCTGGACAACATTCAGGCTTGGGCTGATAAGTGGCAGGTAAATTTCACGCCACACAAGTGCCAGGCAATGACTATCTCCAACAAGCGAGAGTCTAACCACCTCCCCTTGACATTCAATGGCATTACCATCGCCGAATCCCCCACCATCAACACCCTGGGGGTCACCATTGACCAAAAACTTAACTGGACCAGCCACATAAATACTGTGGCAACAAGAGCAGGTCAGAGGCTAGGTATTCTGCGGCGAGTGTCTCACCTCCTGACTCCCCAAAGCCTTTCCACCATCTACAAGGCACAAGTCAGGAGTGTGATGGAATACTCTCCACTTGCCTGGATGAGTGCAGCTCCAACAACACTCAAGAAGCTCGACACCATCCAAGATAAAGCAACCCGCTTGATTGGCATCCCATTCAACACCTTAAACATTCACTCCATCCACCACCGGCGTACCATGGCTGCAGTGTGCACCGTCTACAAGATGCACTGCAGCAACTCGCCAAGGCTTCTTCGGCTGCACCTCCCAAACCCGTGACCTCGTCCATCTAGAAGGACAAGGGCAGCAGGCACATGGGAACACCACCACCTCCAAGTTCCCCTCCAAATCACACACCATCCTGACTTGGAAGCATTTCGCCGTTCCTTCATCATCGCTGGGTCAAAATCCTGGAACTCCCTATCTAACAGCACTGTGGGAGTACCTTCACCACACAGACTGCAGTGGTTCAAGAAGGCGGCTCACAACCACCTTCTCGAGGGCAATTAGGGATGGGCAATAAATGCTGGCCTTGCCAGTAACGCCCACATCTCATGAACGAATAATTAAAAAGTAGCAGTGGCATAGATCAGAGTTATACTGTCACTCGTGTTGCGTGATTTTTTTTTTAAAAGCTCTTCCAAAACCTGTACCGGGCCCCGGGGAGCTTGCACATAATCGAGGCATAATCATGCGAGCGCATGGAAATGCTGTCTATGGAAATCAGCTGGCTGGGCTCCAATAATGGAGGCTCTAAAGACTCGATAAAGAATTGTGTAGAGTTTTGCTCAACTTTCTCTGGAGGTTGGAGATGTTTTTGCGGAAATTCACCTTCAGGAAGTTAAATAAATGGGGCAGTCTTGATGGGACAAATGGCCTTTTAGATATTATCTTAAGAAAGAACTTGCATTTCTATAGCGCCTTTCACGACCTTCAGGCATCCCAAAGCGCTTTACAGCCAATGAAGTACCTTTGAAGTGTCGTCACTGTCGAAATGTGCTTAAGTTTTGATTGCACATTGCTGGTGGGGAAAGGGAATATAGTTCGCAGCAGGGGCTAGGGAAAGCTGGAGCTTGTGCTGCACTTGACCAATAAATTCCGAACTGAAACTTCAGCTTAAAAAAAAGTCAAATTCCGAATCAGAATTCAAACCTAATGTTCAGATTTTGATTCTTCCAAAGTTTTTTTGGCGAGGGTGTAGACAATGTTGCCTGTAATTTTGTTTGGTGCCGTGCAGCCCCTTTAATGCATTGAAAAGCCGGCAAGCCGGCTGCATGGAATCCCTGGAGTGCTGCGCAGCCGTGCAGTTTACAAGGAACATTGGGCGTAGAGGACATTTACCAGTATGGTAATAGGCCTCAGCTGGAGTATTGTGTCCAATTCTGGGCATCACACTTTAGGGAAGGATGTCCAGGCCTTGGAGAGGGTGCAGAGGAGATTTGCTGGAATGGTACCAGGGATGAGAGACTTCAGTTATGTGGAGAGACCAGAGAAGCTGGGGTTAGAGCAGAGAAGGTCAAGGGGAGATTTAATAGAGTCGTTCAGAATTATGACAGGTTCTGATAAGAGTCGATGGGGAGCAACTATCTATTGGTTTCCACTGGTAGGAGGGTCTGTAACCAGAAGACACTGATTTAAAGGTGAAATAACAACAGAAAACGCTGGAAAAACTTAGCAGGCCAGGCAGCATCCGTGGAGAGAGAAACAGAGTTAATGTTTCAGGTCGAAGCCCTTGATTGGCAAAAGAACCAGAGGGGAGTTGAGGAGAACTTCTTTTTACGCAGCGAGTTATTGTGATCTGGAATGCACTGCCTGAAAGGGTGGTGGAAACAGATTCAATAGTAAAAGAGAATTGGATAAATACTTGAGAAGGAAAAATTTACAGGGCCTATGGGGAAAGAGCAGGAAGAGTGGGACTAATTAGATCGCTCTTTCAAAGAGCCGGCAC
Source organism: Squalus acanthias (assembly GCA_030390025.1). NCBI lineage: Eukaryota > Metazoa > Chordata > Chondrichthyes > Squaliformes > Squalidae > Squalus > Squalus acanthias. The sequence continues at coordinate 16,877,839 of CM059426.1, forward strand.
AGGCACGATGGGCCGAAAGGCCTCCTTCTGTGCTGTATCATTCTATGATTCTCTGAAAGTATTCAGGCCTGCTGCTGATTCCCCCTCCTTTTCTTCATAACTCAGCTTCCTCCACATCAAAGTGGGCTAGTTGTACCCATCTGTCTCCATTTAAACCTCTGAGATCCCATTACGGGGTTAAATACGATTTTAGACCCTGTTATGGACGTAATGGATATCCACGAGTGTTGAGCCTTGGTGTTACTGCAGTGGAAAGTGATCGTATTTTGTATCCCTGAAGGACTCTGGGGACCTGAACTTGCATCTGGCTTGGAAACAAGCTCCAACATAGATCTGCAGAAGCTTCAAAAGGTTTATTTTAAAGAGGTGCCATCTATATTTGTTTGCAAGCACACAGCAGGATGCCATAAGTTGTGCTGAAGCATGTCGCTGTCATTTAGCAAGAGAATCTCAGGCATTTCACTGCGAGGTGAGAGACAATCAGACTGACCTGCGCCTCAGACTTCTCTCATGTATATCTGCTCATCGGAAGGGAGTGTCGGAAAGGAAGGAAGGGAGCGTAGGGAAGGAAGGAAGGCGGGAAGAGTGTAGGAAAGGAAGAAAGGAAGGGTGTAGAAAATGAAGGAAGGGTTGACGGTATTACCAAAAGGCACCATTGTATAATCAGCAGCTGTGATCACTATTGGAATACACTGCCTGATAGGGTGGTGGATACAGATTCAATAGTAGCCTTCAAAAGGGAATTGGATAAATACTTGAAGGAGAAAAAATTGCAGGGATATGGGGAAAGAGCGGGGGAGTGGGACTTTTTTTATTTGTTCATGGGATGTGGGCGTCGCTGGCAAGGCCGGCCTTTATTGCCTATCCCTAATTGCCCTTGAGAAGGTGGTGGTGAGCCACCTTATACAACTGAGTAGATGTTACTGGGCCATTTCAGAGGGCAGTTAAGAGTCAACCATGTTGCTGTGGATCTGGAGCAATTGGTCGGCTCTTAACTGCCCTCTGAAATGGCCTAGCAAAATCTACTCAGTTGTATAAGGCGGATCATCACCACCTTCTCAAGGGCAGTAAATGATGGCCTTGCCAGCGACGCCCACATCCCGTGAGTGAATAATAAAACCAATGGAATATAGAGAGCTGTTTGAGCATCCCATCAATTATCTCTCTTCCTTCCCCCACCTCCTCCCCCCCCACCCCCCCCCCCTTTCAGTTCAGTTCAATTGATGGGCCTACTTATCTTCCAGTTCCCAGTTCTGTTGAATGGCCCACTCCAGAAACGTTGCGCTGTCTTTTCTCATCACAGATGCTGAATGACCAGCTGGTTACGTCCAGTATTTCCTGTTTTTACTTCAGATTTGCAGCATGTGTGTTTGACACGGGAACGTAGAAACATATGACGAAGAAAGACCAGGGTCCGTCTAGCTCGTCTTCTACCATCCTGGTACTCACACGATGCAACGATAATGGAGTTGTTGACTAGTCACAGCGATCAATCTCTTATCAATGAGTCTACAGCAGACCCAGACACGAGGCGAGGGAAACCCCCAGTGGAGGAGAGCTTGGGGAACCACTCAGCTTTTTCTTCCCAAACACGTTACACTTACCACACGTGTCTTTTTGTAATGAAACACATCGTGCAGGTTCAGACTCTGAGCGGCCGTCTGGTGGTCTTTTTCACACAGTGTTAATAACATTTAAAATAGTGCGATATTCAGGCTGCAAATTCCACTTTAATTTCTTCACTGTCATTGCACAGGAAAGAAATATTAATTATTTAAGAAAGGTATTTAAACCCAAGATCAATATATTGAGTAGAATTATAAAGAATCAAAAGAAACACTGTAGATGTGAAATTAAGGGAAGGAGTTGCGTGCATATAGGTCTTTCATGACCTTAGGACATCCCAAAGTGCTTTACAGTCAAGTACTTTAAATGTAGTCACTGCTGTGATGCAGGAAATGCTGCAGCCAATTTGCGCACAGCAAAGTCCCACAAACAGCAATGTGATAATGATCAGATAATCTGTTTTAATAATGGTGGTTGAGGGATAAATACTGGCCAGGACAACGGGTAGAGCTCCCCTGCTCTTCTTCAAATCGTGCCATAGATCGTTTAGAGGGCAGACAGGGCCTCGGTTTAATGTCTCATCTGAAAGACGGCACCTCCAACTGTGCAGCACTCCCTCAGTGCTGCACTGGAGCGTCAGTCGGGATTATTCGCTCAAGTCTGAAGTAGGACTTGAACCCACAACTTTCTGAGAGTGGTTGCAAAATGAGAGCTAAACCACATCTTTACCTACATAGATATACGGCACAGAAACAGGCCATTCGGCCCAACCAGTCCATGCCGGTGTTTATGCTCCACTCGAGCCTCCTCCTGTCTTTCCTCATCTAAATCTATCAGCATAACCCTCTACTCCCTTCTCCCTCATATGCTTGTCTAGCCTCCCCTTAAATGCATCTATGCTATTCGCTTCAACCACTCCCTGTGGTAGCGAGTTCCACATTCTCACCACTCTTTGGGTGAAGAGGTTTCTTCTGAATTCCCTATTGGATTTCTTGGTGACTCTCTTATATTGATGGCCTCTAGTTATGCTCTTCCCCACAAGTGGAAACATTCTCTCTATATCCACTCGATCAAAACCTTTCATATTTTTAAAGACCTCTATTAGGTCACCCCTCAGCCTTCTTTTTTCATGAGAAAAGAGACCCAGCCTATTCATCCTTTCCTGATATGTATACCCTCGCATTTCTGGTATCCTCCTTGTAAATCTTCTCTGCACCCTCTCCAGTGCCTCTATATCCTTTTTATAATATGTTGACCAGAACTGTACGCAGTACTCTAAGTGTGGTCTAACCAAGGTTCGATACAGGTTTAGCATAACTTCCCTACTTTTCAATTCTATACTTCTAGAAATAAATCCTAGTGCTTGGTTTGCTTTTTTTATGGCCTTGCTAACCTGTGGCGCAATTTTTAGTGATTTGTGTATTTGTACTCCGAGATCCCTTTGTTCCTCTACCCCATCTAGACTCGCACCCTCCAAGTAATAAGTGACCTCCCTATTTTTCCTACCAAAATATAATACCTCACATTTATCTGTGTTGAACTTCATTTGCCAATTATATGCCCATTCTTTAAGTTTATTAATGTCATCCTGTAATTTGTTGCAGTCCTCCTCAGTATTGACAATCCCCCCCAATCTGGTGTCATCCGCAAATTTAGAAATTGTGTTTTTGACTTCAAAGTCTAAATCATTAATGTAAATTGTGAACAGCAGTGGTCCCAGCACTGATCCTTGTGGAACACCACTACCCACCTTCTGCCACTGTGAATTTACCCCTACCAACTGCTCTCTGTCTTGAAGCCAGCCAGCTATCCATTCTGCTACTTGTCCCCTAACTCCGCATTCTCTGACCTTGTTCATCTGTCTATTATGGGGTACCTTATCGAAGGCCTTTTGAAAATCTAGATAAATTACATCTACTGCATTACCATGGTCTACTCTCTCTGTTACCACTTCAAAAAATTCAGTGGCCGCGATTTTGCAAATGGATGCGGCTTGGGAGCGGGTCAGCTGGTTTCCAGGTTCCAGTCCCGCCCCCAACTGCATCCGGCCAACGGAAGTGATTTTACGTCGATTGGACTTGTTAAGCCCGCCCTGCGGGCTTGCCAGCCAATTAAGAAGAAGCCGGTCAGTTGACCTCATTTGATGACACGTCATCTGCCTGTTTTCTTAAAGGGACCACGAACAATTTTTCTTTGACAGCTCATTTCTCAGTGTTTGACAGCATTGAGGTGCTACAAACACTGACAATGACTTTTCACAGGCGAGCTCTTGCACCCAGGCTCTCCAGTGACTCCCTCCTTCAGCTAGAACAGATGGCAGCTGCAGGTGAGGTTACAGAAGTGACCTGTCACTGGTGAGAGAGGTTCTCCCAATAAGGTGGGACTAGATAGCCAATTCAAAACTTGTTACCTACAGAAAAGTGTAAATGCATTAAAAATGATTTTCCCAACATTTCCTTACCTCAGAAACTCACCAGTGCACCATTGGATCCTTCACACCACTTCTGCAGCTGTCATCAATGCAGAACATTACAGCAGACTCACAACACGCCACACGTACCTGGCCTGGTGTCCGGACGTCGGGAAACCCGAGGCAGAAGCGGAAAAATTGAAAAAGAGCCTGTTGACAAGTATCAAGTACCTAATAACAGGCAGGTAAGTGGCTATAATCCTCTTCCCGCCGTTAGGTATCGGGTCCATGCGCAAATCGGGGACCCGACACTTGGGAAGATTGATTGGAAGTAGGTTGACAGCGGGTTTCCTGCCCGCTGTCAATCTTTGCCATTTTGACAGCGGTCCCGCCTCCAATCCCGCACTCTGAGCACCGGCAAAATTACCGCCAATGAAGTTGGTCAAGCAAGACTTTCCCTTTTGAAATCCATGCTGACTATTCATTACTATGTTTCTGGTTTCTAGATGTTCTAGATGTTCTAGGTATTAGCTTTTATTATTATGCATATTCAATAATTCATTAGAAAAAAGTGTAGTTATTATTTATTATAATTATAATATAATTAGATATTAGTGTCAGCTGGTTCTCAGTGGGTAGCACACTTTCCTCTGACTCAGAAGGTCATGAGTTCAAGTCCCATTCCAGGGACTATGTAGCACATAAATCTAAGCTGACACTCCAGTGCAGTGCTGAGGCAGTGCTGCACTGTCGGAGGTGCCATCTTTCGGATAAGATGTTAAACTGAGGCCCCGTCTGCTCTCTCAGGTGGAGGTAAACGATCCCACGGCACTATTTTGAAGAAGAGCAGGGGAGTTCTCCCCGGTGTCCCGGCCAATGTTTATCCCTCAACCAACATAACAAAAACAGATTATTTGGTCATTATCACATTGCTGTCTGTGCGAGCTTGCTGTACACAAATTGGCTGCCACATTATAACAGTGACACACTCCAAAAGTACTTCATTGGCTGGAAAGCGCTTTGAGATTTCTGGTAGTTGTGAAAGGCGCTATATAAATGCAAGTCTTTCTTTTTCTTTCTATTTTCTTCTTTAGTAGGGACTCCATTTTATTTCCTACAACCGATGTTAAGCTGACTGGTCTATAATTCCCTGGACATGTTCTATCCCCTTTCTTAAATATCGGTATTACGTTAGCTATCCGCCAGTCTCTGGCACTACACTTTTTTCTAATGAATTATTAAATATGCATAATAATGCCTCAGCTATCTCTTCCCTAGATTCTTTTAAAATGCATGGATGCAATCCATCCGGACCCAGGGTTTTATCGTCTTTGAGTTTGATTAGTTTATTTAATATATCCCCTCTTTTTATTTTAAATGCACTTGTCACATTACTAATCTCATCATCCAATGTCATGTCCACCTGTTCTATCTCCCTGGTAAATACTGAAGCAAAATACTGATTTAATATTTCTGCCATCTCTCTATCGTTACCTGTGGTATTATCCTGTCTATCCCTTAATGGCCCTATTCCCATCCCAACCTTCCTTTTTTATTGATGTGCCTGTAAAATATTTTACTATTTTGTTTTATGTTCCTTGATAATTTAATTTCATAGTTCCTTTTGCCTTCCGAATTGTTTTTTGACTTCTCCCCTAATCTCTTCATATTCTCCCTTATCATGCACTCCCCTGCTGTCTATGTACTTAATGTATGCCTCTTTCCTTACCCTCAATTGTTCCCTTATGGCTTTATTCATCCATGGAGTCTCATTAGTGTTTAGTTTGTTCTTTCCTTTTGGCGGAATATAATGTTCCTGCACTCTGTTGAACACCATTTTAAATATTTCCCATTGCTGTTCTACATCGTTGTTTGCCAATATTGTTGCCCATTTTATTTTCCCAAGTTCTATTCTCAGCCCCTCAAAATGAGCTTTTCTCCAATCTATTATCCTAGTTTTTGTTATACTTATGTCCTTCTCAATTATCATCTTAAAGCGTATTATATTATGGTCAGTATTGCCTAGATGTTTCCCTACTTTTATTTCTCTTATCTGCTCTGGTTTGTTCCCCATTACAAGATCCAATCGCGAATCCTCCCTTGTTGGGCTTTTTACATATTGGGTTAGAAAGGAGTCCTGTACACATTGTAGGAACTCCATTCCCTTATCCCCTTTACCTACCTCTTCTGTCCAATTAATATCGGGGTTGGTGAAGTACCCCATGATTATTATTCTATGCTTGTTTATTCATTTCCCTAATTTGTCTGCATATTTCTTCCTCCACCGTCCTTCCACTATTAGGTGGTCTGTAGACTATGCCTATTAGTGTGATTGATCCTTTATTATCTTTTATCTCTATCCATATGGATTTTATTTTTGTCTTGCTGATAGCTGCGTCACTTTTTTTTACTGCCATTATGTTATCCCTAATCAGTACAGCTACTCCACCTCCCTTTTTCCCTCTTGAAACACTTCTGACACTGATACGGAGCAACCCATAATCTAGGGAAAATTTATATAAGTTGTTGCAATAAGTCTCCAAGTCCAGTTTGAGATGTCATTATCTGAAGAACAAGAACAGGGTAGTGGTAATGTTACTGGACTCGTCATCCAGAGGCCTGGACCAATAATCCAGAGAACTCGAGTACAAATCCCACCATCCCTCCCTGAACCTGAAGGATTGCCGTAAAAACCCAACTGGTTCACCAATGTCCTTTAGGGAAGGAAACCTGCCGTCCTTACCCAGTCTGGCCTATATGCGACTCCAGTCCAAGACTCAACGTGGTTGACTCTTAACTGCCTTCTGAAGTAGCCTTGCAAGCCACTCAGTTGTATCAAACTCGTCTGGGGCGGTTCAAGAAAAGTTCCGCTCTCACCTTCTCAAGGCAAGTAGAGATGGTCAGTAAATGCCAGCCCCACATCCCAAGAATGAATTAATAAAATAAACTGTAGATTTGACTTGTGTCCAGTGTTTTGGCGAAGAACAGAGTGGGCCCAAAGTTTGACCAAATTGTTGTTTCGCTCTCTCCTGTTTTGTGATACTGCCCAGGATCAATTTCACCCCCAGTGAGTTTAATAACAGGGAAGATTACAAAGTACCATCACAGAGCTAAATATTTACCTCAAATACAGTAAATCAGCAGCACCTCCTAAACCCATGACCTCTACTGCCTAGAAGGACAAGGGCAGCAGGCGCATGGGAACACCATCACCTCCAAGTTCCCCTCCAAGTCACACACCATCCTGACTTGGAAACATATATTGCTGTTCCTTCATCGTCGCTGGGTCAAAATCCTGGAACTCCCTCCCTAACAGCACTGTGGGAGTACCTTCACCACATGGACTGCAGCGGTTCAACAAGGTGGCTCACCACCACCTTCTCAAGGGCAATTAGGGATGGGCATTAAATGCTGGCCTTGCCAGCGATGCCCATATCCCATGAATGAATTTTAAAAATCTTGAAATGAACTGACAATCATATACCAATGTGTTCTATACACATCCCCTTATAGAGCCACAACTTAATTTCTATAACCACTTTACAGTGCAGATTTATTTGAGTTTGGAGCCTTGTTTCAAGGAACTATGAGCTAGAAATTCATGCACTCACCGCCACTCCGTAGCGCCATGAAATGGCGATAAAATGGCGGCCGCCGCTCTTTCGCCAGCTGGTTCCCGCGACGGCCGCCATATTCCACTACCCCTTTGCGCTGCCAGTATTTCCAGAATTTTGACCCAGTGACTATGAAGGAACGGCGATATATTTCCAAGTCAGGTGGTGGGGGCAACATTGCTGGCAGTGACGGCCTTAATGATGTACTCCCACATCGTTCTTTCTGGAGGGCCTCCTGGCCCCTGTGGGTAGTGGGCCGCTCTTGCAGTGTTGACCCCCCTGCACAAAGCTGGAGTGCTGCTTGCGAGACCCTCGGCCCCCTTCCCTGGCTTGCTGAGCCGTTTGTGTTAGTGCTGAGGCAGTTTTCCCATTTTGTTGAGGTTAGGAAGGCAATTCAGCTTTAGCAGCTGAATATTCACATTTGGAACTTCTTTTAAATATTGACCAATTTCACTCAGTTAACGTTTCGGCCGTTTCCAGCGGCCGTTCACCGGTAACTTTGCTGGTGAAGATGAATTTTTCCCCAATAAATTTAGCAAAATTAATGTCAATGGGTCAAAAATCGGGTGGGTTCTACAATGGGCAGGCGGGCGATCCGCTCTGCCAGGTTACCAGGTTGAAAATTACCCCGCACCCCCCCACCCCATGTGACGATGCCACAATAGTATGATTTGGCTCAGCCTCAATCTAATACATGGAAACTGAACTAGCATTAGTAAACACTGCCTTTTCAAACTCAAAACTGTTGCCTATTTAGGAGGTTTGCTCTAAGTCGATCCTCCCACGCAGTACAGGCACGTCTGTGCTATTTATCACACCTCGGCAGATAGTCAGGATGATTTAATTTAGTTGTCTGCAATTGTAAGGTACACATGCATTGTTCTCTATCTATATATGCTTTGTCGAGTCTGTATTTCTTTACTACTTCACCTGAGGAAGGGGTGATCGACCTGGTGTTGTGCGACCTCTCAATTCTATTCACCTCTGTCACTGCCGTGATGCTACTTAAGAATCGTCCCCTTCATTAAACTCACTAGGGGTGAAATTGGTCCTGGGAAGTAGCGTGAACAGGCGCTAGCGAATCAACAGCCCGTTTTACATCCAGCCGGATTTTCTTTGGAACAGAAAATCCCACGCCTAATTTCATCGCCACGAACCGCAGGTCTGACCTGAAGTAAATTATTCGCTGTCTGAATTGACTGTGCAGCTGTGAATTTCCACGCCAGTTCATCATTAGTGACCTTGGCGAGGCCCGAGAGAGAGAGAGAGAGACAGGAATAAAACAAATTATCGGTCACTTTTTGCTAAGGCTCGTTAATCCATTTTTTGGAGGGAAGGAATCCTCAGGGCTGCATTAAACAGATCTGAAGGTCGCGTCTCACTTTTCTACCAACAGTCCACCACTACTTTCCAGATTACAGCAACACTACGTCAAGCCCACCAGCCAGCGATACAGCAGCAAAAGGGAGAGCAGGACTCCAGATTGAAGCTGCGATTACACGATAACTGCAGTGTGGGTGTGAAGCCGAACCTCCTCACATCAACGATACAGTTGCAGTGTGAATGCATGGTTAGTGTAGGAGGTGGCCTAATGAGTTTGGGTTTAAATGCAGTGAAGATACAAGGTTATTTTTTTTTAATTGTATTTATATAGAGCCTTTCAGGATGTCCCAAAGCCAATGAAGTACTTTTGAAGCATAGTGGTTAGCACTGTTGCCTCACAGCACCAGGGACCCGGGTTCGAATCCGGCCACGGGTGACTGTCTGTATGGCGTTTGCACATTCTCCCCGTGTCTGCGTGGGTTTCCTCCAGGTGCTCCGGTTTCCTCCCACAGTCCAAAGATGTGCGGGTTAGGTTGATTTGGCTATGATAAATTGACCCTTAGTGTTGGGGGGGATTAAATACGTGGGGTTACGGGGATAGGGTGGGATATGTGTCAGTGCAGGCTCGATGGGCCGAAATGGCCTCTATCTGCACTGTGGGGATTCTGTGATTCTGTGAAGTGTAGTCACTGTTGTAATGTAGGAAACACGGCAGCCAATCTGCGCTCAGCAAGCTCCCACAAACAGCAATGAAATAAATGACCGGATCATTTATTAAAAGGCTTATTAAGAAGATGAAAGCCCATGGAATTAAGGGGAAAGTGGCGGTATTGATACAAAATTGGCTCAGTGACAGGAAGCAAAGGTGGATGGATGTTTTTCAGACTGGGAGTGGTGTTCCCCAAGGGTCAGTTTTGGGTCCATTACTCTTTGCAATTTTTATAAACGACCTAGACTCGGGTGTAGGGAGCAGCAATATAAGGTTTGCAGATGATACAAAACTTGGCAAAGTAGTAAGTAGTGACGAGGATAGTTAAAGGCTTCAGCATGACATAGACAGGATGGTGAAATGGACAGAAGCGCGGCAGATGGAGTTCAATGCGGAGAAGTGTGAAGTGAAGCACTTTGGGAGGCCTGATATGGAAAGGCAGTGTATTATAAATGGCATGTTTTTGAAAAGTGTAGATGAGCAGAGTGACCTTGGTGTCCATACACACACATCCTTAAAGGTGGCAGGGCAAGTTGATAAGGTGGTTAAAAAAGCATATGGGTTACTTGGGTTTATAAATAGAGGAATAGAATGTAAAAGCAAAGAGATCATGCTCGAATTGGTTAGGCCTCAGCTGGAGTGTTGTGGACAATTCTGGGCACCACACTTCAGGAAAGATGTAAAGGCCTTAGAAAGGGTACAGAGGAGATTTACCAGGATGTTACCAGGGATGAGGGACTTCAGTTATGAGGAGAGGTTGGAAAAGTTAGCATTGTTCTCCTTGGAACAGAGAAGGTTAAGAGGTGACCTAATAGAGGTTTTCAAGATGATGAGAGGCTTTGATAGAGTTAATAGGGAAAAATTATTCCCTCTGGTGAGTGGGTCAATAACTAGGGGTCATATATTCAAAATTCTTGGCAAAAGATCTGGAGGGGAGATGAGGAGAATTCTTTTCACTCGGAGAGTTGTGGGGACCTGGAACGCTCGACCTGAAAAGGTGGTGGAAGCTGATTCCATCAATAACTTTAAAAGGGAGTTGGACAGGTAGTTGAGGATGAGGAACTTACAGGGTTACGGACAAAAAGCGGGGGTGTGGGGCTGAGCACAACTGCTGTTTCAAAGAGCTGGCACAGGCACGGTGGGCCGAATGGCCTCCTTCTGTGCTGTGAGTTTCTATGATTCTATGAATCTATCATCTGTTTTAGTGATGTTGGTTGAGGGATGCATGTTGGCCTGGATACCAGGGAGAACACCCCTGCTGCTGTTCGAAATAGTGCCATGAGATCTTTTACGTCCACCCGAGAGAAGAGACGGGGCCTCGATTTAAGTGTCTCATCTGAAAGACGGCACTCCCTCAGTACTGCACTCGAGTGTCAGCCTAGATTATGTGCTCAAGTCAAGGAAGAGGAAGGTTAAATGTGGAGCATAGGAGGAATGAAAGATAAGTTTTATTTATAAATATCATGTGAAAACTGTGCCGAGATGAGAGTATCAGTGAAGCAGCTGAAAGGATCATTGCCATCATCTTTACACACTAGTGCTCAAGGTCAGAGTCTTACCTCTGCAAGAAGTCTCCATAAATATTGATGTATACAGTACTCAGGTTAAAAAGTTTAAATATGAAGTATCAGAGCTATGTGCGGTGCAGGGCATCAGCCCATTGCCCTTTCCCCTTTGGGGCCTGCTGGGTTCAAATTTAGCCCAGCTTGCTAGGACAAAGCATTTCTCTGTTAGCCGTAATTGCAATGAGTTTGGAGCAGTCTCAATCCAATGGGCGGAGGGCGAGTAAAGCAAAATGGTAAAATTAGCACAAGTGGGCATTAAACTGTCAGTCTCATTCCTGACTCTTCTATGTTCAAATGGCGACATTTGCATAATATGAGCCAGTTTCCGCTGGTGTCGGACTGCCCTGTTTAAACTGCAGAGTGGAATCGGCAAGAATGGGAACAGCTGCACACATCAGTCTAACAGTAGTGCGTCAGTGTGACCAGGTCTGGTCGTGAGTGTACATTGACCGCCCGTACGGACTCACCCTGTCCTCACTTCAGAATCAAGATAGTGGAACTGAGATGAGGAGAATTTTTTTATATATATATATAAACGCAGCAAGTTGTTATGATGTGGAACGCGCTGCCTGAAAGGGTGGTGGAAGCAGATTCAATAGTAAACTTTCAAAAGCGAATTAGATAAATTCTTGAAGGGGAAACAATTTATCGGGAAAGGGCAGGGGAGTGGGACTAATTGGATCGCTCTTTCAAAGAGCCGGCACAGGCACGATGGGCCGAATGGCCTCCTTCTGTGCTGTGTCATTCTATACTTCTATGATTGGACCTGATAGTGGACCTAGGATACTGTAGTGTAATGGTTATGTTACTGGACTAGCAATCCAGCGAACGCGAGTTGAAATCCCACAATGGCAGTTTCAGAATTTGAATTCAATATTCCAATAAGAGGCTGGTGTCAGTAAAAGTGACCATGAAACTACCGGATTGTCGTAAAAACCCAACTGGTTCACTAATTGTCCTGAGGGAAGGAAACCTGTTGTCCTTACCCGGTCTGGCCTATATGTGACTCATAGCATCATACAGCACAGAAAAAGGCCATTCAGCCCATCGTGTCTGTGCCGGCTCTTTGAAAGTGCTTTCAATTAGTCTCACTGCCCTGCTCCAGTGTGACTCCAGACCCACACCAACGTGGTTGACTCTGAACTGCCCTCTGAAGTGGCCTAGCAAGCCAATCAGATTCGGGCAACTAGGGATGGGGAATAAATGCCGGCTTTGCCAGTGATGCCCACATCGAGAGAACAAATTTTTTAAAAAAAACAAGACACTTCGCTTTGCCAGCTCTTGCACTTTGCCTTCAGACACACCCATGGAAACTACCTCCGTGAGAGGATTTTGGCAGCCCCAGTGGTTTTGGTTCTTTACACTACAGCCGCTGCTATTGTCGAATGAAACAAAGGTAAATAAGTAAGGTCACAGGCCGGTTGTTGTGGGATTTGGAAATGCCATCCCAGTACACTTTTCTGAGGATTTTGTACTGGGGATGAGAGCTGGGGATGGAGGGGGAGGGGGGCGGTGGGGTGGGGGATGTTCAAGGCCCAATGTCAGTGCAGATCAGAGAGAAACACTTTCATCTATATAGCACTTTTCACCACATCAGGACATCCCAAAGAGCTTCACAGCCAATGGAGCACTTTTGAGATGCAGTCACTGTTGTAACGTAGGAAACGCGGCAGCCAATTTGTGAACAGCAAGATCCCACAAAGAGCAATGACCGGATAATCTGTTATTTTTTTTTTAAAGTGATGCTGATAAATATTGGCCAGGGCACTGGGGAGAACTCCCCCCTGTGTAAAGAACTTGTCTCAGTTCCCAGGCTTGACGCTTATATGGAGTCTAACATTTGGCCTGCCCTGGGATTGACATCTCTCGTTTTTGCTCAGCACAAAATCTCAAAAGAAAGCAGGGAAAAAAAATAACAGCTACTAACTAACCTGTAGCAGAAAAAAGGAAATATCTTTAAGTTCTGATTGAACAGCAATCACAAACCTGCATGTGTACGATTGCAGCGAGCAGGCGTGATTGAAGGTCTCGGCCCGCAGTGCCATCCGTCAATCAAGCTGCTCGGCCTCAGTTACAACCTTCTGCTTGTCTATTATTGCGTAAATAGATGGCTACAAGTGAGTTACAAGTCACACAATCAGAGAGGTTTAGCGGGCATCGTAAATCACTGGAACATAAACTTGTGCGGATTACATCATCTGAACTGGGAGGTTCTGTGCGACTGCCTTGAACTCGCTCTTCGATATCCGTTCTTTTGCTTAAAGGGGAAGTGTCGCTCTGTTTCAAAGTATTAACTGCAGACATTTCATAGAATCTTACAGCACAGGAGGAGGCCATTTGGCCCATCTTGCCTGTGCTGGCTCTTTGAAAGAGCTATCCAATTAGTCCACCCACCCCCCACCCCCCCGCCCCCCACTGCTCTTTCCCCAGAGCCCTGCAAATTTCTCCCCTTCAAGTGTTTATCCAATTCCCCTTTGAAAGTTATTATTGAATCTGCCTCCACCGCCCTTTCAGGCAGTGCATTCCAGATCACAACAACTCACCACGTAAAAAAAATGTCTCCTCGTTCCCCCTCTGGCTCTTGCCAGCAAATGCAATCCTATTCCAAAAGAAGTGGAAAGGAGATGAGCTATGAGGAAGAATTAAAGTCACTTAAGCTCTGCTGGGCAGAGAGAAGGTTAAGGAGTGACCTCACTGAAGAATTGCATTGAATGGTATAGATAAGGTGAGCCCAGAATATTTAAGGTCAGCCAAGCCAGAAGGACAAGAAACCATGGGGGTCGCCAGCAAAGTAAGTTCCGAATTACGTCATAGGAGCCCGATTTCCTTATTAAATGGGTCCCATCGCCTGAAACAGGCAGGCGTTTTGGACACCTGACAGTAGGGCCCTTTCAAAATGGAGCCTTTATTACAAGAGGATTTGAGTATAAGAGTAAAGGGGGGAGAAATTCGGTATCGCCCCATTTGGGGCGCAATTATCAGCCGGGCGCAAAGTTTAGCGCCTGGCGCTAATTATCGCCTCCGACTGCAAACTTGGCTTCTATCGCCCCTGGAGGTGATTGGAGCGCTAAATCAGGCGCTACACACCTCTCTTAAGGCGCTAACGCCGAGGAGCGAGGCGCTACCTCAGAGCGCTGGCGAAGCTCATGTGATGTCAGTCAGCAATGGAACACAGACACACTGGTGCCGGCCAGTTCTTAAAGGGGAGGGTCGATCTTGCTCTCCATCCACACCCGGCTCATTGCAGCCTTGAATCTCGGCCTGGAGAGACCTGTACATCAAATCTGCTGGAAAGAACAATGGAGAGGCCCAGGGAAAGAGCTCAGAGTGCAGCCCCCATAATCTCTTCAAAATCGATGCAAGGAAGATCAAATCAAAATGAACCTGCAAAGTGCTGCTCAGTACCCAAAACTCCTTGACACAGCATTGAATCTCTCCAGAAGTCTCTCTCAGAATGTGTGGTGCAAAAATGTCGCCGACAAAAAAAGGCAGGAAGCGGTCACCTTTAAATAGCACTCCCCAGTCCCTTCCCGACTGCAAAACGTTCCTCTCAACCTGTCGTTGCTAGCAGCAGGCGGAAAAGCAGGGGGCGCCACTCAATATCTGGTCTGGGGTGCTACCGGGGCATTGCACGCTCGACTGACGTCACGATCTGCGGGCACAGGAGATTGTGGCAGTAGTGTTTAGTGCCGCCACAAAATGCCTGGCCAATTTAGCGAGCGGCGCAAACATTGCAGCGCCCGGGCGCTAGTTGCTTTGCGCCCCATTAGCGCCCTCTTAGGGCGCTAACGGGAGGCGCAAAGCAACCGAATTTTTCCCCCCAGATGTCTGACTGCAATTATACAGGGCCCTGGTGAGACCACACCTGGAGTATTGTGTACAGTTTTGGTCTCCTTACCTAAGGAAGGATATACTTGCCATAGAGGGAGTGCAACGAAGGCTCGCCAGACTGGTTCCTGGGATGGGGGGACTGTCCTATGAGAGAGATTGGGTAGACTAGGCCTATATTCTCTGGAGTTTAGAAGAATGAGAGGTGATCTCATTGAAACATACAAAATTCTTACAGGGCTAGACAGGGTAGATGCAGGGAGGATGTTTCCCCTGGCTGGGGAGTCTAGAACCAGGGGTCACAGTCTCAGAATAAGGGGTCGGCCATTTAGGACTGAGATGAGGAGAAATTTCTTCACTCAGAGGGTGGTGAATCTTTGGAATTCTCTACCCCAGAGGGCTGTGGAGGCTCAGTCGTTGAGTATATTCAAGACAGAGATCGATAGATTTTTGAATATTAAGGGAATCAAGGGATATGGGGATAGTTCAGGAAAGTGGAGATGAGGTAGAAGATCAGCCATGATCTTATTGAATGGCGGAGCAGGCTCGAAGGGCTGAATGGCCGATTCCTGCTCCTATTTCTTACATTCTTATGTTCTTATGAGCCGGCCACATTGCCGGGCAGTAAGGCCACTGACCCCATTTTTGAGGCCGTTAACGCCCGGTTAACGCCAGGCGAAGGCCGTGAACATCGACCCCAGTAAGTACCATTGCAGAGATGTTTGATGAAGAAGGAAAGGTGCAAGTTAGTTCAATTTTTTCTTAAGCTTCGGGATTTTGGTCTTCACTATAAAAGCCCACCGTCCAGCCCGAAGGAAAAACCTGCTTATTCAACATTTGCATTCAAACTTGATGGTGGTGAATAAATTGTTCTTTTTAACCACGTGCCTGAGTTGGAGAGAGAGGTGATGGTACGTTTAAAAGATAGGTAATAAAAGTAACAAAATATCTACCGGAACCAAGCAAATTCATAGAGAAAGTTGAAGTGCCTTCTCCATCCTGTGAAACGGCATGGGAATTTGCAGCATGTAGGATACAATATTAGACTTTATAACTAAAGGGCTAGAATATAAAGGAGAAGAAGTTTTGCTCCAGCTATACAAAGCCCTGGTTAGACCACATCTGGAGCACTGTGTACAGTTTTGGACACCGCACCATAGAAAGGAGTGCAGTGTAGATTCACCAGAATGTTACCAGGGCTCCAAGGGTTAGATTACGAGGAGAGATTACATAATCTCTGGTGGAAGCAGATTCAATAGTCACATTCAAAAAAGAATTGGATAAATACTTGAAGGGAAAAAAATTTACAGGGTTCTGGGGAAAGAGCACTACCGCTCTACCAAAGAGCTGGCACAGGCATGATGGGCCAAATGGCCTCCTTCCCTGCTGGATCGTTCTATGATTCGATGAAACTAGGCTTGTATTCCCTGGAATATAGAAGGTTAAGGGGTGATTTGATTGAGGTTTTTTTACTATGGTATTATAGCTATTACAGAGACGTGGCTGAAAGAGGGGCAGGTATGGCAGCTCAACATTCCTGGTTACAGGATTTTCAGACGGGATAGAGAGGGAGGTAAAAAGGGAGGCGGGAGTCGCGGTATTGTGAGGAGGGATGATATGTTGGAGGGATCATCAAACGAGGCCATATGGGTCAAATTGAAAAACAAAAAAGGGGCGATCACACTGCTGGGAGTGTACTATAGACCCCCAAACAGTGAGAGGGAGATAGAAGAGCAAATATCTCGACAAATTTCTGAGAAATGCAAAAACTATAGGGCAGTAATAGTAGGGGATTTCAACTACCCCAATATTAACTGGGATAAAATTAGTGTGAAGGGTATAGAAGGTGCGGAATTCCTAAAATGCATCCAGGAGAACTTTTTTAGCCAGTATGTAGCATGCCCAACAAGGGAGGGGGCGTTTCTGGACTTAGTTTTAGGGAATGAAGCTGGGCAGGTAGAAGGCGTATAAGTTGGGGGAGCATTTTGGTGCTAGTGAACATAATTCAGTTAGATTTAAGGTAGTTATGGAAAAGGACAAGGATAGACCAGGAATAAAAATTCTAAATTGGGGAAAAGCAAATTTTGCTAAGCTCAGAGGGGATTTAGCCATAGTGGACTGGAAACAGCTACTTGAAGGTAAATCAGTGTCAGAGCAGTGGGAGGCATTCAAGGAGGAGAGCCGAAGGGTTCAGACCAAATATGTGCCCTTAAAGGAAAAAGGTGGGACTAATAATTACAGGCCAGTCAGCCTAACCTCGGTGGTGGGAAAATTATTGGAAAGAATTCTGAAGGACAGGATAAATCTTCATTTAGAAAGACACGGATTAATCAAGGATAGTCAGCACGGATTTGTTAAGGGAAGGTCGTGTCTGACAAACTTGATTGAATTTTTTGAGTAGGTAACAAGGAGGGTAGATGAGGGTAGTGCATTTGATGTAGTGTATCTGGACTTTAGCAAGGCTTTTGATAAGGTTCGACATGGCAGACTGATCACGAAGTTAAAAGCCCGTGGGATCCAGGGCAAAGTGTCAAGTTGGATTCAAAACTGACTCGGAGACAGGAAGCAGAGGGTAATGGTTGATGGGTGTTTTTGTGACTGGAAGGCTGTTTCCAGTGGGGTTCTGCAGGGCTGAGTACTAGGTCCCTTGCTTTTTGTGGTATATATCAATGATCTAGACTAGACACCATCTCAGCACAACCCCAGCCCAGCATGAGGTTGAAAAGACCATCCGACAACTGAAGAACAACAAGGCCTCAGAAGCAGATGGAATCCCTGCCGAGGCACTAAAGCATGGCAGAGAAGCACTACTGGCATGAATTCATTAACTCATTTCTCTTATCTGAAAGGAGGAGAGCATGCCAGGGGATCTCAGAGATGCCGTAATTGTGACCATCTTCAAGAAAGGTGACAAATCCGATTGCGGTAATTACAGAGGAGTTTCCCTGCTGTCTGCCACAGGGAAAGTCATCGCAAGAATCCTCCTCAATCGCCTTTTCCCAGTGGCCGAAGAGCTCCGCCCAGAGTCACAATGCGGATTCCACCCACTAAGGGGCACAATGGACATGATCTTCACCGCGCGTCAATTACAAGAGAAATGCAGGGAACAGCTTCAACCACTGTACATGGCCTTCTTTGACCTCACAAAGGCCTTCGACACTGTCAACTGTGAGGGATCATGGAGTGTCCTCCTCAAATTTGGCTGCCCTCAAAAGTTTGTCACCATCCTCCGCCTGCTTCACGATGACATGCAAGCCGTGATCCTGACCAACGGATACACCACAGACCCAATTTACGTACGGATGTAGAATTCGCAATATATCGCGATTTTATTTAATAAGGAGAAAACACAAAGTTTCGTTCAAACAGCTTTTATTTCAGCAGAATGCTGCCAGGTTGTTCAAAGTGGACACAAGCAGCCTGTAAAATGGCCGCCGCACCTCGTGACAGAACATTCTAGACTTTTCAACAGGCAGACAAGATGGCGTTCCAATAAACATTTGTGCAAGATCGATTAAGATTCAGCACAGTGAAGATAATACACGAGACATTATGGGTTTGCAGTATACACATAAATACTGAAATCGGTCTCCCAGGTACGAATGAAAGCTATTGTACCGAGTAATCAAGGGCCCATCCAAAGGACATTAATATGTAAAATCCCAACGACTCTACGATGAGAGAGCCGTTAGCAGGTAATTATACAAAACACTTGGAAGCCCCAAAACCCCTCCAGGGAGAACACCGACCGATTTAACAATGGGAGAAATATTAACAGGTACTCAGACATTTACGAGTAGCCCCGAAACCCATTAAGAACGGAGATCACCCATACAAGACATTTGAGCGCCAGACCCTAAACAAAAGAAAGGACATTAAGGTTGGGCGGGAAACGGAAGATTTTGCACTATAATTGCAGGCTCCAAACCGTCCATCTTTCTCTTATTCTCTTATCCTCGTGGCTGCTCCTGTGTACTCGTAGTCGGGCTCCTGCTTGCCTGGTGCCTCTTTGAAAAAGACTGTCGAACTTTCTGATCCGTTCGGATCTACCTCGTGTCGCGTAACGAAGACCTATGTTGGTAACTGGCAGCGGAACCAAAGGCCCGAGATGAGATGAGATGAGATGAGATGAGATGAGAAGAGAGGAAGACCATACTCATCGCCACGGTCAGTAAATCCCGACCGCGCCTGTAGGTCGAATAGCCAAGTTTTCCTTGCCAGGGAGACTTCTTCGAACTTGCAAGAACGGTTCATCATCGATGATATTGACTAATCTGTGAACTGTGCTCGGAAAGTACCTGTTAAACCAACCAACACAGGTCTTCATCACAGCAGACGGTCCAGCCTGCTAGCCGGAGCAGAAGCAAGTAAACAAGTGGGACCAGGAGATCTCCTGACCGACACGTGGGTGCTGCGGTGAAAAACATCCGATCAGCTATTCGGAATTTCTCCGAGTTATCACGAGTGGTGAGCATGAGTCTCGAAATCCTACGAATCCAGTTAGGATAGATATTGATAGGGGAGGGTTTAAGTATTAAGGATACTTGTAATGTGTGCCCCTATTTACGGTGTGTCGTTCGTTCCTCGTTTCCCTAAGATCAGCTATATAACTGCTTGTAAGATTGTACTGTCATTAATCTGTGCTTATGACATGTATTTCATAATCTTAAATATCATGCAATAAAGATTTTCCATTTCGTACCATTCAACCGAGTCTACATGAGTTTCATCTCCATTACTGCTCTCGCATCTAAGTCCAGTGTCTAGAACCGTAAGGGCGAGTGATTCGAACCACTCACAGGTGTGTCTAGTGTTCCCAGGCTGGCTGGAGACCAGAACAGGCAACAAGGCCTAGACCCGCACTGACATACAGGCTGCACAGAGCCGCGTGAATCTCACAGGCTACGAGACACGCAGGGTCAGAATCCCTTACAGAAAATGGCGACCGCGGCAGGACACTGGCAGCGAGAGGGTAGTGTGTTAGATTTTGGAATGACTGTACGAAATGTTATGCAGGAAAAGATAGCAGATTATGTGTTCGGAAAGGTTAATCTAACTAAGAAATGGATAAGTGAATTGTTAGCGGATAAAAGCCCGCTAGAGGCAGCCGAAAGGTGGACAGATAGTAAAGAACATAAAAAGACACTCGAGAAAGCAGTCTGGCTTGTGTGTTACAAAAGGCAGGTTCAGATTTCAAACCAGACCATTACAGCGCTAGTAGCTCGAATCAGTCATTTAGAGGGAGAAATGGATGAGAAGGTTTCTGGAGGGGAGGTGCTCATTAAGAATTTAAATGAGTTGCACCAAGAAAGCCAGGAAATCTCCAGTCACCTTAAAACAAGGATAGATTATCTCGAGTGCCAGGTCACTGAGGCAAAGTTAAATGAGAGCAGGTTAAAGGAAAGATGCGGCCGCCAAGCTGCCCAGATAAGAACTCAAGAAGAGAGCTTAACGGGGGTTAGGGCGGCATATAAGTTGGCCCTTGAGGATAAGTTTGAGGGAGCCGACCATAGCGCCTGCCAAAGGGAGATAGAGCACCTCAAGAAGGCCGTAAACAAAGCGAACGGCATGGTGTGCCTTATCAGTCCGTCAGCACACCAGCCGTTAGTAGGTGAGAAGTTTAAGAAATCCCCACCAAGTAAAGCAGAGGAGGTAGTAGCCACTGCGCCCTCCGCGCCACCCAGCTATTCGGAAACCTGGGTAAGGGAGGAAGCAATGGAAGAAACGAAAGAGCCCATTGAGAAAGAAGTGGGAAAGGGACCGTTGTATCCAGTAACGGGTATTAAAAGGGGCCCAAACAGAAACGGTGGGGAAGAACCAGGGGATCTCCTCGGACAGCTTGTGTTGCCTCACAGCTCACACCAGCTGAGAGCTATGATAAATCACGTACGGAAGCTGACCGAGGCAGACGACCCTTCCGTACATTTCAGAGAAGTTGAGCAAGCCGCAGCCATTAACGGCTGCGATGATGGGGAAACAGCAAAAATGCTGCTGTTCTCATTAGACAGCTCGGTCCTTCAGTGTCTCTCAGGCGAGAGCAAGAGGGGAACCAAGAGTTATGAGGAATTAAAGAATGAGGTCCTGGAAGTGTTGGGGGCGAACGATGAAGGTCCGTTTGCTAGAGTGGGACAGACAGTGCAGATGGAGGGAGAACCCCCGAAGGTTTTTGCCGACAGGCTGTGGCCAGTATATGAGCGCAGCTGTCTAGGTGCGCCCGAGCGCGAAGATGTGGAAGGCGCCGCTTTAACTCATTGGCTTAGGTGCATAATAGCCAACAGTTTACCAGCCGTCAGAGAGCAGGCAAAAGCATGGTTTGATCCCAATGACCCCAACATTACGGAAGAGTCGGTCTTGAATCGACTCACGTTAGGATATCGCAATATAAGGGGTATGGCAACACGTCCCCTCAAGGGAAGAGTACATGAGGTACGACCCGCAGCCCCGTATCAAAGAGAGTGGCATCAGGAGGGTAATCGCGCCCCACAGGCAGGTAATGCTTGTTACGGGTGTGGGAAGACAGGGCACTGGCGCAAGCATTGCAGGAACCCTTGGAAAGATTCCAAGGATAAAAATCCCGCGGTCCGAGCCCAGGCGCCTGTCCCGGCTAAGGAAGCTAATGCACCCACCCCTCCCGACGACATCGAAGTAGTGTTAGGAGCCATGCGCAATCTCTTGAGTGCACGTGGACAGGTGGCGGTCGCAACCGGCCCCGTAGGTGCCGCAGGACCGTCTAATAGTACCCCATGACTAGAACCCGCGCAGCCCGTCTACCTGTGTCCGCTTAGCTATGATGCGTGGAAGCGACCTTTGGTGGAGATGGAGGTAGAGAAACAGAGGGGTAGTTATTTGTTGGACACGGGAGCTTCTTGCACCATAATCCATACAGATAGCCCTTTTGACTCGCCGCTATCCACCAGGGTCCCATTCACGTTAGCGGGGTTCACAGGAAAAGAACAGGCTGGCACGTTCTCCCTTCCGCTATCCATTCGTTTAGGAACACTTCACCTTAAGTGGAAGTGTATACTGATGGAATGGCAGGAGGGGGGTGGAAGAGGTATTCTCGGGTCTGATCTTCTATCGGGACACGGGATCCTCGTGGACCTCAGAAATCACTGTCTCTGGGGGGCTAAGGGTGAAAAAGGCGAGGTAATAGTGATTCCGGGGGAGGAAGAAACAGGGGTCCTGTGTACCGTACAGCCATCCGGAGGCTACGACCTCAGGCTTATGGTCGCAGATGTCCCAACGGACATGCAAGCGTACGTGTCAGATAATATGCACGCGTTTGCAACCCACAAGCACGATTGTGGGAGGGTTGTCGGGTTTGAGGTCAGCGTAGATGGGGACCCCATGACCCGACCCCAAAAGCAGTATAACTTCCCCAAAGAAGCAGAACCCGATATGGAGACAGCAATGTCCTCCTTGGTGCAGCAGGGCGTGTTGAGGCCGATAGCCACACACGTGAACTCCCCATTATGGCCGGTTAGGAAGCCGGATAATTCGTGGAGAGCCACGGTGGACTACAGAGTCCTTAACAGTAACATTCCCGCCTGCGCGCCCACGGTAGCAGCAGTTGCTGACCTAATAGGGAGCATCCCAGCGTCCGCGACCACGTTCACGGTGCTGGATATCTTGAACGGTTTTTGGTCCATCCCGCTGCGGCGAGAGGACCAGTACAAGTTTGCCTTTACTTTCAAAGGACAACAGTACACATGGAACTGTCTGCCACAGGGTTTCCACAATAGCCCCAGTATTTTCCATCAGTGTATGGCAGGAAGTTTAAAGGAGTTTAGTCAGCCCAATCAGATAGTGCAGTATGTGGATGATTTGCTCCTATTTACGGACTCAAGGGAGGAGCATGGACCACTACTGGACGAGTTATTGGAGCTGTTAGCGAGAAAGGGTTTTAAAATAAATCCTAAGAAAGCACGTATCGGTCAGCGGGAAGTAAAATTCCTGGGACTGACCATACGCGCTGGGGAAAGAGCCATAGACAAAGCAAGGAGGGAGTCGGTGCAAGAATTACCGATTCCCAACAACGTAAGGGGTGTGAGGTCCTTCTTGGGACTGACCGGTTACTGCAGGGATTTTATCGAAGATTATGCGGCTACAGCAGCGCCGCTCCTCCGACTCCTCCATAAGGGGGTGGAGTGGTCTTGGGACGAGGGCTGCCAAGCAGCCTTCGAGAAGTTAAAAAGGGATCTGCAGACCGCGCCAGCCTTAGGGGCCATAGATGGGGGGAAGGAGTTTTTCCTGGAGGTAGCTGCCAGCGGAGACAGCTTAAGCGCCGTACTGCTCCAAGAGCGTCACGGCAAGCTGAGGCCGGTTGTCTATTCATCCAGGGTGTTAACGGATGTGGAGAGAAGTTTCTCCAATTGCGAAAGGCACCTTTTAGCCACGCATTGGGCTGTGAAAAGATCAGCGATCTTCACAGGGCTCTCTCCCATCACTCTCCTCACACATCACACACCAACTAAGATGCTTCTGGATGGGAGGATTAAAGATGGGACCGTAAGCAGCGCGCGCGTTGCGCGTTGGACCCTTCTTCTCTCCCAGTTGGATCTTAGAGTAAAAGGTCTTTGCGAGCCCAGGCTTGCGGCCAATTTGGTATACCCCGGTACAGCCCACCGGTGTTCGGTGGAAGGGGTGTGGGACGTCAACATAGGTTTACGGGCCGGGATACATCCCACTGGGCGCGAGATTTATGTTGATGGGTCTAGCACAGTATCTGCTGGCGAGCGACTCACAGGGTGTGGAGTTTATGACCCTGCGGCAGACCTTGCCCTGGCGATCAAGCTCCCTAGCACCATGAGCGCGCAGCAGGCTGAGCTGTCTGCCGTGGTGTACGTTGTGACCCACCCAGACATTTTCCCAACCCCATACACGATTTGCTCGGACAGTATGTTCACCTGCAATTCGTGTACGGAATACCTGGCCATTTGGTCCCGCCGTGGATACACCTCCGCGGACGGGCGACCGTTAACGGTGAAGCCCTTGCTGGAAAAGATCTTAGCAGCAGCAGTAGGGGAGGAAGGAGAGATTTTCATCCATAAGGTGAAAGCTCACTCCTCCACAGAGCCCCGTGGGGAGGGCAACCAGCAGGCGGATGCGCTAGCCAGGGAAGGTGCCCGCAACGGCATTTTCTGGGACCCCTATGGGACCAGACCCATAGCAGCGATCCGAGGCAGGGACGGGAATCCCGGGAACACCAGGGTAGCATTGCCCCTAGACCTTAAGACCGTCCAAGCCCAGGATTCCGCCCTAAAAGCAGTCCTAAAAACCATTGCTGAGGGGAGGCAGGTAGAAGGTCCGTACAGTACGGCAACCCTCTCAGTTAAGGAAGGCATGCTGTTCCGCGAGGAGCAGTGGGTTGTGCCGCAGCAGCACAGGAGGGAATTCCTCCAGTTGGCTCACGAGGGACCAGGGGCAGGGCACCCCGGGCCCGAGGTTACCTGGCAACGGGTAGAGCAAGCGGGATGGTGGCCAGGGCTCAGGGAACAAGTCCGCGAGTTCTGTGCAAACTGTCTTGTGTGCGCTGCAAACAACCCAGACCCCCAGAAAAGGAAGGTGCCCATGGGACACGTAAGAAGGGTAGAGGGACCATGGCAGTCGATACAGATCGACTATATAGGACCCCTGCCCACAACCCAGGGAGGCTATAAATATTGCCTCGTCCTGGTGGATGTGTTTTCCAAGTGGGTGGAAGCCTTCCCTTGTCGAACAGCTACGGCACTGGGTACAGCAAAAATCTTGGTCCGGGAAGTGTTCTCGCGGTGGGGACTTCCCCGTTTTGTGGAGTCAGACCAAGGGAGTCATTTCACCGGCCAGGTGATGCAGAACACCCTCATGCTTTTGGGCATTGAAGGGAAGTGGCACGTAGCACACAATCCCCAGTCATCCGGGATTGTTGAACGCATGAACCGGACCCTGAAGGAGAAATTGAGGAAAGAGACTAGGAACTCGCCCCAAAAATGGGCGGAAGTTCTGCCTTTAGTCCTCATGGGGGTCCGGGCCAGTCAGTCAAAAAGTACGGGGTACTCCCCGCACGAGATGATGACTGGGAGGCTCATGCGAACCCCCACCCATGTGCTAGCGCCGGTGCTCACTGAGGGTCAGCTCCAAGAGATAAGCAGGGACAAGTTCGCCCAGACTCTCTTGGAGCGCCTGAAGCAGGTTTATGAGCAGGCGGCTGGGAACATGGGAAGGCAGCATCAGGGCAATCGCTTGTTGCTGGAACCCCGCAAAACGCGGGAGTGGGAAGTAGGAGACCAGGTCATGGTCAGAAACTACGCCAGAGTAGGGAGTCTGGAACCACTGTATATGGGACCCTACAACATTGTAGACAAGGCGAGTCCCATGGTTTACGCCGTAAAAGTACCTCGGCGCACTAAGTGGTTCCACATAAACCAATGCAAAATGTACCAGCCGGGTGCGCAGGGGAAAACTACAGGGGTAAATCCCGCCAATGGGAAAGCACAGCCCCAGGTAGGACCACAAGGCACACAGGCAGGCATAGCAGCTTGCATCAGGGGAGGGGACATCCTGGAAGATCATGCAGCGTTTTTCTGGAATTGGGAGTTAGATGAGGGAGAATTCAGGGGACTCGAGTCAGATGAGGATAGTGATGACGACGGGTGGTTTTGGAGGAACGGTCCCGTTTTCGATATGGGGAGAATGCGGGCTGCAGATAGAGATCCACACAGGGTGGACACACAAGCTGCAGGTCCCGAAGACAGGAGGGAGGAGCTAGGGGAGGCGGGACCAGCCGCTATGGGAGCACAGAGAGTGACGGTGAGGACCCCAGAGACAGAGCCGCCCGCTTTGAACGTCCCGTCCTCGGGGGAGGCAGAGATCACGAGTGAAGGGCCGCCTGCTGGGCCGAGCAGGGCGGAGCCACAAACTGCGAGCCCCGAGGTTAGGGAGGCGGAGTCAGCGGAGGCGGAGCCAGCGACTGTGGTGGAACCCCAGGTCGTCCCGATGGAAGTCTCGGAACCCGGTCCGTCAGTCACGGAACCCCCGCCCATGGCAACTCCCCGTAGGTCAAGTAGAGAACCCCAGCCCAGGAGGATGTGGTCATGTCCCCAGACTGCCCCAAGGCGTAAACTTAAGGTTAAGGTAACCCAGATACAGGCCGGCCACATCGCAGCAGCAACAGGCTGCGGCAGATCAGAGGGAAGGGTCAGTGCCCTCCCACCGTCGGGAAGAGCTCGCAGCAGCCTTCTCAGAATTTAAAGGGGCCGCCCTGAGAACGGGCGGCACTGTAAAGTTATAGTTTTAAGTTTTAAGTTCATAGTTCAAGGCTAAGTTTATAGTTTTAATAAGGTTAAGATTGTAGTGTTTTTAACAGAAAACGATAAAATGATGGGAGTTTTAAAATTAGGTTTAGTTAAAGTTTATACAGCGAACGTGGAAGTTTACGTGAGGCGAGGTCAGGGGACCCGCTCACCCTTCACAGAAGCCAGAGACTCTTGCGAGGCTGGCTACCTCATTCTATCTGATCACAGGAACCAAGGAAGGATGGAACGAATTCTAGTATTGCTCGCGGCAATCGGATGTGGATTGGCCTATCGAGGCCGCACCAAGGATGTCGTGGTGTTTGGATGCTCCGGGGACACGGCCCCCATCGCGGTGGATGGGACCGGAAGACGGGAGGCAGAGGAGACCAGCACCTATTTCCACAAGGGAAGGTGGCCAGGATGGCTGGGAACGAACTCAACGGAGTATTCTAGCACATCGGGGTTTGCCTACAAAGAGACTTCTTTAATGTGCCCCAAAGTAAGGATCATCGCACCCAGGATCAGCGTCACCGTCGGCAAACGGATTTGTTTGACTTGTAGTGGGAATGTCCCATTGAGCCGATGGTGGTGGCTGCGAAAGCTGAGCAAAACTATGAGGAACTCCTCGGTCGAGTGGGAACGACTGGGTACTAATACCCATCGGACAATTACGGGGACAAACGGACAAGTGAAAGTCTGTTGGGACAAATGGTGGGAACCGGACGAGGGAATTTATGTATGTATGTGGGGGTCAAAGTACGTTTGCCCCAAAGGCATCTCCATATTTTTCATTAATCAATGGCAGGATAACGGACAGGGGATGAGGTGGGATGCAAGCACCAGGGGGTGCGGAGCCCCATTCTCCCCGATCCCAGTAAATGCCACTGAGCTCATTACGCGCCCACGCAAAGCCCCGCCCACGATTCCGGTGGTTCTAGCTGAGGAAGAAGGGTGCCCTAAAACTAGTAAGGGACCCGGGAATGGTTTGGTACTGGTCCCCACAGACCAGATACTATTTCAGGGGGTACATTACGCGGTGGCCTCGGTGATTTTAAATCTCACCGAGGTGCGGTTACCAGAGTGGTGCCCCAAAAAGACGGAACAGTTGTATCAGGTCCTGTTGACCAAGATGTTCAGGCAATTTTACGAATTCGATTTCGCGGAAATTGATAAAACAAGTTTGTACACCGCACCACAGGAAGTTTTGGATCAAGTAGGGAGGCAAAGAAGGGGTTTGGTGAACGATGCGTTCACTGCTTTTAACACGGGTACATCTGTGGTCAACGCTCTAGACAGTGTGGAGCTGCAGACCCAGATTAATGGTTTAAAGACACAATTAAAAGACATTCTAACAGATGAGAATAAAGTGGTAGGGTCGGGTTTACACGAGGACCAAGCCATGACTCTCCATTTAAAGGAAATTATAGCAGAGTTGGAGAAACATGCAAAGACGGTAAATGCCCTGATTAGGGAAGATCGGAATGCATCCGATCAAGCTGCGCAGAACGAGGTGTGCGTGCTTTACGGGGCATGGTTACTGGGCGAGGGCCGCAGTAATTTGGAGGATTTAAAACAAGGTTTGGTCCCGTCCTGGATAAGTAACAAACACCTGCGGGCGCTCCACCCTTTTCAGAACGCATTAAGTCCGTGCCAGCTCAGGCTAGCCTCAGAAGCTTACCCAGTCCCCGTGGACTGCGGACGTTCAAACCATACTATTATGGGAATAGTATTACGCATGCCGGTTTTGGGCGACACAGCAAAGCCCGCCCCGGTGTATCGAGTAGAGAACATTGGTGTCATTCAGGGGGGAGCCCACATTCGTTATGCAGCGGTTCCACCTTACGTCATCCGCTGGGAGCAAACGATGACAGGTACAGATCTCTCTGGTTGTCGTGGCAGGGGAGCACACATAATACTGTGCCCCCAGCACTTGAATGCCTTTTTAACACCACAGTGCGGGTTCAGAACGACTGGCGCCAAGTCCATGAATTGTACCATGGAGGCAATGGCACAAGATCATGTGCCTCCGCAGGTAGCATACATCGGGGGTGGAACATATTGTGTTACCACTGCAGCGCAACACTACCAGCATGGAAACCGTAGCCGGTGTCCGGTGAGTGACAGCAGTTTCTGTTTTAAACCCAGGGCGGAAGTTCAAGTAGCACAACAGCGAATTATCCCAATCCCTGAACCATCCACTGTTCATCTCACAGTAAAAGAGAATTTCACCGACTTGCAACGATTCGTCGCGCATTTCGGATACCTCATTCCCCCTCTCCCTGAACACCTCACCAAGCTTTTAAAAGCCGTCGCGGTATCACAGAAACATTTTTACACATTAGAACAGAAAACTGTCGAAATAGGAACAGACATTCTGGATATAGTGATTCCACCGTGGTGGAATCTGTTCACCAATATTGAAGTGCCTTCATGGATCAGAATAGCCTCCCACATTTTAGTCGTATGTCAAGTGTTTATTGTAGTGTACCTATTGGTCGTACATTGTAAAAGAGACAAACGCCTCACCAAGCATGAAAACACGGGAGAGTGGCGAGAACGTTACGTGCGCGTGCACGATGAAAGCACCGTGTAATCGGAAAATGGCGTCATTCCCGCTCGCCACGTGCGCCGCGGAAGTTTGTACTCGATCATGATTTTCAAAGATTGTACATACGTTTGGGAACTCGACATGTGTTAAGAGTTGGTGTTGATTATTTTTGGTGATGGTGTTACAGTTAAAAATGATTGTTTGGTTTTGGGTTTTGTTTTTCCTTTCCCTGAATAAAAGATGAATATACAGGTGATACGAGAGGCATCGGCCTGGTTACGCCGGGAAGGAAAACAAGTGGTGTAAGTTTAAGGGCAAATAAAGGCCCACGGTGATATAAAATGTAATTTTCTTGGGAAATAAGGACGACACAGAGATCCTAGCTAGGTTAAAAATTATGGGATTAATTTGCTGGATTCGGAGAGAAATCGAGATAATATTGCTCACCACTATGATTTTGATACGATAAGCGGAGTTATTCACATCAACAGGAGGGACTGTAGAATTCGCAATATATCGCGATTTTATTTAATAAGGAGAAAACACAAAGTTTCGTTCAAACAGCTTTTATTTCAGCAGAATGCTGCCAGGTTGTTCAAAGTGGACACAAGCAGCCTGTAAAATGGCCGCCACACCTCGTGACAGAACATTCTAGACTTTTCAACAGGCAGACAAGATGGCGTTCCAATAAACATTTGTGCAAGATCGATTAAGATTCAGCACAGTGAAGATAATACACGAGACATTATGGGTTTGCAGTATACACATAAATACTGAAATCGGTCTCCCAGGTACGAATGAAAGCTATTGTACCGAGTAATCAAGGGCCCATCCAAAGGACATTAATATGTAAAATCCCAACGACTCTACGATGAGAGAGCCGTTAGCAGGTAGTTATACAAAACACTTGGAAGCCCCAAAACCCCTCCAGGGAGAACACCGACCGATTTAACAATGGGAGAAATATTAACAGGTACTCAGACATTTACGAGTAGCCCCGAAACCCATTAAGAACGGAGATCACCCATACAAGACATTTGAGCGCCAGACCCTAAACAAAAGAAAGGACATTAAGGTTGGGCGGGAAACGGAAGATTTTGCACTATAATTGCAGGCTCCAAACCGTCCATCTTTCTCTTATTCTCTTATCCTCGTGGCTGCTCCTGTGTACTCGTAGTCGGGCTCCTGCTTGCCTGGTGCCTCTTTGAAAAAGACTGTCGAACTTTCTGATCCGTTCGGATCTACCTCGTGTCGCGTAACGAAGACCTATGTTGGTAACTGGCAGCGGAACCAAAGGCCCGAGATGAGATGAGATGAGATGAGATGAGATGAGAAGAGAGGAAGACCATACTCATCGCCACGGTCAGTAAATCCCGACCGCGCCTGTAGGTCGAATAGCCAAGTTTTCCTTGCCAGGGAGACTTCTTCGAACTTGCAAGAACGGTTCATCATCGATGATATTGACTAATCTGTGAACTGTGCTCGGAAAGTACCTGTTAAACCAACCAACACAGGTCTTCATCACAGCAGACGGTCCAGCCTGCTAGCCGGAGCAGAAGCAAGTAAACAAGTGGGACCAGGAGATCTCCTGACCGACACGTGGGTGCTGCGGTGAAAAACATCCGATCAGCTATTCGGAATTTCTCCGAGTTATCACGAGTGGTGAGCATGAGTCTCGAAATCCTACGAATCCAGTTAGGATAGATATTGATAGGGGAGGGTTTAAGTATTAAGGATACTTGTAATGTGTGCCCCTATTTACGGTGTGTCGTTCGTTCCTCGTTTCCCTAAGATCAGCTATATAACTGCTTGTAAGATTGTACTGTCATTAATCTGTGCTTATGACATGTATTTCATAATCTTAAATATCATGCAATAAAGATTTTCCATTTCGTACCATTCAACCGAGTCTACATGAGTTTCATCTCCATTACTGCTCTCGCATCTAAGTCCAGTGTCTAGAACCGTAAGGGCGAGTGATTCGAACCACTCACAGGTGTGTCTAGTGTTCCCAGGCTGGCTGGAGACCAGAACAGGCAACAAGACCTAGACCCGCACTGACATACAGGCTGCACAGAGCCGCGTGAATCTCACAGGCTACGAGACACACAGGGTCAGAATCCCTTACACGGACTGGGGTCAAGCAAGGCTGTGTCATCGCACCAACGCTCTTCTAGATCTTCCTTGCTGCATTGCTCCATCTCACCCTCAGTAAGCTCCCCGCTGGAGAGGAGCTAATCTACAGAACAAACGGGAAACTGTTCAACCTCCGTCGCCTCCAGCCCAGATCCAAGGTCGTCCCATCCTCTGTCGTTGAATTACAGTATGCAGACGACGCTTGCGTCTGCGCTCAGTCTGAGGTCGAACTCCAAACCATCGTCAACACCTTCACCGAAGCGTACGAGAGCATGGACCTTACACTAAACATCCGTAAGACAAAGGTCCTCTACCAACCTGTCCCCGCCACACAGTACTGCCCCCCGATTATCAAAACCCACGACAAGGCCTTGGACAGCGTGGGCCACTTTCCATACCTCGGGAGCCTACAGTCAACAAGGGCAGACGTCGATGACGAGTGCAACACTGCCTTCAGTATGCCAGTGCAGCCTTCGGTCACCTGAGGAAGACAAGTGTTTGAAGACCAGGACCTCAAACCTGCACGAAGCTCATGGTCTAAAGAGCAGCAGTGATACCCGCCCTGCTGTATGCCTCAGAGACATGGACCATGTACAGCAGGCACCTCAAAGCACTGGAGAGCTACCACCAATGCTGCATCCGCAAGATCCTGCAAATCCATTTGCAGGATAGACGCACCAACGTCAGTGTTCTTGCTCAGGCCAACATCCCCAGCATCGAAGCTTTGACCACACTCGATCAGCTCTGATGGATGGGTCACATCGTCCGCATGCCTGATACGAGACTCCCAAAAGAAGCGCTCTACTCGGAGCTCCGACACGGCAAGAGAGCCCCAGGTGGGCAGAGGAAATGCTTCAAGGACACCCTCAAAGCCTCCTTGAAAAAGTGTAACAGCCCCACTGACACCTGGGAATCCCTAGCCCAAGACCGCACAAAGTGGAGGAGAAGCATCCAGGAAGCGCTGAACACCTCAAGTCTCTTCGCCGGGAGCAAGCGGAAGCCAAGCGCAAGCAGCGCAAGGAGCGCACAGTCAACCCAAGCACCCCACCCGCTACCCCTTCAACCACCGTCTGCCCCACCTGTGACAGAGACTGTAGGTCCCGCATTGGACTCATCAGTCACCTGAGAACTCATTTTTAATGTGGAAGCAAGTCATCCTCGGTTACGAGGGACTGCCTAAGAAGATGAAGAGACTTGAATATAGGGGCTATGATTAAGAAGTTTGCAGATGATACTAAAATCGGCTGTGTGGTTGATACTGAAAAAGGAAGCTGTTGACTGCATGAAGATATCATTAAATTGGTCAGGTGGGCAGAACAGTGGCAAATGGAATTCAAAGATCACATCACCAACTTGAAGAGACTGGAGCCCCTGAGAATGGCATGGGAGAGTACCTGTTTGACAAACTCACTCTGGGAGAGAGCGATTAAAGTGACTACTGGGATCAAGCTTATTGTGTTTAGTACTCATGTTTATATAATTGTGTGTGAGACCCCTGCCTTGTAGGGAATAATGGCTTGTGACTTTGTACAAAGAGCTGAGACCTGGGCTCTGTAATGTCATTAACTGTAAATAAATTCTTCAATATTAAATTTTTTTAAAAAATCCGGAGAAGTGTGAGGTAATGCATTTGGGGAGGGCTAACAAGGAAAGGGAATACACATTAAATGGTAAGACATTGAGTAGTGTAGAGGAACAAAGGGACCTTGGAGTGCATGTCCACAGATCCCTAAAGGTAGCAGGCCAGGTAGATAAGGTGGTTAAGAAGGCATACAAATGCTTGCCTTTATTAGCCGTGGCATAGAATACAAGAGCAGGGGGGTATGCTTCAACTGTATAAAACACTAGTTGGGCCTCAGCTAGAGTACTGCGTGCAGTTCTGGTCACCACATTACAGGAAAGATGTGATTGCACGAGAGAGGGTACAGAGGAGATTTACAAGGATGTTGCCGGGAGTAGAGAATCTTAGCTATGAGGAAAGACTGGATAGGCTGGGTTTGTTTTCCTTGGAACAGAGGAGGCTGAGGGGAGACCTTATTGAGGTGTATAAAATTATGAGGGGCCTAGATAAAGTGGATAGAAAGGAACTATTTCCCTTAGCAGAGGGGTCAAAAACCAGGGGGCACAGATTTAAAGTAATTGGTGGAAGGGTTAGAGGGGATTTGAGGGGAAATTTCTTCACCCAGAGGGTTGTGGGGGTCTGGAACTCACTGCCTGAAAGGGTGGTAGAGGTAGGAACCCTAACCACATTTAAAAAGTGGATGTGCACTTGGGATGCTCTAACCTGCAGGGCTACGGACCAAGAGCTGGGAAGTGGGATTAGGCTGGATAGCTCTTTGTTGGCCGGCACGGACACGATGGGCCGAAATGGCATCCTTCCGTGCTGTAACTTTCTATGATTCTCTGATTTTGAAAGGAATTGAGAGGGTAGCGAGAGAGAGAAACTTTATCTGCTGGTGGGGGAGTTTAGGACAAGGGGACATAATCCTAAAATCAGAGCCAGGCCATTCAGCAGAGAAGTTAGGAAACACTTCTTCACACAAAGGGTGGTAGAAGTGTGGAACTCCGTCCCACAAAAAGCAATAGATGCCAGCTCAGTTAATAATTTTAAATCTGTGATTGATAGATTTTTGCTAGCCAAGGGTATAAATGGACATGGAGCCAAGGCGGGTGGATGGAGTTAAGATACAGATAATCCATGATCTCATTGAATGGCGGAACAGGCTCGAGGGGCTGAATGACCTACTCCTGTTCCTAGAATATAAAGGGGAGGAAGTTTTGCTGCAGCTATACAAAGCCCTGGTTAGACCACATCTGGAGCACTGTGTACAGTTCTGGGCACCGCACCTTGGAAAGGCTATATTGGCCTTGGAAGGAGTGCAGTGCAGAGTCACCGGAGTATTACCAGGGCTCTATGTCTTAGTAAAAGAAGAATCCACCCCTGCTAGGCTAATTCTAGTTTGTGCAACCGTGGCTCACTGGGTAGCACTCGCGCCTCTTAATCAGAGGCTGTGTTTTCACAATCTAAGCACAAACTCTAGGCTGACACTCCAGTGCAGTACTGAGGGAGTGCTGCACTGTCGGAGGTGCCATCTTTCGAATGAGACATTAAACCGAGGCCCCAACTGCCCTCTCAGTTGTACATATAAGATCCCATGGCAATATTTTAGATGAGCAGTGGAGTTCTCCTGGTGTCCTGGCGAATATTTATCCCTCAGCCAGCATCACTAAAAACAGATTATCTGGTCATTATCACATTGTTGTTTGTGGGAGCTTGCTGTGCCAAAAATGGCTGCCGTGTTTCCTACATTACAACAGTGACTACACTCCAAAAAGTACTTCATTGGCTGTAAAGCGCTTTGGGACATCCTAAGATCGTGAAAGTCGCTATAGAAATGCAAGTACATCTGTCTTTTCTTTATTTTGTATCTATCATATAAGTTTGAAATGTGTCTATATTCACTCAATGTCCCAATTCAAGCTATATATAAAATACTGGCTCCGCCAGAGATCGTGCCTGGAATATTAATAAAATGTAGGCAGACAGCTGCTTTAAGGCAGAACAGATTTGTTCTCTTTTGAACTCCATAAACCAAAATCAACCCACAGGATTTGAAAGTCTGTTAAAATGCGTTTACTTGAATATTTGAAAAATGTTTGCATTTTTCAGAATATATTCATCTTTCATTTAATTATCTAAATGGAATTTTTAATATATATATATATATATAAAGAGTCCAGTGTGATCAACCTACACATCCCATAATTTCTTAATTCGATAATCAACTCAGCTTGTACTCTTGTTCTGTTTTGAGTTTGGTTTGGTTGTCAAAGGGTTAAAGTCCTGGGGTATAAGATGAGAAGTTTAATAGAAGTTTGATGATGTTTACAAATCTTCTCAGATTCCTGTCCTTAATGGCCAACCATGTAGGTATAGAGAAATTTAATAGCCCATAAAATCTCGATGGT
This sequence comes from Squalus acanthias, assembly GCA_030390025.1. Classification (NCBI taxonomy): domain Eukaryota; kingdom Metazoa; phylum Chordata; class Chondrichthyes; order Squaliformes; family Squalidae; genus Squalus; species Squalus acanthias. The sequence goes on from CM059426.1 coordinate 16,912,780, forward strand.
TCACCATTAAAAGTTCCAAAAGCCTGGCCACTGATAGTGGGGTCATTCATCATTAACGGGGCACCAAATCTTGCCATCTCCTGCCGCATCCACAACACACCATCAATGTGTCACTATTTGCTGCCCCCCCGTGCAGTGCGATATGCGCTTAAATCGAATTCTGCGTGATACACGTTGCGCCATGGAGAAAAAAGCAAGTTGCAAATATCTTGTGGTGCTTGGTGCAGACTTGTTTTGGGGTGATGTCTCACCCACGTATAAAAGGGTTATTTTTCACATCGTGAACAGACGTGGCACAGACTAACACTAAAAGGTGTGTAAAATGTCAAGGTTATATAATCATAGAATCACACAGCACCGAAGGAGGCCATTCAGCCCATCGTGCCTGTGTCGGCTCTTTGAAAGAGCGCTCCAATTAATCCCACTCCCCTTGCTCTTTCCCCATAGCCCTGCAAATTTCTTCCTTTTCAAGTATATATCCAATTGGAAATTATTATTGAATCTGCTTCCATCATCCTTTCAGGCAGTGCATTTTTCAAAACTGAGATGAGGAGAAACTTCTTCACTCAGAGGGTAGTAAATCTATGGAATTTGCTACCTCAGAGAGCTGTGGAAGCTGCGACATTAAATAAATTTAAAACGGAGATAGACAGTTTCCTAGCTGATAAGGGAATTAAGGGTTATGGGGAGCGGGCAGGGAAGTGGGCGTGAGTCTAGGTTCGGATCAGCCATGATCCTATTGAATGGCGGAGCAGGCCCGAAGGGTCGTATGGCCTACTCCTGCTCCTACTTCTTATGTTCTTATGTTCTTATGCATTGATAACAACTCGCTGCATTAAAAAATTGTGCCTCATCTCACCTCTGGTTCTTTTGCCAATTATCTTAAATCTGTGTCTTCTGGTTACTGAACCTCCTGCCAGTGGAAACTGTTTTTCCCTGTCTACTCTATCAAAACTCTTTATAATTTTGAACACCTCTATTAAATCTCTCCTTAACCTCCACGGAGAACAATCCCAGCATCTCTAGCCTCGCTCAGTCCCTGGATCTCATGGTGGTGCACTGAGTGGTACCATAGAATGGCGCTATAGGATGGCGCTATGGAACGGCAGCAGTCGGGTGCAAACCTCCGTTCTCCGATAATGTAAATTCTTAAGTTCGCCCGAACCGTTGAGTTGTATCATTGAGTGGTGGCTTATCTCACAAAAAACAGGAGGGAAATAGAGCTTCTGGCTGCAGTTGCCTGGTAACAGTGCATGTGGAGGCTTTCACCAAACTCATCCTACTGGGCGGAGAACAGCCCCTGGTATGGAGGTCAGAAGATAAAAGTCAAAGGGAAAGATAACTAATGGATGAGGGGAAACCTGAAGCAGATAAATGTAGACCACTGGTCATGTTCAGTAAGTAGTAGTGATTCAGTAAGTAGTAGCGATTCAGTAGTAAGTAGCGATTCTCATTTATTTAGACCAAAATCAATATAGTTGAAACTTCGATGCTCCAAGAGGCTTTAATGTTGTATGATTGTCAAGTCCCTGGAGCACTTTTTGAAATTTATTCATTTACGGGATGTGGGCGTCGTTGGCAAGGCCAGCATTTATTGCCCACCCCTAATTGCCCTTGAGAAGGTGGTGGGTGAGCCGCCTTCTTGAACCCCTGCAGTCCGTGTGCTGAAGGTACTCCCACAGCGCTGCTAGGGAGGGAGTTCCAGGATTTTGACCCAGCGATGATGAAGGAACGGCCGATATATTTCCAAGTCAGGATGGTGTGTGACTGGGAGGGGAACTTGGAGGTGGTGGATGCGTTGGATCGGGAGAGCACAGACCGGGAAGCAGAGAACCTCATGGGCGCCTGCTGCCCTTGCCCTTCTAGCTGGTAGAGGTGCTGGGTCCACGGCAGTTATACATTAATGCCTGTCGTTTGGTCAATACAGACCAATCAGATCCAGAGAATTAATTGCCGAATAATGCAGCAGGCACCCATGAAGCTCACTGCTCCCCGCTCTCCCAATCCAATGTATCTTTAACCACTCTTCATCCCTTCCTCAAACACCAACCGTACACCCAGTACAGCCAGACTTCACTGTGGGCCTCAGCCTTGGCCGTGGCCTCCAGCCTCCAGCTTGACTCACCTTCAACACACCTACCCCAGGTATTTATATTTACATATATTATAAATATTCCATACATTTACATCCACAATTCAATGTACATTTTAATTTATATATTTATATAATTAGATATATTTGCAATGATATTTCAATGATCTAGATTTATAGTTGTTGGATACTTTAATATATCAAACACATTTGTATTTAATATATCTTTCTATGTAATAGATGCTATCGCATGGTACTGCTCACAGTGAGTCAAAGGGTATGATAGCAAAATACTGCGGATGCTGGAAAATTGAAACAACAACAGAAAACACTGGAAAAACTCAGCAGGCCAGGCAACATCCGTGGAGAGAGAAACAGAGTTAACGTTTCAGGTCGAAGACCTTTCGTCAGAACTGAGAAAAAAGCAGGAAATGAAACAGATAAAAAAGCAAGGGGGAGGCTGGGGGGAGGAATAAAAGAACAAAAGGGGTGGTCTATGGTAAGTAGAGACATTAAGAGATGCTCAAGGCAACACGGTGGCATAGTGGTTAGCACTGTTGCCTCACAGCGCCAGGGACCCGGGTCCGAATCCGGCCACGGGTGACTGTCTGTGTGGAGTTTGCACATTCTCCCCGTGTCTGCGTGGGTTTCCTCCGGGTGCTCCGGTTTCCTCCCACCGTCCAAAGATGTGTGGGTTAGGTTGATTTGGCTATGATAAATTGACCCTTAGTGTTAGGGGGATTAAATACGTGGGGTTACGGGGATAGGGTGGGATATGTGTCGGTGCAGGCTCGATGGGCCGAAATGGCCTCTATCTGCACTGTGGTGATTCTGTGATTCTGTGATTGTGACGAGATGGTAATAGGACAGGTTAAGAAACAAAAGATGGCTCAGAAGTGTGAATCGTGAAATGCTGGCAGAATGAGAGACAGCTGCCGTGGGGGAGAGGGAGAAAAAAAAGGGAAAAGGCACAAACCAAAAGGGTGGATAAAATGTATATATATATGTGATAGGGGCCGAGGTTATGATCTGAAATTGTTGAACTCGATATTGAGTCCGGAAGGCTGTAAAGTGCCTAATCGGAAGATGAGGTGCTGTTCCTCGAGCTTATGCTGAGCTTCCGTGGAACAATGCAAGAGGCCGAGGACAGTGAGGTCAGAGTGGGAGTGGAGCGGTGAATTAAAGCGACAGGCGACCGGAAGCTCGGGGTCACCCTTATGGACTGAACGGAGGTGTTCCGCAAAGCGGTCACCCAATCTGCGTTTGGTCTCCCCAATGTAGAGGAGACCACATCGTGAGCAGCGAATACAGTATACTAGATTGCAAGAAGTACAAGTAACTCGCTGTTTCACCTGGAAGGGGTGTTTGGGGCCCTGGACAGTGGGAAGGGGGGCTGTATAAGGGCATGTGTTGCATCTCCTGCGCTTGCATGGGAAGGTGCCGGGCGAGGGGGAAGGGGTGCTGGGGGTGATAGAGGAGTGGACTAGGGTGTCTCGGAGGGAGCGGTCCCTACGGAATGCTGAAAGGGGAGGTGAGGGGAAGATACGTTTGGTGGTGGGATCATGTTGGAGGTGGCGGAAATGGCGGAGGATGATCCATTGAATGTGGAGGCTGGTGGGGTGAAAGGTGAGGACAAGGGGAACTCTATCGTGGTTCCGGGAGGGAGGGGCCGGGGTGAGGGCAGAAGTGCGGGAGATAGAACGCACATGGTCGAGGGCTGTGTCAACCACCGTAGAGGGGAATCCTCGGTTGAGGAAAAAGGAAGACATGTCGGAAGCACTGGTATGGAAGGTGGCATCGTCAGAGCAGATGCGGCGGAGACTGAGAAACTGGGAGAAGGGAATAGAGTCCTTACAGGAGGCGGGGTGGGAGGAAGTGTAGTAGACGGAGAAACTGGGAGAAGGGACTAGAGTCCTTACAGGAGGCGGGGTGGGAGGAAGTGTAGTAGATGGAGAAACTGGGAGAAGGGAATAGAGTCCTTACAGGAGGCAGAGTGGAATGACTCTCCCCCACGGCAGTGTCTTTCATTCTGCCAGCATTTCACACTTCACACTTCTGAGCCATCTTTTGTTTCTTAACCTGTCCTATTACCATCTCGTCTTGCCTTGAGCATCTCTTAATGTTTCTACTTACCATAGACCACCCCTTTTGTTCTTTTATTCCTCCCCCCAGCCTCCCCCTTGCTTTTTTATCTGTTTCATTTCCTGCTTTTTTCTCAGTTCTGACGAAAGGTCATCGACCTGAAACGTTAACTCTGTTTCTCTCTCCACGGATGTTGCCTGGCCTGCTGAGTTTTTCCAGCGTTTTCTGTTGTTGAGTCAAAGGGTATATTGGCTTTGTAAAGACAGGAACTTTTTGCCACATACAACATGAAAAATATTTTTGTCCTGTTAAAATGGAAGTGGTTATGGATACAAGGCCTAATTGATGTTAAGTGAACATTGAATAAGTTTAGACACAGGTCAATTAAGAAGCTGCAGACACTGTCTGCATCAGAAGCAACAGGCATGAGTTAATCGCGCATCGCGATTCCCTCATCCGTTTTCGGGGGCTGTCGATTTTAGCCCCCTCTGACTTTGATATTTTCTATTCCTGAAGAGAATCTATATTCCCAAATGTTGCCTTCTGCTTTCCTTATACCTTCGTTCCCCCCAAAAATTACATTAGGCTGTGTTTTCTTCGACTTGAGCTCGGGGTGCGAGTGACCGTGACAAGGCTGTATTACACAGACTTGCATTTATGTAGCGCCTTTCATGACCTCAGGACATGCTAAAGTGCTTTACAGCCAATGAAGTACTTTAGAAGTGTCGTCACTGCTGTCATTGTAGGACCCGAGAAGGTGGGAGTGATCCATTTATTGTGCTTGAGAGAGATGGTTGTTATAACTGGGTGACTTTCTAAACCACTGCAGGGAGGACGTGCGTGGATTGGATTCACGTGTAGGCCAGGCTGGATCGAGGCGGCAGCTTTGCTTCTCTAAAGGCCGTGAGGTAAACCAGTTCCATTTTGATGATGATCCGGCAGCTTCCATGGCGGGGGGGGGGTTTCTCGTTTTGGTGCTGGACCACATTTATTAGATTTAATTTCACTAGTTGCTAGGGTGGGATTTAAATTCACAAGCTCTTGATAAACAATGTTTTTTTGTCAGTTCTACCAGAAAAACAAAGAGAACACAGCTACTGTTAACCACAGATGAGTACGAAACACCCAACTAAAGCAGTTAGACCCTTCATTTAAATATTCAGTTGGGAACAGTCCAGTCATTTCCTGACATTCGGGTATGCATTTAAAAAAAAATCCCATTTCACATTGCTGCTGAGAATGAGCTGTGGTGGAGGCTGACTGATATTCGCAAGCAAAGACATGAATATTTTAATCATTTTTAACTGTCTTTATTCCGCTGGCACCTTGGGGGGGAATTTTTTGGTGGGTCAACGGGCACAATCGGTGGCGGGTCGGGTGGGAAAAAAAATTTTTTGACTGCGGTTAGGGAACCCAACTAGGGAAAAACAACAGCACCAACCTTCTCCGCAATCACCTGATGCTGCACAGGACACGGGGCATCAGCACCCGACAACATTGCTGCCCGGGACGCCAGGGATGGCCTCACCATGGCCACATTTACTTCACTTGACGCTGTACACCCCTGGCTGCCACATGATGCGCCAGGTTGGCAGCACCCCACACCAACACCATAAAGCAATCCTACAATGCCCAAGCCCTTCCTTTCACACTCATCGCCATTGCAGGGGGTACCGTTATGTCTGACCATTCACTGCAACTCACTAAGCTACTTCCAAAGGTGCACACAAATCTGTCCAAGAACGCAAAGTGTTGAAAATAAAGATTTCAATGTTTGACAGCACATTAACAGAAACTTTACATGAACATTAGCTAAAACACACAAGTGCCTACCCTTGTGTGTTGTTAGTTGGTAGGTTTGGACTAGGATGAGGGTGAGTGTGAGGGGTGGCCAGTGAGATGGGGAAGTGATAATGTAGATAGAGAGGGATGGTGGCGGTGCAAGGTAAGTTGGTGTGAGTATGGATGTGCAGGAGTAGGGTCGGGAAGGCAGAGTGATGGGGATGTGATGAGTGGCACAGCAGGATGAGGTTGAGTGTGGCTTTGCAATAACGTTTTGTGATCTACTGAGATCATAGAAAGGCTTGCACCACTGTAGCCTAGTCCTCCTGACGACATCCTTGCTGGTGTCCTCCTGTGCAATGTGCAACCAGGCTGCGTTGATGTCCTGGGGAGATCTCTTCCGCCCGTGGGAAGGGAAGAGACCCTCCCTGCGTGCTGTGACTCCCTCCATAAGCATATGGAGGGAATCATGGGAGAGCTTTTGTGCAGCCGTGCACCTCTGCAGTGCTTGTCAGTGTTTGCAGCACCTCAATGCTGTAGAACACTGACAGCACAACTGTCAAAATCAATTTGCTCATGGTCACTTTAAGGAAACTGGCTGATGACACGTCATCAAGTGACGTCATCAGATCCGCTTCCTTCAACTGGCCGGCAAACACGCTGGGCCCAATCAACGTAAGATCACTCCACAGAGCGGGCTGGAGCCAGCAGCGGGGTCGCAACCCGCCACTGACCCCGGCCGCACCGGACCTGCCTCGGTAGGCTTCGATTCTCATGGGCCTTTGTGTCAATTGTTCAATTTAGCACCATTATTGGCATCGTTGGATTTCCACCCTATCAGAGGTCTTTGGAAGTAGAGGACAACCAATGGATGGATGCCCACCGACAACTGCAGACGGAGATGGTCAGCCAGTTAATACATGCATTGGCTCCTTATCTCAAAAGAGGCTTGGGCAGCAAAACCCCAATGGCACCACATTGGCTGAAGAAGGTGCGCCACCGCCTTCTCGAGAGCAACTAGGGAGAACAAATTTAAAAAGGAAAACAAAGACATGTAAATGCCTGAATAACTATGTTTCTTTGGAAGCACCCCAATGACTGCACCAGTGGCACTCCATGGAAGAAGGCATGCCAGGGTCGATCAACGGCTATCATACCTGATTGGCCACACCCACCATGATGCCACCGTATCTTCAGGCCTTGATACAGTTTCCTGCCAATGACCATGGGGAACCGTCTTCACTGCGTTTGGTCAACAGGCAGCAAGGTAAGGAGCCTGTGCCAACCGCCCAAGAAAAGCTGTGACTCATAATAAGAATAAAGGATATACTGTTACACAGGCCTACATTCTTGGAGCCTCGTTTCTCCTACAAACAGTAGTCCTAGAAACTCTTTAACTCCCAGCCTCGCTCAGCCTTCCTACTTCCCTTGAACCTCACCCTTTTATGCTCAGCCAGCTGGGGAAAGTCTCTCCCCACTCCAGTTGCAATTACCTTTTAAAGGCAAGGGGCTAGAAATTCGTTATAGCCAAGAAATGGGCAGTGTTTAGACTAAAAATGGGTAAGTAGCACCAGTTGAAAATCGTCAAGGCTGCACGCAAAATTCGTCCTCCTCATTAAAATGATTGCAGTCATGATTCTAGTCTAAAAGCTCAAGCTCATTGGCATTACACTGAAAAGATGGACCAAGATCGGGGGTAGTCTAAACGCAAGTAATGATTACCACCGGCTTTTTTCGCTACTTAAAGGGGAGGTTCATTGATGCTGCAGCATCTCATTCTCAGCATTGTTGGGTGTGCAACTGCATCAACAACCATAAGAAGAAGGACAAGGAGAAGGAGCACTTATTTACAAATCCTGATGGCAGATCTCCGCCCCAAGTAGAGAGCCTGAAGGTTTTCCGAGGAAGCTTTGAAGGCATTGGTTTTAGCGGTGGAGAGAAGGCGGATGGTCCTGTACCCTCCCCCCCAACTGGCAGGAGGACCTCGCCACAAATCTGCCAGACTATGTGGAGGGAGGTGGCACACCACGTCATGGGCAGCACTGTGCTCCCCAGGACCCACACACAGTGCAGGAGGAAGTTTAATGAGCTCACACAGGTGGTCAGGGTGAGTGAAGGCTTCAACAAATGTTACATACCACCATCTGTACCACAGTCTTCACATGCTGCTCAATGCACCACACCCCTGGCACTCACCCACCAACAATCCCTACCTACCAACACTCACACCCACATCTCACACCTTGCACACAATGACAGCTATTCAACTATGGCAGGCACAAGGGTCATTAATTATTAGAATTCATGTCATATGTGTGATATGTTTACAGATAAATTTATTAATGTGTCTGGAAAATGTTGTGGTCTCTCTCATTTCACCTTTGTGCCCAGGAGGACGCTGTGATATGGCGGAGACAGGGATTTTATGATGGGGATGTGGTGAGCTCCGGGGATCTGGGATTTCATTCATGCGAATCGGAGTCTGATGAGCCGGTCACGGACAGCCCATCCAGAAGGCCAATTATCTTGCTGCCTCCGCCCTCCCTCCTGTTCCTCCTTGTCCTCCTCCTCCTTGTCCTCTTCCTCCTCATCCTCTTCCTCCTTGTCCTCCTCTGCCTCGTCGTCCTCCTGAGGTAAACCCGCAATCCCGCAGCCTGCATGACTGCGAGGAAGTGTTGTGAGCAGAAGCCTTTAACAAATAATGAGTGACTTCTGCATTTGAATCAACACTCCCTGTCACCAAAAAAAAACAGCAAACAGGCACTGAAACTGCAGAACCATGTTAGTTGCAGCTGATTGTAGATGGTGCCTTTAAATATCACTGCTGCAGCCTGCTTCCTGCTGGTAGACGCCAGCTCTCCCTGTCATTGTTCTGCGCTGCCGTTAAGGTAAGTGGCTATAACCAAGTTGGGAGATCGGACGTCCAGTGAGCGTTGCACACTCACCGACGTCATGATCTCCATGATGGCAAGGTCCCTGGCGATTGACTTTACCGGCAGCGTTACCGGCAACACCGATATGGCGTGCGGCACTGGAACAGCTGCCAACGGCATTTTAGCGCCATCTTGTGGTGCTAACGTGTGCCGCAAACCACACGAATTTTTGCCCCAAGGTTCTTAAAAGGGCAATACCCTTCCTCTTAAAGGGCTATACCCGTACTCGGAGATCAGGGCTCTCATCATACCAGCCCTCAAACGTCCTGCAATACATACAGTTGCCTTGTACTATAAAGTAGAATCATCTGACTTTCATCTCTTAATTCGTAGAGGAAAAAAAAATCCCCACATTAAAACTCTACGTATATCAACATTTAGGGGGAAAAATTCAGCTGCTTGCGCCTCCCGTTAGCGCCTTAAGAGGGCGCTAATGGGGCGTAAAGCAGCTAACGCCCGGGCGCAGCGCCGCCCACGCCTCCCGAAAAATTCAGCGGGAGGTTAGCGGCGGCGCCAGCCGGTAGCGCCCTGTGGCGCTGCGCCGCCGGCGATGACGTCATCGCCGTGCGCAGCACTCCGCTCGCGCTCCAGCCGCGATCTTCAGTCGCGCCCCCTGATTTACCGCCAGACGCTATGTCCGACGGGTTCAGGGAGGCGTACGTGCGGCCGGGGCGGCGATATTTAAAGGGGAGGTGGCAGGCAGCCATTTTTGTTGCTGGCCGCCTGCCAGCACCTGCCCCCGGCCCCCGTGAAGCCCCCCCACCATGAAGTGCCGGCTGCGCTCCAAGAGCCCGGCACTTCTCTTGAGTGCCAGGCTCTTTTGCCGGCACTCCCGATCCCTGGGGGCCCAGCTGGGCCCCGGTTCGCGCCTGCGCAGGGTCCCTCCCCTTTAAGAAGGGGAGGAAGGCCTGCAATACCGCGGCGCGACGTGCCGCAGCGCGTGGCGCTGCGGCACGTAGCGCCAGGATATTCACTCGCAGCACCCCAAGAGGGATGCGGGGTGCTTCCAGTGGCGCCCCGCTTCCCTCTTGGGGCGCAACCACTGAAGTTCCGGCGCGGGGCCGCTAATTTTTTCGGGGCGCTAAAAGTCGCGCCCCGGCGAGGTTAGCGCCCCAAATGGGGCGCGACTCAATTTTTACCCCTTAAACTATAATTATAACAGATACATTATTACAAACAAATTCTGCTCATATTTTGACATATTAATCTCTATTTCAATACAATGTGAGGTGTATGTCTGGGAGTTATATATCAGAAGTGTATGTTGTGCATTAAGGGTTTATGAGATGGTTTTTCATGAGTTAAGCATTTTTAGGAACACACAAAGACTATTGGATAAATAAACCTGTCCCTTTTTGATTGATCTCAAACCCAAAGGGGAAAAAGAGGGTCACAAAGCAAGATTTTGGATTCAAATAAGGTCAGCTTTGAAGAGACGTGGAAGGAACTGGTTGAAATGGGGGGCAATGGGAGGGGGGGGAGGTGCGCTGGGGGAGAAATTTCAAGTTGGTATCAGTGGAATCTACTCAAGGAGGTCAATAGTGGGTTACAAAATAATTATATGCCATTTATGGGCAGAGGGGGTAGGACTGGGGAGATACAGTCCTGACTCTTGCCACCCTTCTCCTTTGGTATCATGCTGGTCCTTTGGTTGTCTCCTGGTTGGAGGATTATCGAAAGCAACAAAAGAAGAGCGAGGAGCCCGTATGAAAATAGCCTGGAGGTGGTATATAGGGTTTTTTAATAGGAACAAAAGCATTAGTAATTTCTCTGAGGAGTCTCCTGATGGTCCACCACAACTTCAGCAGAAACCCCATTTCTCCAGGGTTTCTCCTGGTCTTCAGCCAAAGGAGAGAGATTGGGGAACCCCGAGGGAAATTCTACCCAAAGAGTTTTAAGGAGGAGGAGGAGGAGGGCTTGTTAAAACAGGTTTAGGTGTGACAATAGTAGTGGATAAAGTCATTGAGGAATTGAGAAATGAATACCTTGCTTGGGTCTGCGAGATACGGAAGAGATATAGAATCAGAGAATCATCAGGTTCTACAGACTCCCCGACAGGGGACTGAGGCTCAGGAAGGTACAAAGAAATGATGGAGGTAACTTTATAGAAGAAAAGTCCCATCATTACAAAAAGGTAATCAATCTCCTCTGGAACTGATTAGCTTTCACTGGGCAGTCTTGGGGCTTCTGGAAGACTCAGTACCTTATACCAAGGTTACTTTGACAGCCTCTCCCTCCCCTGTGAAACTCTACCACAGAGGAACACGAGAACAGCAATGTCACGTCATGTCCAGGTTCCCCTCCAAGTCACGCACCATCTCGACTTGGGCGTAAATCACTGTTCCTTCATCGCAGCTGCCTAACACTGTCGCGGGAGCACCATCACCATAAGGTCTGCGACAGTTCAAGGAGAGGAGGAGAGGAATTCAGGATAGCCAGTAATTGCGCATCCGTAACAACAATAAATCGAATAAAGTAAACAGTGGGACACCTTGCCTTGATACAGCACCGCTCACATCCTCAGCATGCTCCAAAGTGCTTCACAGCCCACAAAGCACTTTTAAACTGTAGTCACTGTTGTTGTGATGACAAATATGGCAGCTAATTTGCACAAAGCAATGTGCCACAAAAAGCAATGAGATAAATGACCAAGTACTGTAACCTGTTTTTTGGTGGTGCTGATTGAGGGATAAATGTTGGCCAGGACGGCTCCTCTGTTTTTTCTTCAAATAGCGATTTTTAACATCTGTCTGAAGAGGCAGTCAGGGCCTCAGTTTAATGTTGCACCAGAAGACAGCGCAGCACCCCCTTAGTAATCCACTGAAGCGTTAGCCTAGCTTATATGCTCAATGCCCTGGAGTGGGTGTTTGAACCCACAACCTTTGGATTTAAAGTTAAGAATACTAGCACCGGGTCAACCCAACACATGTAAAGAAAGAAACAGCCTCGCATTCTACATTATGCACCCTTGACTGGTTGCTTTTATTAGACTGACATTTCAAAAGGTCCCAGCGGCTCAGAAACAATCACATTCCAACAACATTCAATCATTTGTATCTGTCGTTATTTTCATAACCCACAATTTTATTCCTAAACCGATGTTCATCCTGCTGTTTTATATTCAATAGACCATCAACTGATTATTCGGGGAGTCTATTCCGCACTCTCAGAGAGAAAAACAATTCCTTCCAATCTCAGATCCTGCTTGAGCCTTGTTAAACTTATGGTCTTGTCGTCTTGTTCTGCACTTACAAGGAACAGTAAGGAGAGTATGACGTGATTGGGGTAATAATGGCATTGTTACATCACAGCGCTGCCAAATAGATCGGCTGCTACCAAGTTATTGCTTTTAAAAACTAAGGTTAACATAAATTGGAAACAACTTTAAAAGGTTCATGCTATTCAATGTGCTGCACTCTGAACACGTCCCAGTGACATGGTGGCGCATGATGGGACACTTTTGAAACAGGCTGCTTCTGGCTGATGCAGATTTTTGTTAAGGGGACGTCAGTGGCACCTGCAAAGCTACATTTATTTCCAATCCGTAGTTACCATAAAAAGGTGGAGATGGGCCTCCTACTTTAACCCGCGCAAACCCTTTAAGGACTCATTTAAGATGCTGTGATGGGGAGGCTTTAGGATCTTACCAGCTAGACAACCTTGGGTCAGTGCTAGCACTCACTTCTAAGGCAGAAGGTCGTGGGTTCAAGCCCCACCCCAGAGACTCGAGCACGTAAGCTAGGCTGACACTTCAGTGCAGCGCTGAGGGAGTGCTGCACTGTCAGAGGTGCTGCCTTTCAGATGAGGTATTAAACCTTTCAGGTGGATGTAAAAGATTCCATGGCACTATTTGGAGAACAGCAGGGGAGTTGTTCTGGTGTCCTGGCCAATATTTACCCCTTAACCTACTCCGCCAAAAACAGATTATCTCATTATTTATCTCACTGGTGTTAGTAGGACCTTGCTGTGTGCAAACTGACTGCTGTGTTTGTCTACATTACACTTCAAATGTAATTGGCTGAGGTTGTGAAAAGTGCTGTATAAATGCAAGATCTTTCTTAAGGTGAGACAAGTGGCCTTTTTCAGCCATATTTATATTGTTATAAGACAATCTTAACCCTGTCAATGCACTTAGATCAAGAAAATAGATTGGTCACTCAGCATGAAAGCTAAAGAAAGAGAGTGAGATATCCAACTCGATCAATGATCCCCTTACCACTCCTTTATAAAGCGCTGGTTAGGCCACAACTGGAGTATTGCGTCCAGTTCTGGTCACCACACATTAGGAAGGATATGAAGGCTCTTGAGAGAGTGCAGAGGAGATTTACCAGAATGGTTCCGGGATGGGGGATCTTAGCTACAAGGACAGGTTGGAGAAGCTGGATTTGTTTTCATTAGAGCAAAGGAGGTTGCGGGGTGATTTGGTAGAGATGTACAAGATTATGACTGGTTTGGATAGGCTAGACGGGGAAAGGCTGTTCCCACTAGTTGATGGTACAAGGACTAGGGGGCAAGAGATACAGGGGGGATGTGAGGAAAAACTTTTTTACGCAGCGAGTGGTGATGACCTGGAATTCGCTGCCGATGGAAGTGGTGGAAGCGGAGACACTCAATGTTTTCAAGGGGAGACTGGATAGGCACTTGAGGGAAATAAACTTGCAGGGCTACGGGGATAGAGCGGGGGAATGGGACTGACTGGAATGCTCTACAGAGAGCCAGCACGGACTTGGTGGGCTGAATGGCCTCCTTCTGTGCCATTATGACTCTATGACTCCATGACTCCTTGACCCCCAGAGACTTCCTTCTTCCTATCACAATGATGTAGACTAAATGTTTGACCAATTACTGATTCTTTCATGGCATTTTTCACCTTGATAAAAGGCACATGAGCAGAGGAATAGAAGGAAGTGAACATTGACATCGGCCGCCTCCATTTCTCTGCTCACCTCACTCACTCCAACCTACCTCCCTCTGAACTTATAAGAACATAAGAACATAAGAAATAGGAGCAGGAGTAGACCAATCGGCCCCTCGAGCCTGCTCCGCCATTCAATGAGATCATGGCTGATCTGATCCAACCTCAACTCTAAAGAACACAAGAAGCAGGAGCAGGACCAGGCCACTCGGCCCCTGGGCCCACTCCGCCACCCACAGGGCCTTGACCGATCCGAACTCAAACTCATGTCGAATTTGCAGCACTCCATTCTCTCAGATCCAACCCCGACATTGTCATTAAACCTGCTGACAAGGGTGGTGCTGTTGTTGTTTGGCGAACCGACCTCTACCTAGCGAAAGCTGAACGCCAACTCTCCGACACCTCCTCCTACCTCCAACTGGACCGTAACCCCACTACCGAACATCAAGCCACCGTTTCCAAGACTGTCACTGACCTCATCTCCTCTGGAGATCTTCCCCCCCATGGCCGCCAACATCATAGTTCCCCAACCCCGCACAGCCCGCTTCTACCTCCTTCCCAAGATCCACAAACAGGACTGCCCTGGTAGACCCATCGTTTCAGCCTGTTCTTGCCCCACAGAACTTATCTCTTCCTATCTCGACTCTATTTTTTCTCCCCTTGTCCAGTCTCTTCCCACCTACATCCGCGACTCTTCCGACGCCCTCTGTCACTTTAACAGTTTCCAGTTTCACGGCCCCAACCGCGTCCTTTTCACTATGGACGTGCAATCCCTCTACACCTCCATCCCTCACCAGGATGGCCTAAGGGCGCTCCGCTTCTTCCTTGAACAGAGGCCCAACCAGTCCCCATCCACCACCACCCTCCTCCACCTGGCTGAACTTGTTCTCACATTGAACAACTACTGCTTTAACTCCACTCATTTCCTCCAAATCAAAGGTGTTGCTATGGGTACCCGCATGGGTCCTAGCTATGCCTACCTTTTCGTGGGATATGTGGAACACTCTTTGTTCCAGTCCTACTCGGGTCCCCCCCTCACCTCTTTTTCCGGTACATTGATGACTGTATCGGTGCCGTCTCCTGCTCTCGCCCTGAACTAGAAAATTTAATTCACTATGCTTCCAATTTCCACCCTTCCCTCACCTTCACATGGTCCATCTCCGACTCTTCCCTTCCCTTCCTCGACTTCTCTGTCTCCATCTCTGGGGATAGGGTATTGACCAACATTCACTACAAGCCCACTGACTCCCACAGCTACCTGGACTACACTTCCTCCCACCCCGCTTCCTGTAAGGACTCTATTCCATTCTCCCAGTTTCTCCGTCTCCACCTTCCATACCAGTGCTTCCGACATGTCTTCCTTTTTCCTCAACCGAGGATTCCCCTCTACGGTGGTTGACACGGCCCTCGACCGTGTCCGTTCTATCTCCCGCACTTCTGCCCTCACCCCTGCCCCTCCCTCCCGGAACCACGATAGAGTTCCCCTTGTCCTCACCTTTCACCCCACCAGCCTCCACATTCAACGGATCATCCTCCGCCATTTCCGCCACGTCCAGCGTGATCCCACCACCAAACGCATCTTCCCCTCACCTCCCCTTTCAGCATTCTGTAGGGACCGCTCCCTCCGCGACACCCTAGTCCACTCCTCTGTCACCCCCAGCACCCCTTCCCCTTCACCCGGCACCTTCCCGTGCAAGTGCAGGAGATGCAACATATGCCCTTATACCTCCCCCCTTCCCACTGTCCAGGACCCCAAACACCCCTTCCAGGTGAAACAGCGATTTACTTGTACTACTTGCAATTTAGTATACCGTATTAGCTGCTCACGATGTGGTCTCCTCTACATTGGGGAGACCAAACGCAGATTGGGTGACCGCTTTGCGGAACACCTCCGTTCAGTCCGTAAGGGGGACCCCGACCTCCCAGTGGCCTGTCACTTTAATTCTCCGCTTCACTCCCACTCTGACCTCACCGTCCTCGGCCTCTTACATTGTTCCACGGAAGCTCAGCGTAAGCTCGAGGAACAGCACCTCATCTTTCGATTAGGCACTTTACAGCCCTCTGGACTCAACATAGAGTTCAACAATTTCAGGTCATAACCCCGGCCCCTATCATATAAATATATTTTTTATCCACGATTTTTGTTTGGCCTTTTTTTCTTCCCTCCCAGAAGCTGGCAGCTGTCCTTCATTCTGCCAGCGCATTTCACACTTCATCTGGAGCCATCCTTTGTTCCTTAACCTGTCACATTACCACCTCCTCTTGTCTTGAATATCTCTTAATGTCTCTCAATGTCTCTCAATCTCTCCTGCTTTCTATCCTATCACTGAACTTCCCTTTTGTTCTTTCATCCCCTCCCCCATTTCCCCGCCCTAACTTGCTTTAAAATCTATTTCATTTCCTGCTTTTTTCCAGTTCTGACGAAAGGTCTTCGACCTGAAACGTTAACTCTGTTTCTCTCTCCACGGATGCTGCCTGACCTGCTGAGTTTTTCCAGCATTTTCTGTTGTTATCATTGATTATCAAGAGTTGGAACCAGAGATGGATTGGCAATGATATTACATCCTCAGGAGATAGTTGCAGGAGTTTCTCAGGGCAGTTTCCTAGGCCCAACCATCTTCAGCTGCTTCATCAATGACCTACCTTCCATCATAAGGTCAGAAGTGCGGATGTTTGCTGATGATTGCACAGTGTTCAGTGAACATCCTCCCTTACATAGAAACATAGGGGGAAAAATTCAGTTGGTTGCGCCTCCCGTTAGCGCCTTAAGAGGGCACTAATGGGGCGCAAAGCAGCTAGCGCCCGGGCGCAGCGATGTTTGCGCCGCTCGCGAACTTAACTAGACATTTTGCGGCGGCGCTAAACTTTATCGCCGCGATCTCCTGCGCCGGCAGATCATGACGTCGCTCGAGTGTGCAACGCCCCGGTATCGCCCCGGAGCGGATATTGAGTGGCGCCCCCTGCCTTACCGCCTGACGCTAGCAACGACAGGTTGAGGGGAGCGTTCTGCAGTCATGAAGGGAAAGGGGGAGCGCTATTTAAAGGTGTCCGCTTCCTGCCTTTTATTGTTGGTGCCATTTTTGAACTACGCATTCTGAGAGAGAGAGGGAGAGACTTCTGGAGAGATTCAACGTTGTGTGAAGGAGTTTAGGGTACTGAGCAGCACTTTGCAGGTTCATTTTGATTTGCCATTCCTTGTATCGATTTAGCAGAGACTGTGGGGGCTGCACTCTGAGCTCTTTGCCTGGCACTCTCCATTGTTCTTTCCAGCACATTTGATGTGCAGTTCTCTCCAGGCCGAGATTCAAGGCTGCAATGAGCAGGATGTGGATGGAAAGCAAGATTAACCATCCCCTTTAAGAACTGGCCGGTGCCATTGAGTGTGTGTTCCATTGCTGACTGACATTACATGAGCTTCGCCAACGCTCTGAGTTAGCGCCTCGCTCCTCGGCCTTTGCGCCTTAAGACAGGTGTGAAGCGCCTGATTTAGCGCTCCAATCACCTCAGGGGTCGATAAAAGTGAAGTTTCCAGTCACCAAGGCCCTGCACAACTGCAGCAAGACATCCCTGCTCCTGTACTCGAATCCTCTCGCTATGAAGGCCAACATACCATTTGCCTTCTTAACCGCCTGCTGCACCTGCATGCTTACCTTCAGCGACTGGTGCACAAGGACACCCAGGTCTCGTTGCACTTCCCCTTTTCCCAATCTATTGCTGTTTAGATAATAATCAGCCTTCCTGTTTTTGCCACCAAAGTGGATAACCTCGCATTTATCCACATTATACTGCATCTGCCATGCATTTGCCCACTCACTCAACCTTTCCAAATCATACTGGAGTTTCTCTGCATCCTCCTCACAGCACACTCGCCCACCCAGCTTTGTTTCGTCTGCAAACTTGGAGATATTACATCTAGTTCCCTTGTCTAAATCATTAATATATATTGTGAATAGCTGGGGTCCTAGCACCGATCCCTGCGATACCCCACTAGTCACTGCCTGCCACTCGTAAAAAGACCCGTTTATTCCAACTCTTTGCTTCCTGTCTGCCAACCAGTTTTCTATCCAAGTCAGTACCTTATCCCCAATCCCATGTGCTTTAACTTTGCATGCTAATATCTTATGCGGGACCTTGTCGAAAGCCTTCTGAAAGTCCAAATACACCACATCCACTGGTTCTCCCTTATCAATTCTGCCAGTTACATCCTCAAAAAATTCCAGTAGATTTGTCAAGCATGATTTATCACAATATATATAAATGATCTAGACGAGGGAACTAGATGTAATATCTCCAAGTTTGCAGATGACACAAAGCTGGGTGAGAGTGTGTGCTGTGAGGAGGATACAGAGATACTCCAGTATGACTGGGACAGGTTGGGTGATTGGGCAGATGCATGGCAAATGCAGTATAATGTGGATAAATGCGAGGTTATCCACTTTGGTGGCAAAAACAGGAAGACAGATTATTATCTGAACGGCAATAGATTGGGAAAAGGGGAAGTGCAACGAGACCTGGGTGTCTTTGTGCACCAGCCGCTGAAGGTAAGCATGCAGGTGCAGCAGGCGGTTAAGAAGGCAAATGGTATTTTTGCCTTCATAGCGAGAGGATTCGAGTACAGGAGCAAGGATGTCTTACTGCAGTTGTACAGGGCCCTGGTGAGGCCACACCTTGAGTATTGTGTGCAGTGTTGGTCACCTTATCTGAGGAAGGATGTTCTTGCCATGGAGGGAGTGCAGCGAAGATTCACCAGAATGATACCTGGGATGGCAGGAATGACGTATGAAGAGAGATTGGGTCGATTAGGCTTATATTTGCTTGCGTTTAGAAGAATGAGAGGGGATCTCATTGAAACTTATAAAATTCTATCAGGACTAGACAGACTAGATGCAGGAAGGATGTTCCCGATGGCGGGGGAGTCCAGAACCAGGGGTCACAGTCTAAGGATAAGTGTTAAGCCATTTAGGACTGAGATGAGGAGGAATTTCTTTACCCAGAGAATGGTGAACTGTGGAATTCTCTACCACACAAGGCAGTTGAGGCCAATTCATTAAATATATTCAAGAAGGAGTTAGATATATTTCTTAAGGCTAAAGGGATCAAGGGATATGGGGAGAAAGCAGGGAGAGGGTACTGAATTTGGATGATCAGCCATGATCTCATTAAATGGAGGAACAGGCTCGATGGGCTGAATAGCCTACTCCTGCTCCTATCTTCTATGTTTCTATGTTTCTATGATTTACCTTTTGTAAATCCATGTTGACTTTGTCCGATCCTGTCACTGTTTTCCAAGTGCCCTGCTATTACATCTTTTAGAATGGACTCTAGCATTTTCCCCAATACCGATGTGAGGCTAACCGGTCAATAATTCCCCGTTTTCTCTCTACCACCTTTTTTAAATAGTGGGGTTACATTAGCTACCCTCCAATCCATGGGAACTGTTCCAGAGTCTATAGAATTTTGGAAGATGACCAGCACTGCATCTACTATTTCTAGGGCCACTTCCTTAAGTACCCTGGGATGTAGATTATCAGGCCCTGGAGATTTATTGGCCTTCAATTCCATCAATTTCCCTAACACCATTTCCCTACAAATACTGATTTCATTCAGTTCCTCCCTCTCATTAGACCCTATGTTCCCCGACCTCTCTGGGAGTTTATTTGTGTCCTCCTTTGTGAAGACAGAACCAAAGTATGTATTTAATTGGTCTGCCATTTCTTTGTTCCCCATTATAAATTCCCCTGATTCTGACTGCAAGGGTCCTACACTTGAATTCACTAATCTTTTTCTCTCCACATATCTATAGAAGCTTTTACAGTCAGTTTTTATGTTCCCTGCAAGCTTACTCTCATATTCTATTTTCCCCCTCTTAATTAATCCCTTTGTCCTCCTTTGCTGAATCCCAAACTGCTCCCAATCCTCAGGTTTGCTGCTTTTTCTGGCCAATTTATATGTCTGCTACTTGGATCTTATGCTATTCCTAATTTTCCTTGTTAGCCATGGTTGAGCCAGCTTTCCTGTTTTATTTTTATGCCAGACAGGGATGAACAAATTCTGTAGTTCATCCATGTGAACTTTAAATGTTTGCTATTGCCTATCCACCATCAACCCTTTAAGTAACGTTCCCCAATCCATCCTCGCCAACTCGTGCCTCATACCATCGTAGTTTCCTTTATTTAAATTCAGGACCCTAGTCTCTGAGTCAACTACGTCACTCTCCATCTTAATGAAGAATTCTATCATATTATGATCGCTCCGACCCAAGGGACCTCGCATAACAAGATTGCTAATTAATCCTTTCTCATTACATAATACCCAGTCTAAGATGGCCTGATCTCTAGTTGGTTCCTCGACATATTGGTCCAGGAAACCATCCCGTATACACTCTAGGAATTCCTCCTCCACAGTATTGTTACTAATTTGGTTAGCCCAATCTATATGCAGATTAAAGTCACCCATGACAACTGCTGTGCCCTTATTGCACGCATCTCTAATTTCCTGTTTAATGCCATCCCCAACCTCACCACTACTGTTTGGGGGTCTGTATACATCTCCCACTAACGTTCTCTGCCCCTTGGTATTTCGCATCTCTACCCATACAGATTCCACATCATCTGAGCTAATATCCTTCCTTACTATTGTGTTAATCTCCTCTTTAACCAGCAACGCTACCCCACCTCCTTTTCCTTTTTGCCTGTCCTTCCTGAATATTGAATACCCCTGGATGTTGAATTCCCAGCCTTGGTCACCCTGGAGCCATGTCTCCGTAATCCCAATTATATCATATCCGTTTACATCTATTTACAAAGCTAATTCATCCACCTTATTACGAATGCTCCTTGCATTAAGACACAAAGCCTTCGGGCTTGTTTTTTTAACACTCTTAGTTCTTTTAGAATTATTTTTAACTGTGGCCCTGTTTGATTTACACCCTTGATTTCTCTGCCTTCCACTTTTGCTTTTCTCCTGCCTATCTTTTGCTTCTATCCTTGTTTCCCTTTTCTCTGTCTCCCTGCACAGGTTCCAACCCCCTGCCATTTTAGTTTAAACCCTCCCCAACAGCACTAGCAAACACTCCCCCTAGGACATTGGTCCCGGTCCTGCCCAGGTGCAAACCGTCCAGTTTGTACTGGTCCCACCTCCCCCAGAACCGGTTCCAATGTCCCAGAATTTTGAATCCCTCCCCCATGCACCATTCCTCCAGCCACGTATTAACCTGAAATATCCTTCTATTTCTACTCTGACTAGCACGTGGCACTGGTAGCAATCCTGAGATTACTACCTTTGAGGTCTTATTTTTTAATTTACCTCCTAACTCCCTATATTCAGCTTTTAGGACCTCATCCCGTTTTTTACCTATATCGTTGGTATCTATATGCACCACGACAACTGACTGTTCACCCTCCCCCTCCAGAATGCCCTGCAGCCGCTCCGAGACATCCTTGACCCTTGCACCCGGGAGGCAACTTACCATCCTGGAGTCTCGTTTGCGGCCGCAGAAACGCCTGTTTCTTCCCCTTACAATAGAATCCCCTATCACGATAGCTTTCCCGCTCTTTTTCCTCCCATCCTGTGCAGCAGAGCCACCCACAGTGCCATGAACTTGGCTGCTGCTGCCTTCCCCCGATAAGCCATCCCCCCCAACAATATCCAAAGCGGTATATCTGTTTGAGAGGGGGATGTCCACAGGGGACTCCCTTCTGACCTTATGATGGAGGCAAGGTCATTGATGAAGCAGCTGAAGATGGTTGGGCCTCGGACACTGCCCTGAGGAACTCCTGCAACGATGACCTGAGGCTGGAATGCACTCTTCAGATAATGAAGCAGTCCATGCCCGCATGCAGCAAGACCTGGACAACATCCAGGCTTGGGCTGATAAGTGGCAAATAACATTTGCGCCACACAAGTGCTAGGCAATGACCATCTCCAACAAGCGAGAGTCTAACCACCTCCCCTTGACATTCAATGCATTACCATCATCGAGGATGAGACCGGGAAATTAATGGTGGGAAATATGGAGATGGCAAAAACACTGAATGAATATTTTGTATCAGTCTTTACAGTAGAGGACACTAAGAATATCCCAACACTGGACAAACAGGGGGCTATAGGGGGAGAGGAGCTAAACACGATCAAAATCACTAAGGAAGTGGTACTCGGTAAAATAATGGGACTCAAGGCGGATAAATCACCTGGACCTGATGGCTTACATCCTAGAGTCTTGAAGGAAGTGGCGGTAGGGATTGTAGATGCATTGGTAATAATTTTTCAAAACTCCCTGGATTCCGCTAAGGTCCCGGCAGACTGGAAAACTGCTAATGTAACACCCTTATTTAAAAAGGGCAGTAGACAGAAGGCTGGTAACTATAGACCGGTTAGCCTAACATCTGTGGTAGGTAAAATTTTGGAGTCCATTATTAAGGAAACAGTAACAGGACATTTGGATAATCATAATTTAATAGGACAAAGTAAGCATGGTTTTACGAAGGGGAAGTCATGTTTGACAAATTTGCTGGAGTTCTTTGAGGAAGTAACATATAGAGTGGATAAAGGGGAACCAGTGGACGTAGTGTATTTAGACTTCCAAAAGGCATTTGACAAGGTGCCACACAAAAGATTATTGCTTAAACTAAAAAATCACGGGATTGGGGGTAATATTCTGGCATGGATAGAGGATTGGCTATCTAACAGAAAGCAAAGAGTTGGGATAAATGGTTCATTCTCAGACTGGCAATCAGTAACTAGTGGTGTTCCGCAGGGGTCAGTGCTGGGTCCCCAACTCTTTACAATCTATATTAACGATTTGGAGGAAGGGACCAAGTGTAACATATCAAAATTTGCAGATGATACAAAGATGGGAGGGAAAGTAGTGAGTGAGGAGGACATAAAAAACCTGCAAGGGGACATAGACAGGCTAAGTAAGTGGGCAGAGATTTGGCAGATGGAATACAACACTGGAAAGTGTGAGGTGATGCACTTTGGCAGGAAAAATCCTAGAGCAATTTATTATCTTAATGGCAAGAAACTGGAGAGTACTGAAGTGCAAAGGGATCTGGGGGTCCTGGTGCACGAAACTCAAAAGGTTAGTATGCAGGTGCAGCAAGTGATTAAGAAGGCAAATGGAATGTTGGCTTTCATTGCTAGGGGGATAGAATATAAAAATAGGGAGGTATTGCTTCAGTTGTACAAGGTATTGGTGAGACCGCACCTGGAATACTGCATACAGTTTTGGTGTCCTTACTTAAGGAAAGACATCCTTGCTCTCGAGGCAGTGCAAAAAAGGTTCACTCGGTTAATCCCGGGGATGAGGGGGTGGTCATATGAGGAGAGGTTGGGTAGATTGGGACTCTACTCATTGGAGTTCAGAAGAATGAGAGGCGATCTTATTGAAACATATAAGATTGTGAAGGGGTTGGATCGGGTGGATGCGGGGAGGATGTTCCCGATGACGGGTGAGACTAGAACTAGGGGACATAGTCTTAGAATAAGGGGCTGCTCTTTCAAAACTGAGATGAGGAGGAACTACTTCACTCAGAGGGTGGTAGGTCCATGGAATATGCTGCCACAAAAAGCTGTAGAAGCTACATCATTAAATAAATTTAAAACAGAAATAGACAGTTTCCTAGAAGTAAAGGGCATTAAGGGTTACGGGGAGCGGGCAGGAATTTGGACATGAGTCTAGGTTCGGATCGGTCATGGCCCTGTGGGTAGTGGAGCGGGCCCAGGGACCGTGTAGCCGGATTCTGCTCCTATTTCGTGTGTGCAATTCTGTTAGATGCAGGAGATGGTTCTATGATAGATAGTAGATTGGCGGTTAGGATCAGATCAGCCATGATCTTATTGAATGGCGGAGCAGGCTCGAGGGGCCGATTGGCCTACTCCTGCTCCTATTTCTTATGTTCTTATGTTCTTATGAATCGCCCACCATCAACATCCTGAGGGTCACCGTTGACTAGAAACTTAACTGGACCAGCCACATAAATACTGTGGCTACAAGAGCAGGTCAGAGGCTGGGTATTCTGCGGCGAGTGTCTCACCTCCTGACTCCCCAAAGCCTTTCCATCACCTACAAGTCACAAGTAAGGAGTGTGATGGAATACTCTCCACTTGCCTGGATGAGTGCAGCTCCAACAACACTCAAGAAGCTTGACACCATCCAGGACAAAGCAGCCCGCTTGATTGGCACCCCATCCACCACCTTAAACATTCCCTCCCTCCACCACCGGCACTCCGTGGCTGCAGTGTGTACCATCTACAAGATTAAAATCCTCGAACTCCCTCCCTCACAGCACTGTGGGAGCACCTTCACCACACGGACTGCAGTGGTTCAAGAAGGCGGCTCACCACCACCTTCTCAAGGGCAATTACGGATGGACAACAAATGCCAGCGACGCCCACATCCCCTGAATGAATTTTTAAAAAGATCGGTAAAAAAAAAGCATTAAAGTGAATTTGCCATTTACAAATTCATTAACATGCAGCTCAAAAGTTTTTATTATTAAAAATTCTGGAAACCAATTTGTTTATCCTGAAAGTGGCAAGGGTGAATTATAGGATTGCCTCTCCCCTTTGTCCTGTGTCACCATAGATGCCTTTTAATAACCATCACTCTTCATCCTCAGTCTGGCCTTTGCGCTGCACACGCTCTTATGGTAATTGTCTCTATAAGATGAATGAACTACATGATTGCTCAGGGACTATAAGGATATTTTTCAGCCAAAATGTTTGGACATCTTGGCAGCCATACTGAGATATGTGGGTGCATTCCTAGATGACCAAATGCAAGAGATTTTACGTAGAATTTACAGCACAGAAACAGGCCATTCGACCCATCGGTGTTTATGCTCCACACGAGCCTCCCCCCACCCGACTTTAACTAACCCTATCAGCCTATCCTGCTCGCCCCTTCTCCCTCATGTACTTATCTAGATTCCCCTGAAATGCATCTGTACTATTCGCCTCAACCATTCCATGTGGTTGCCCACATAACCACTCTCTGGATGAAGGTTTCTCCTGATTCCTTATTGGATTTATTAGTGACTGTCTTATATTTACAACCCCTATTTTTGGATTATAAGATATTAGAAGCAGTCATTTCTAAAGTTTTACTGCAGACCAGCCGATCGAGCATCTTTCATGGGATCCAAGTGAAAGTGGCAAGTTGGATCCAAAATTGGCTCAGTGGCAGGAAGCAAAGAGTAATGGTCGGTGGGTGTTTTTGTGACTGGAAAGCTGTTTCCAGTGGGGTTCCGTAGGACTCAGTACTAGGTTCCTTGCTTTTTGTGGTATACATTAATGATTTAGACTTCAATGTGGGGGGTATGATTAAGAAGTTTGCAGAAGATCCAAAAATTGGCCGTGTGGTTGATAATGAAGAAGAAAGATGTTGACTGCAGGAAGATATCAATGGACTAGTCAGGTGGGCAGAAAAGTAACAAATGGAATTCAGTCCGGAGAAGTGTGAGGTAATGCATTTGGGGAAGGCTAACAAGGCAAGGGAATACACTATAAATGGTAGGACACTGAGAAGTGTAGAGGAACAGAGGAACCTTGGAGTGCATGTCCACAGATCCCTGAAGGTAGCAGGACACATAGATAAGGTGGTTAAGAAGGCAAATGGGATACTTGCCTTTATTAGCCGAGGCATAGAATATAAGAGCAGGGAGGTTATGCTTGAACTGTACAAACAACTAGTTAGGCCACAGCTAGAGTATGGTGTACAGTTCTGGTCACCACATTACAGGAAGGATGTGATTGCACTAGAGAGGGTGCAGAGGAGATTTACGAGGATGTTGCCTGGGCTGGGGAATTTTAGCTATGAGGAAAGATTGGATAGGCTGGGGTTGTTTTCTTTGGAACAGAGGAGGCTGAGGGGAGACTTAATTGAGGTGTATAAAATTATGAGGGGTCTAGATCGAGTGGATAGGAAGGACCCATTTCCCTTAGCAGCGAGGTCAATAACCAGGGGGCATAGATTTAAAGTAATTGGTAGAAGGATTAGAGGGGAGTTGAGGAGAACGTTTTTCACCCAGAGGGTGGTGGGGTCTGGAACTCACTGCCTGAAAGGGTGGTAGAGGCAGAAACCCTCATCGCTTTTAAAAAGTACTTGGATATGCACTTGAAGTGCTATAACCTACAGGGCTACGGACCAAGAGCTGGAAAGTGGGATTAGGCTGGATAGCTCTTTTTCGACTGGCACAGACATGATGTGCTGTATGGCCTCCTTCTGTGCCATAAATTTCTATGATTCTATGATCTCTCCATAGCATTGCTCATGGGTAGGCAGAGATCTGGACCATTGTTGTGATGCTTATCTGATAGCCTGTCCTGCTTCCTCATGGCCTCAAAGCACTTCACATACAAGGAATGACTTTGATGCCATTACTGATAGGTAAGCAGATATGGCAGCCATTTGCTCACAGCAGGATTCCATCAACAGCAATAGGATGAATGACCAATGAATTTGATTTTGGTGGTTTTAGTTGGGTGAGGAATGTTAGCCAGCCCAAGAAAATGTAAAACGTTAACTAACAGGCTGACTGGTCAATTAATGGAACAGATTCCCTAAGTTAATTTCCCTAACGCAAATGAGATAGAATTCTTTCAGAAAATAATATTTTGGGATATAGTATATGAGTAATTTGAGACATGATGTGTGGTGAGTGTAGCATGCTTGGGAGGAACAGATGACTTTGGACCCCCAAAGCTCTCCACCACTGGGGTTTCCCTCACATGTCTGGGCCTGTTGCAGACTAATTAACAAACCCGTGACCTCTTCCACCTAGAAGGACAAGGGCAGCGGGCGCAATGGGAGCACCACCACCTCCAAGTTCCCCTCCAACTCACACACCATCCTGACATGGAAATATATCGCGGTTCCTTCATCGTCGCTGGGTCAAAATCCTGGAACTCCCTCCCTAACAGCACTGTGGGAGTACCTTCACCACGTGGACTGCAGCGGTTCAAGAAGACAGCTCACCACCAACTTCTCAAGGGCAATTAGGGATGGGCAATAAATGCTGGCCTTGCCAGTGACACCCACATCCCGTGAATGAATAAAAATAAACAATTGATAGCGATTGCTTGCTATGATTAGTCAACAACTCCATTAGTGTTGTATCATGCGCCTATCAGGGTGGTAGAAGGCCAACTAGATGAACCTTGGCCTTTCCTCGTCTAGCAATTCCAAAGTTCCTATGACCTGCCATGCATTTTCTGTTCTCATTTCAGATTGTCATTTTTTTTTTGTCTTCATGCCTTAATTCACGGAGCACCCTGACAGCGAGCCGAGTGAAAGAAGACAGTCGTTGAAACCGAGGTTCAGAGTTGGATAGATACTCTTCTAACTCATTACCTCATCTCTTGGTATTAAGCGTGATGATTTGACATTTATTTTCATGCTGTTAGCTTTATTTTTGAATGATTATAATTACTGCCAGATGGAATCAC
Source organism: Squalus acanthias (assembly GCA_030390025.1). Classification (NCBI taxonomy): domain Eukaryota; kingdom Metazoa; phylum Chordata; class Chondrichthyes; order Squaliformes; family Squalidae; genus Squalus; species Squalus acanthias. The sequence continues at coordinate 16,940,030 of CM059426.1, forward strand.
GCTCAGCATTGATGCAGTCGATGATGACTTCCAGATTTTATTGGCTGAGCATCAGCCCGATATAGATTAATCACAATCCTCTTTCACTACGTGCGGGTGAAGACACTTTATTTAGCAAACATTCACAGTGACATTTTGCCTCCAGTTCACCCATCACAACAGAGCGTCAAACAACTTATTAAAGTATTGGTTTAAAAATATTAAAATATGAAGTACTTTATTTGCATAATTCCAAACATAGCAACTCTTGAAATAACATCCGCCTCCTGTGCTACAGTATACAAATCAGATCCGTAGAATCCTACAGCACAGAAGGCGGCCATTAGGCCCATCGTGCCTGTGCCAGCTCTTTGAAAGAGTGATCCAATTAGTCCCACTCCCCCTGCTCTTTCCCCATAGCCCTGCAAATTTTTCCCCTTCAAGTATTTATCCAATTCCCTTTTGAAAGTTACTATTGAATCTGCTTCCACCGCCCTTTCAAGCAGTCAATCCCGATTATAACAACTCTCCGCATAAAGTTTTTCTCCTCTTTTCCCCACTGGTTCTTTTGCTAATTATCTTAAAAACTTATCCGCTGGTTATCGACCCTCCTGCCAGTGGGAACAGTTTCTTCCTATCTACTCTATCAAAGCTCCTCTTAATATTGAACCACCTCTATTAAATCTCCCTTTTTCTGCTACAAGGAGAGACAAGAGAAGGTGGGATTTTTCTCCTTGTAGCAGCTTCTCTTGTCTCTCCACATAACTGAAGTCCCTCATCCCTGGTACCATTCTGGTAAATCTCCTCTGCACCCTCTCTGAGGCCTTGACATCATTCCTAAAGTGCGGTGCCATGAATTGGACGCAATACTCCAGTTGAGGCCTAACCAGTGATTTATAAAGATTTAGCATGACTTCCTTGCTTTTGTACTCTTGGGGCTGGATTTTACCAGCCCTGAGGAGGCGGGTTTGGAGGCGGGACTGCTGGGAAAATGGGAAAAATTGGGAGCGGGTCCCAACCCCGCTCCCAACCCGCCTCTGAACCATCTTCCCGGGAGGCGGGTCCTCGACTTGCGCAGGACCCGTCTACCAAAGGCAGGGAGGGGATTAGAGCCAATTAACAGCCTGTTAACAGGCAGTTAAGAAGCTTTTCCCCATTTTCAGCCTGCTGATGCGGGCTTCCCGAGGGCGGAAAACCCTGCCAGGGTCAGCGAGGTGAGTTGTGGGTCTGCTGTTGTGTAAGTGTGCAAATGACAGCTGCAGAGGTAGTGTGATGGGTGCAATGGTGCACAGGTAAGTATGACAGGTGAGAGAATGTACTGAGAAATATTTTTATTCTGTTTATATGTATCTGCAGGTGACAAGATTTGATGTTTCTGTGAAGCCTCATCTGATCGGAAGAATTGACAGATGGCTTCTGCAATCTCACATGCAGCTGCCATCTGTTTTCTCCTAAGGAGAGAGTCATTGGTGAGCCTGGGTGAAAGGGCTCCCCTTTGGACAGTGATTGTCACTCAATGCTGTCAAACACTGACAATTCATCTGTCAAAAAATTATGGTGCCTGTCACTTTAACAAAACCGGCAGATGAAGCGTCATGCACTGACATCATCTGACACCGGCTTTCCCTTAATTGGCCGGCAAGTCCGCAGGGCGGGATTAACAAGGCCAATCAGGGGAAAATAGCGTCAGGTCATCAGACGTCACTGGGGGCGGGACTAGAACCCGGAAAACAGCAGTCCCGCCCCCAACGCGCCTCCTCGGGTAAGATCACGGCCTATGCCTCTATTTATAAAGCCCAGGATCCTGTATGTATTTTTAACAGCCTTATTGATTTGTCCTGCCACCTTCAAAAATTTATGTATGTGAACCCCCAGGTCTCTCTGTTCCTGCACCCCCTTTAAAATTGTACCATTTCAATGCTGTTTGTTTGCAAAATGCCTGCCGTGCCACAGCAAGTTAATACAATTCAGGGTAATTGGTTGCAGATAAAGTGTTGTGAAAAGTTTCTGAGAGACATGATAAGGCATTAATAAAATGCAAGCTTTTCTTGTTCTTTGCTGTTCTGTGAGTTTTCTTTACTCCGATTATATCTTCCTTCATGCTTGTGTTTCCTGATGTTGTGAATATAATTGCTAGTTCATTGATATAGCTCGCAATCTCAACTAAATATCCTTTATAATCTGTGAAGTTTCATGAAGCATGTTTTGGAGTAGTGTGTTTGTGATTTTGCTGAGGATCTCTCAACTCTTATTATTTTATTGGAATGAGCTTCAGGAACACAGGAAGTTACGGGACCAAAAGAGACCATTAGTGCGACTGGCCAGTCCCAGCTGGTTGGTGCCACCTGCTTCCATACTTCACGTTTAACCAATTTGTTAGGATGTACAGGAGGAAGGTGGTCATCTTTGGGAATCGTGCAGTCATAATGCCTTAGGAACTTGGGAATAAATAGAAAGCGTTAGTCCGAGCCATTTCTTTCTCTTGTGTCCTGGTGCTTAAATTGTACCATCTGATTGTTAAAGAAAGAAAGACTTGCATTTATAACGCGTCTTTCACGACCACGGATGTCCAAAGCGCTTTACAGCCAATGAAATACGTTTGGAGTGTACTCACTGTTCCAGTGTAAGAAATGTGGCAGCCAATTTGCACACAGCAAGCTCCCACAAACAGCAATGTGATAATGACCAGATAATCTGTTTTAGCGATGTTGATTGAGGGATAAATATTGGCCCAGGACATAACTCCCCTGCTCTTCTTCAAAATGGTGCCATGGGATTTTTGCGTCCACCTGAGTGAGTGGTTTAACATCTCATCCGAAAGACAGCACCTCCGACAGTGCAGCGCTCCCTCAGTATCGCACTGGAGTGTCGTCCTAGAATTTTGTGCTCAAGTCTCGAGAATTAACTAGATTGATTTCTGGGATGAGAGGGTTGTCCTATGAGGAGAGATTGAGTAGAATGGGCCTATAATTTTCTGGCGAAGAATGAGCGGTGATCTCATTAAAACATATCAAATTCTTAAGGGCTTGACAGGGTAGATGCTGGGAGACCGTTTCCCCTAGTTGGAGAGTCTCAGGTTAAGGGGCCGGCCATTTAGGACTGAGATGAGAAATTTCTTCACTCAGAGGTTTGTGAATCTTTGGAACTCTCTACCTCAGAGGGCTCTGGATGCTCAGTCGATGAGTATATTCAAGATTCAGATCGATAGATTTTTGGACACTATGGGAATCAAGGGATACGGGGATCGGGCGGGAAAGTGGAGTTGAGGTCGAAGATCAGCCATCATTTTATTGGATGGCGGAGCAGGCTCGAGGGGCCGCATGGCCTACTCCTGCTCCTAATTCTTATGTAACGTCCCCAGAAAATGAAGCTTTCATTTTATATGTAAATGCAGTCTCTATAGCTGTAGTTCATTTTAGAACTCTTTAAAACCAGTCTCATGGTGATTGCTGGAGTGCACCCCGCAGACCTCAATCATTGTGGTTTGATTACACAGTGCACATAGACTTCAGCCATCAGTGATGAAAATGGACGACTCCATGGCAACACCATCTGCTTGTTCAAAGAAGATGAAACTGTGAGTGAAATATGCTACAGTAATAGATAGCTGCGTGAAATCTCACGGAGTGTTGAAAATAACTATGAGCCATGAAATGTCTGTAATATAACGTATGTAATTATGTATATTTAAGACACCCCTCCCTCCCCGTCAGTCAAAGCCACTCCCCTTAGACTGGGGGGCAGCAGAGATCCTCAGAGCACCCTCTAGCGCTGACCCCGCTGGAGTTTACAGGGTCAGTGGGAGGGCCCCTGATTTGCATGGGGCTGGCAGGCAGCCGGCCTGTGCAGGTGCATCTTCAGGCTGCTCCGTACAGCTGGGAAACCTGGCACCGGCACACCATCCAGCTGCCCAGATAGGTGCCAGGACCCAGGGAGTGGTTGGGGGGGTGGGGGGGGGGGGGGACGGGACGTGGGAAGATGGTGTATAGGTTGGTCCCAGACCCCAGCCGAGGTGGGGGGAGGGGCGGGTCGCCCAATTTGGACCCAGACCCCAGACATATCCCCTTTGAACCTCTGCGTAAGGGGTGGTTAGGGGGGTGGGGGGGGGCGGGGAAGCAAGTTATTTTTTCCCCCCCAAATATTGTACTTTCCTTTGGGGTGCAGACAACTTGCCTGGCCTGGAAGCCCCGCCTCCCTTGGCCCCATCTCACTTGGTGTCCTGACCTCCAGTACTGTGCCGGGTCATGAATGTGCCAGATAAGTGGGTTCCCCATTCCTGTCTCAGGACCCCTCCCCTCCTCCCCACCTGATTGCATCTCCTTGTAAAGAGCGGTCAGCAGATCTGGCCCTTACTAGATATGACAGAACTAGTGATGCCAGAGAGTCAGGACACCCACCAACTTTTGACCTCCGAATCGTGCCCTAAAACTGTAGTTTTTCACACAAAGAGGTAGAAGATACCTAGACCATGACATTTGGTTTGGATGCACATCAGGCGGGTGGTGGGCTATGCGTTTGGACCACTGGCCTGATAAAACAGAGACTCCCCCTGCGCCCCCCTGCCGCCCACCCCCCCCCCCCCCCACCAACCCGCCCAGCAACATTTTCATGGAGGGGCCTCAACTGCCTAATTGCAGCAATCTGACAGGTAGCTCACTGAATGATGTGGGGTGGGAAAATCATTGGAAAATTCTGGTGGGAGAAGAGCAGGAAGTTAAAACTTAAAAGGGTGAGAGGGACTTCTCTTCTTAGGCAGTCCCTCGGAAACCGAAGATGACTTGCTTCCACACTAAAAATGTGTTTGCAGGTGACTGATGAGTCCAATGCGAGACCTACAGTCTCTGTCACAGGTGGGGCAGACAGTGGTTGAAGGGGCGGGTGGGTGGGGTGCTTGGGTTGATGTGCGCTCCTTCCGCTGTTTGCGCTTGGCTTCTGCTTGCTCCCGGCGAAGAGACTCGAGTTTTTCGACGCCTTCCCGGATGCTTCTCCTCCACTTTGTACGGTCTTGGGCCAGGGATTCCCAGGTGTCGGTGGGGATGTTGCACTTGTTCAAGGAGGCTTTGAGGGTGTCCTTGAAACGTTTCCTCTGCCCACCTGGGGCTCTCTTGCCGTGTCGGAGCTCCAAGTAGAGCGCTTGTTTTGGGAGTCTCGTATCAGGCATGCGGACGATGTGACCCGTCCATCGGAGCTGATTGAGCGTGGTCAAAGCTTCGATGCTGGGGATGTTGGCCTGAGCGAGAACATTGACGTTGGTGCGCCTATCCTGCCAATGGATTTGCAGGATCTTGCGGAGGCAGCATTGGTGGTACTTCTCCTGTGCTTTGAGGTGCCTGCTGTACATGGTCCATGTCTCTGAGGCATACAGCAGGGCGGGTATTACTACTGCTCTGTAGACCATGAGCTTGGTGCCGGGTTTGAGGTCCTGGTCTTCAAACACTCTCTTCCTCAGGCGACCGAAGGCTGCACTGGCACACGTCATCGACGTCTGCCCTTGTTGACAGTAGGCTCCCGAGGTATGGAAAGTGGTCCACGTTGTCCAAGGCCTTGTCATTGATTTTGATAATCAGGGGGCAGTACTGTGTGGCAGGGGCAGGTTAGTAGAGGACCTTTGTCTTACGGATGTTTAGTGTAAGGCCCATGCTCTCGTACGCTTTGGTGACGGTGTTAACGATGGTTTGGAGTTGGACCTCCAAGTGTGCGCAGACGCAAGCGTCAGCTGCATACTGTAATTCGACGACAGAGGATGGGACGACCTTGGATCTGGACTGGAGGCTACGGAGGTTGAACAGTTTCCCGTTTGTTCTGTAAATTAGCTCCACTCCAGCGGGGAGCTTACTGAGGGTGAGATGGAGCATTGCCGCAAGGAAGATCGAGAAGAGCGTTGGTGCGATGACACAGCCTTGCTTGACCCCGGTCCGTACATGAAGGTGAGAGGGACACACTATGAGCTACCCCACAAAAAATAATTTTAAACAAACTTAGCTGCAATGTTTCTGGAGCGTCCTCCAGTGGTCCCTTTAACGACAGCTGGTTAGACTGCGCTATGCCCAGTAGAAGAAGAAGACATTCATGACCTCAGGACATCCCAAAGGGCTTTACAGCCAGTGAAGTACTATTGAAGTGTAGTCACTGTGAACGCGGCAGCCAATTTGCACACAGCAAGCTCCCACAAACAGCAATGAAATAAATGACCAGATCATTTTTTTTTTAGGTGTTGGTTGAAGAATATATATTGACTAGGACACCGTGGAAGAACTCCCCTGCTCTTCTTCAAAATAGCTCCATGGGATCTTTCACTTCCACCTGAGAGGGTTTCAGTTATAACATCTCATTGGAAAGGTGGCACCTCCAACAGTGCAGCACTCCCTCAGTACTGCACTGGAGTGTCAGCCTGGATTTTGTGCTCAAGGTCAATGGAGCAGGGAGTTGAACCTACAACCTTCTGACTGAGTAGGCAAGAGCATTACCAACTGAGCCACAGCTGACACTTACCACCAAGGCGTGCGTCCACAGCACGCACACTATTAGCCTCTGAAAACTGCATTGGGGATCCCTATTTAAATATTTTGATAAGGCATTTCGAAGCCCGCTCAAATTTTTTTAAACTATCGGCCACTGGCCGTCTCTGGCCCACCCATGAGGCCAGTGGGCGGCAGTTTAAAGAAATCGTTGTCCATGTCGTGCCCCGATTTACAGCACAAATGGGGAGAGAGGCAAATGTAATTCGCCCCTCTAAGACTTTAAAAGGCAAATCAAAATCATTTTATTTCCCTTCTAACTCTTTAAATTAATATTACAAAATGATAATATTGAGTTAAGAGCCGCTTTCTAAGTGTGCCGGGCTATCTTAGTAACAAGCTCATCAACTCGCTGGTGTGAAATTCCTTTATTCCTCGTTATAACTAATAGTTATAATAATCCGGGTTTGTGACTTCATTAAGATAGCAGTCAAGGGAATGGCACTCAAATCGTTTTTAATAATATTGCGCAATGCAGTGTACATGTGAGCAGGCAGCATACACGGTCTGGGACAGGTAACTGGCCGGTGCTGTCTGGGAACATGCCATGCCATGACAAGACAAGACAAGAGAGGAGAACATGCAGCAAAGGCTGGGAATGGTAGCATAGTGGTAATGTTACTTGACTAGTAATTCTAGCAGCCTGGACTAATAGAGTTCATAGACACAAGTTCAAATCCCACCCTAGCAGTTGAGGATTTTAAATTCAGTTAATTAAATAAATCGGGAATAAAAAGCTAGTGTCAGTAATGGTGACCATTGAAACTACCAACTTGTCAGGAAAAACCCATCTGGTTCACTGATGTCCTTTAGGGAAGGAAATCTGCTATCCTTACCTGGTCTGGCCTATATGTGACTCCTAGACCCACAGCAATGTGGTTGACTCTTAATTGCCCTCTGAAATGGCCTAGCAAGCCATTCAGTTGTATAAGGCAGCTCACCACCACCACCTTCTCAAGGGCAATTAGGGATAGGTAATAAATGCTGGCCTTGCCAGTGATGCCCACATCCTGTAAATGAATGGAAAGATAAAGCAACTGAGCCTATAGTTTCCAGGCTAATTTTAATAATTAAAAAATGGGGGAGTCCAAAACTCAGGGTCATAAATATAAGATAGTCACTAATAAATCCAATAAGGAATTCAGGAGAAACTTCTTTACCACATGGGAGTAATTGACACGAATAGTATAGATAGATGCATTTATCTGAAAGCTCGATAAGTACATGAGGGAGAAAGGAATCGAAGGTTATGCTGATAGTGTTCAATGAAGTAGAGTGGGAGGAGGCTGGTATGGAGCACAAACACTGGAATGAACTAGTTGGGCCGAATGGCCTGTTTCTGTGCTGTACATTCAATGTGATAAAAAATGCATTGATAAAACTCCCACTTTAGAAAAGAAAGACTTGTATTTGTATAACGCTTCATCATATCTCACAGAAAAGGACCCACAGCACTTATAGAATGAGTCATTTTGAAAGTGCAGTCTCTCTTATTATCGAGAGAAATACGCAGTAACTCTGGCATGAGACCTCTTGGAGGGAGGATAGAAATGACCCCCCCACCATTTGATGAGTTAATGATAAATGAGATTAAGAGAAGTAAGATCAGCTTTGTAATGACCAAGTAAGTCTCTGTCTTCAGCCAGTTATGACCTCTTCCTCAAGGGCCGAATCCAGCAGGTTCAATTGAAATTGTCAGACTCAAAGTTAATGGCCTCAGTGGTAAAGAGAAAAAAACACATCCCAGCCACCTGTAGGGGACAAAGGACTTCTGTAATTGCCAGTTCTGCTGCCCAGAGTGTAAAGTCCCATTACAAGAGAAGACAGCTGGGAAGGTTCAGTACTGATGAAGTAGTGCAGGCTAATTACATTCTCTAGACCGCATGCGATGCTAGGAAGAGGGATAGAGAGAATTCGCTGCGTGCTACAAAGGAAAGTCCTAAGTAGGAGTAAATCGTTACAATTCTCCCCAATAATGACCCAGATATTCCGATCGCAGGCCTCCCGCGGGTGCGCAGGGCCCACGTATCCCAGAGGCGCAGGTAGTTCGCAGCGTCCCTGGGATCACGTGGGCCATGGGGAGCCAATCACAGAAGGGAATCTCCCTTCATACACTTGACAGGAAGACCTGTCAAATATATGAATGGAGATCACCCCCAAAACATAGTAACACTTTAAATAAATTTTTTAAAAATCACATTTTTAAAATGACTTGAAATGACAATAAATTAACTATTTTAAACAAAAATTAAAATTTTTGAAAAAAATAATTAAAGTTTTTTACAGGGCTAAAAATAAACTTACCTTTTTTTAAAGTATTTTTAAATGATAAATCAGTGAAATTTTTTTTTACTTTTTTCAACTCTTATCCTGGTAAAAGCAGGCCTTACGCCTGTTTTTACCAGGCGCAAGAATTGTAAGGGTTTTCTGCGGGCGGAGGGTCTCCAAAAAGCGGAACTATCCACCCGCAGAGGCCCTTCTCCAGGGCAGCCGGAGGATCTGTCAAGAGCTTACTTGACAGATCGGAAATGCCGGTTTCCAGCGTATGCGCTGTGCATGCCTGAAACCGGCATTTCCGATGTCCCTACGGGTGAGTACACAGCGCGTACCCACCCGTAGGGATCGGAATATCCGGCCCAATGATTTATTTGTAACGGTTTTAGAACTAGGCAAATAGCATAGATGCATTTAAGGGGAAGCTAGATAAGAACATAAGAACATAAGAAATAGGAGCAGGAGTAGGCCAATCGGCCCCTCGAGCCTGCTCCGCCATTCAATAAGATCATGGCTGATCTGATCCTAACCGCCAATCTACTATCTATCACAGAACCATCTCCTGCATCTAACAGAATTGCACACACGAAATAGGAGCAGAATCAGGCTACACGGTCCCTGGGCCCGCTCCACTACCCACAGGGCCATGACCGATCCGAACCTAGACTCATGTCCAAATTCCTGCCCGCTCCCCGTAACCCTTAATGCCCTTTACTTCTAGGAAACTGTCTATTTCTGTTTTAAATTTATTTAATGATGTAGCTTCTACAGCTTTTTGTGGCAGATAGAAGCATAGAATGATACAGCACAGAAGGAGCCCATTCGGCCCATCGTGCCTGTGCCGGGTCTCTGAAAGAGCGATCCAACTAGTCCCACTTCCCTGCTCTTTCCTCATAGCCCTGCAAATAATTCCCCTTCAAGTATGGATCCAATTCCCTTTTTGAAAGTTACTGTTGAATCTGCTTCCACCATCCAATCACAGCTTCTCTAGTCTTTCTTTCCATTTAACTGAAGTCCCTGATCCCTGGTACTATTCTGGTACAGGTTGGGATGGGGAGTTCCTATCCTCCTGCCTCATTTTGCTGGCCTTATAACCATTAGGTGCCACAGTGTAGAGGGTGCCTGAAAAAACCTCCTGCAAGGGCCATCCCCAGGAGCCCACAGACAGCACGGTCTGTGGGGATTCCAGGGTAAGCCTAAAGATTAAATAGGCAGCTTATTGAACTTTAAATAGAACCATCCCCCCAGGGTCTTCTGGCAACTACAGGCCTGAGAATCAGTGCACGCCTGTGCCTGACCACGCAAAAAGCCCGGTGCAGGAAAGTTGCGTGTCGACAGAGGTAAATCTACCTTAATATCTCTGCATTGCCCACCAACTTTTGGTGGATTCACGTTATGGAGAGCACTCCAAGCATTTCTTCATGCTCGAAATAACATAGAATTACATTAAATATACAGCTTAGAAACCGGCCATTCGGCCCTACTGGGTCTATGCCAGTGCTTATGCTCCACTCAAGCTTCCTTCCACCCCTTGTCATCTAACCCTATCAGCATATCCTTCCATTCCTTTCTCCACAGTGCTAAAGTCTGTGGAGCAGGAACTTGAACCCACGACCTGTGACTCAAAGGCGAGAGTACTACCACTGAGCCAAGACTCATAACCCTGCCCCAGGGTCAGTAACCAGAAGACACAGATTTAAGGTGATTGGCTAAAGAATCAGAGGCGACATGAGGAAACATTTTTTTACGCAGCGAGTTGTTGTGGTCTGGAACACGCTGCCTGAAAGGGCGGCGGAAGCAGATTCAATTGTAACTTTCAAAAGGGAATTGGATAAATACTTGAAGAGGAAACATTTGCAGGGGCTTTGAGGAAAGGGCAGGGGAGTGGGACTAATTGGACAGCTCTTTCAGAGAGCCAGCACAGGCACGATGGGCTGAATGGCCTCCTATTATGCTGTAAGATTCTGTGTTTCTAATTCATTAAACCGGGAACGCTGGGCCTGTTTCTGTTACCAGGACAGATCCGCTGGGGTCACCTGGGAAAGCCCCAAGAAAGCCAGCCGAATGCAGAGGTAATGGATCTCCACCCCTTTCCTCTTCACTGTTCCTGGGGAACACCAATTCGTCAGGCACAGTGAGGAAGATGATCTACCCTATATCGGCCCAGAAATTCGGGTCGGAGGCTTCCCGCGGGTGCAAGCATAGCGGGTGCACTTACCTAGCGCGCCTGCCGTTGTGCTGTGGGCCCGCGTGGGATTCCGATCCTGGGCCTGCTCCAGCTGCCGATGGGCAGTGCTCGCATATCCCAGCGGCGCAGTTAGTTCGCAGCGTCCCCTGGGATCACGTGGTCCATGGGGAGCCAATCGGAGCAGTGAATCTCCATTCATAGATTTGACAGGAAGACCTGTGAAATCTATGAATAGAGATCAGCCCCAAAACTTAAGTAAAACTTCAAATACATTTTTTAAAAAACATCACATTTTTAAAATAACTACAAATTACATAAATTAACTATTTTAAACAAAAATTTAAATTTTTGAAAAAATTAGTTAAAGTTTTTAACGGGGCTAAAAATAAACTTACCTTTCTTTAAAGTATTTAAAAATGATAAACCTGTGGAAAAAATGTTTCAATTTTACTTAATTCACCTCTTACCTTGTTAAAAGCAGGTCTTGCGCCTGCTTTTTCCACGCGCAGCTGCTAGGGACTTACCCGCATGGAGAAACCTGTAAAAAAAGCGGAAGTTCGCTGCGTACGCGCTGCCTCTCCCGCGCACGCGGTTGACCCGCGAACCCCTTCCTTCACGAGACCAGAAGTTCCGGTTTCCCGTGCATGCGCAGTGCATGCGCGAAACCTGGCACTTCCGGTGGCCCTACGGGTGAGTACACAGCGCGTACTCACCCGTGGGGATCCGAATTTCTGGGCCAATATTGTGTTCCTGCTTGGCTTGGTTAGTAGCACTCTTGCTTCCGAGTTAGAAAGTGGTAGAGTCAGACTCCAAGAAAGGACTGAGCAAATAATCTCGGCTGATTCTCTAATGCTGTGCTGAGGGGGTCTACTCACCTACATGACTGAGTTGCTAAGATGACCAGCACTGTCGGAATTCTCTTCCTTCAGTCGAGGCTCTGGCTGCCTATTCAAGCTCAGGTCTATGGTTTCTTGTTCGGGTGCATGTTGAAGACCTGTTTGAAGAAGAGCATGAGTTAAACCAGATCTTGGCCAACATTCCAACCTTAGCCAAAAGCGCTATGGGAAGTGCTGGGAAGGCAACATTTATTGCCCATTCCTAGTTGGCCCGAGGAAGAGTATTGGGCATTTTCCTTGAAATGCTGCAGTCCTTGGGGAGTTGGTGCCTCCACTATGGTTTTAGGTAGGGAATTCCAGGATTTTGAGGTAGCGACAATGAAGGTAGGATGATAAATGTCTAAGTCAGGATGGTTTGAAACTTGGAGGGAAAGTGGAGGTGATGGTGTTCCCCATAAAGTTGTTCGGGAACATCATCTCATTGCTGTTTGTGGGATCTCACTTGGTGCAGAACAGTGGCCACATTCATCCTGTTGCCACTGCACTTCAAAAGTAAATGCACTTTACGTGAAGTGTTTGAGATGTTTCTGAGAGATGTGATGAGAAGGAAAGAAAGAACTTTCATTATATAGCCCCTTTGATCACCTCAGGATGTCCCAAAGTACTTCACAGCCAAGTATCAAGGTGAAGTATTTTTGAAGTATTGTAATGCAGGGAATCGCGGCAGCCAATATGTGCACAGCAAGGTCCCACAAACAGTAATGACATGAATGAGCAGATCATTTGTTTTTGTTTTGTTGGTTGAGGGATAAATATTGGCCAGGACACCGGGGAGAACTCCCCTACTCTTCTTCAGATAGTGCCGTGGAATCTTTTACATCCACCTGAGAGAGCAGACGGGGGCTCGGTTTAACGTTTCATCTCCCTTAGTACTGCACTGGAGTGTCAGCCCGGCTGATGTGCTCAAGTCCCGCGGAGTGGGTCTTGAACCCACAACCTTCTGACTCAGAAGCGAGGGTGCTTGTTCATAACCACTTACAAAAGTAATAACCGTATCATGCGCGCAGTTTATTGTAACATAGTTTCTATCTTTTTTTTAAAATACATTCATCATCTAAAAATCATTTTTATGTAATGTAGGATATGGAGTTTGAAAGCTGCAAATTGCATTCAATCCTAATAGAGTTCACAGTTGAAACTGCGCCCCGTGATACGAGTGAGTTAACAGATATTATTTTAAACAGGCCAGCACCCACACTGAAACAGCACCTGGAGGAATTTCACATGAATGTGAAGTGAATGATATCCCACACCGCCTCTTCACTGGAAGAAACTCTGTTTAGTGCAGAATAAAGAAGGTTCCCACGCACCCCCCGTTAACCTGTATTTCTGATTCTATGCAGTGCAATTTTCTATCTGTGTAGCAATCCCACCCCGATTTTAACTCCAGGTGGCTTTCCCGCTTAGGCCTGAGTTAAAATTACAGTCGGGTCTCGTTGGGCCGCAACATGCCTATGTAAAGAAGGACCCTTGCTGCCTGCTCAGGAGAGCAGGGTAAAATTGCAGATCTTGCGATCATGGCGGCTTTCGGACAGGTAAGAGCCAGGGCGATTTCAACTGCTGAGCGAGTAGGGTTAAAATGGCCACTGCAATTCACTAGAGTACTTCAGTAAAATAACTTATCATCAAAACAGAGAGAAAGAGCGGGAGAGGGAATGAGGGGGTTGTACAATCCACAACACTGATAACAGCCAGGATTCACCGCTGTCAATCAGAGGTGTTGCGAATCCATTTCCTCCCCATGGCTCAATGGGTGAATGCACTGAGTGGTGTGGTGCTGAGATATACAGACTAGAAGCCAATAGATTCAATCTCCAGTCTGTGCCGAGATGGCCGATCTCAGCCAGCACAGCAGTTTGGAGTGCTGCAACTGGTAGCAGTGCCAGAGCTATTAGAGGAGATAGTAGTTACCAATGGATATGGCTCTCCACAATGCCTCGAATTTAAAGTTCTCATCCTTGTTTTCAAATTACTCTGTAACCTCTTCCAGCCCTACAGCCCTCTGAGATCTCCGTGCTCCTCCAATTCTGGCTTCTTGTGCATCCACGATTTTCATCGCTCCACTATTGGCAGCCGTGCCTTCAGCTGCCTAGGCCCTAAGCTCTGGAATTCCCTCCCTAAACCTCTCCGCCTCTCTCTCCTCCTTTAAGATGCTCCTTAAAACCTACCTCTTCGACCAAGCTTTTGGTCACCTGTCTTAAATATCTCCTTATGTGCTTCGGTGTCAAATTTTGCTTGTTAACGCTCCCTTGGGATGTTTTACTAGGTTAAAGGCTCTATATAAATGCAAGTTGTTGTCGTTGTTGCACATCGTGACACAGGAACTCTCACTTCGTAGTTACCTGTGGGAAACTGGTGGGAAACTAGGTAGTAGATTTGACTAAATCTCACGTCGTCACCTGAGCAAATATGTCCACAAGGCCGACCTCAAGGAGAGCAAAGGTGATGGATGAGAGTGGGCCAGTGTAGGAGGAGTTCCCCAAGGAGGAGTAGAAGGGCAACAAAAGTACGACTGACATTGATGGAGGTAAGTATCTCTTGATCTCCTTTTTGAGATTCATTCCACGCTTATTGATTGAGCCCCTGCCTCCTGAGATTTGACTGTCTCTCTAGTCCTGAAATATATCTAAACATGGAAAGCCCTCTGCTTAGGGGCAGAGGAGGAGGGAGTGGGTGTGATGACATCTTCCATCTCACGGCCATGTCAGTGCTTCAGCTAAAAATGCCATGTCATCAGAAATGTGATCAATGACTGCTTATCAGTATTTGTACTGTCTGTGGGTCACTCACAGAGGTTTAAAGATCTTGCATTTGAATTCTCTTTATCGCTTTGTTTTGGAGAACAGCAGTGATTAGTTAATGCTTGATGCGTACTCAGGAAGAGTTGAAACCAAACCTAAATTATGATCCTGGTAGCACCTGCATTAACCTTGAGTGTCAGCCATGGCTCAGTGGGTAGCACCCTTGCCTCTGAAGTCAGTGAAGGTTGTGGGTTCAGGTCCCACTCCATGAGACTTGAGCACAATAAAATCTAGGCTGACACTCCAGTGCCATGCTGAGGGAGTGCCGTGCTGTCTTTTGGTGCTGTGCCATGCTGTGCCTATATGCATCTCTTCACTTCACCTGACGAAGGAGCAGCGCTCCGAAAGCTTGTGATTTCAAATAAAGCTGTTGGACTATAACCTGGTGTTGTGCGGCCTCTCACATTTGTCCACCCCAGTCCAACACCGGCATCTCCACGTCTTTTGGTGGATGAGACGTAAAACCGAGGCCCCGTCTGCTCTCTCAGGTGGACGTAAAAGATCCCATGGCACTATTTCGAAGAAGAGCAGGGAAGTTATCCCCGGTGTCCTGGCCAATATTTATTCCTCAACCGACATCGCTAAAAAACAGATTATCCGGTCATTATCACATTGCTGTTTGTGGGAGCTTGCTGTAAGCAAATTGGCTGCCACGTTTCCTACATTACAACAGTGACTCCACTTCAAAAGTACTTCATTGGCTGTAAAGCACTTTGAGACGTCTGGTGGTCGTGAAAAGCGCTATAGAAATGCAAGTCTTTCATTCTTCTTGTTTAATAAAAAAAACATGGAACAAAAAAGGGCCTTTTGGCTTAACCAGCTCACTTCTTCCACGGACACTGTACCCAATCACGGACTGTACCCACCATATCTAATCTCTGAAGGGAAATTGTATGTACATCAGTGCTTCCCAATGCCCAAAGTTCAGCATAAAAATCCCCTCATCTCCATTATTCACCTCTGTCCCTGAGGCTTTAAGCTAGGTTCAGGTAGATATTAAAGATTTCATGGCGCTATTTGAAGAAGAGCAAGGAGTTGATCTAATCCTCAATCCTCCTTCAACCATCATGGCCAAAACAGGTCATTGCCAGGTTAATTTTCATGAGAAGTGTTTTCAGATGGTGAGGGACATGATAAGACTCTTTAAATTCTTCTACTAACTCTCATACAAAAACTATTAATATTTTTACAACCTTCAATGTCCTTTCTTGATCCAGCATGGAAATTATGATGAACCTGTATAAAACACTGGTTGGGCCTCAACTGGAGTAGTGTGTCCAATTCTGGGCACCGCACTTTAGGAAGGATGTGAAGGCCTTAGAGAGGGTGCAGAAAAGATTTATGAGAATGATTCCAGGGATGAGGGACTTCAGCTACGTGGATAGACCGGAGGTTGTTCTCCTTAGAGCAGAGAATGTTGAGAGGAGATTTGATAGAGGTGTTCAAAATCATGAGGGGTCTGGACAGAGTAGTTAGAGAGAAACTGTTCCCATTGGCGGAAGGGTCGAGAACCAGAGGACGCAGATTTAAGGCGATTGGCAGAAGAACCAAAGGCGACATGAGGAAAAACTTTTTTACGCAACGAGTGGTTAGGATCTAGAATGCACTGCCTGAAAGGGTGGTGGAGGCAGATTCAATCCTGGCTTTCAAAAGGGAATTGGATAAGTACCTGAAGGAAAAAAAATTGCAGAGCTACGGGGAAAGGGCGGGGGAGTGTGACTAGCTGAAGTGCTCTTGCAGAGAGCCGGCACGGGCTCGACGGGCCGAATGGCCTCCTTCTGTGCTGCAACCATTCTATGGTAAAAATTCTGATTCTGGGGGCAGAATTCTGGTTCAGGCATGACAGAGGCACCAGAATTTACCATGAGATCTCCTGGACTGGTTTCGATTGCCTGAAGGGGTCGGAGGGGAATTATACAAAGTCATTTTTCCCTTAAAACTTACTTCTTTGACCAAGCTTTTGGTCATCTGTCCTGCTATCTCCTTCTTAGCAATGTTTTGCTACGTTAAAGGCGCTATATAAATGCATGTTGTTGTTGTTATTGGCCCTATTTTTTTCTGTTGTTTTGCCTCTCCCAGGAGATGACATGGCTGTGAGGGTGCAAGGGTGGGTGTGAGGGAGGTGGGGAGGGAGGGTGGGGGAAGAAGTGTTTAGCCCATCATTTCCTTATGCTCGTCATTTGGAGCAGAAGCCGGATTTGACGGGTTTGCAGCCCATTCACGAAGCGGCAGCAAGACTCGCCCAAGGGGTGACAGCGGATGCTTCTTCTGCCTGCCACCCCAACGTCCCAGCGGCCGATTTGCGGCGTTCCTGGGCTACCCCAGGAATCCCGCCAGATACACACCTCTGATAGGCCCAAACACCGTCTACATCTGCTGAGAGCAGGCATTGGGACCACTCGAGGGGCTGGAATGCAAAGGAGTAGAAGTTATGTGGCAGTTATATAAAGCTCGGGTTAGAAAGTTCAGTTCTAGGCCCTGCGCCTCAGGAAGGATATATTGGCCTTGGAGGGGCTGCAGCGCAGATTCATCAGAATGATACCGGGGCTAAAAGGGACAAATTATGAGGACAGGTTGCATAGACTAGGCTTGTATTCCCTTGAGTATAGAAGATTAAGGGGGGATCTAATTGAGGTGTTTAAGATGATTAAAGGATTTGATAGGATAGATAGAGAGAAACTATTTCCTCTGGTGGGGGAGTCCAGAACAAGGGGGCATAACCTTAAAATTAGAGCTAGGCCATTCAGGGTTGACGTCAGGAAGCACTTCTTCAGACAAAGGGTAGTGGAAATCTGGAACTCTCGCCCTTAACAAGCTGTTGAGGCTGGGGGTCAATTGAAAATTTTAAAACTGAGATTGAAAGATTTTTGTTTGGCAAGGAAGGGTTATGTAACCAAGGCGGGTCAATGGAGTTTGAGATACAGATCAGTCGTGATCTAATTGAATGGGGGAACAGGCTCAAGGGCTGAATGGCCGACTCCAGATCCTGGGCAAATTACGTGACCCGCTGTGACTTTTGCAAATGCCAATCAATACGATTGCGATCAATTATGGGGCTGCAAACATTGGAGCCATCAGCTGAATAAAACCTCCTGCCGACAATCTTTGGCTCTACCAGCCTGTATTGCATAGAATCTACAGCAAAGAAACAGGCCATTCGGCCCAGCTGGTCTATGTCTGTGCTGATACTCCACCTGAGGCTATCTGTGTATCATAGAATCATAGAATCATGGAATAGTACAGCACAGAAGGAGGCCATTCGGCCCATCCAATCTGCGCCGGCTCTTTCGAAGAGCAATCCAGTTAGTCCCACTCCCCCGCTCTTTCCCCATATCCCTGCAATTTTTTCTCCTTCAAGTATTTATCCAATTCACTTTTGAAGGCTGCTATTGAATCTGTATCCACCACCCTATCAGGCAGTGCATTCCAAATCCTAACCACTCGTTGCGTAAAAAAGTTTTTCCTCATGTCACCTCTGGTTCTTTTCCCAATCACCTTAAACCTGTGCCCTCTCATTATCAAACCTTCAGCCATTGGAAACAGTTTCTCTTTATTTACTCTATCTAAACCCTTCATGATTTTAAACGCCTCTATCAAATCTCCTCTTAGCCTTCTCTGCTTCTTCTTAGGCAGTCCCTCGGAACCGAGGATGACTTGATTCCACACTAAAAATGAGTTCTCAGGTGACTGACGAGTCCAATGTGGGACCTACAGTCTCTGTCACAGGTGGGGCAGACGGTGTTTGAAGACACGGTGGGTGGGGTGCTTGGGTTGACGTGCGGTCCTTCCGCTGTTTGCGCTTGGCTTCCGCTTGCTCCCGGCGAAGAGACTCGAGGTGTTCGGCGCCTTCCCGGATGCTTCTCCTCCACTTTGTGCGGTCTTGGGCCAGGGATTCCCAGGTGTCGGCGGGGATGTTGTACTTTTTCAAGGAGGCTTTGAGGGTGTCCTTGAAGCGTTTCCCCTGCCCACCTGGGGCTCTCTTGCCGTGTCGGAGCTCCAAGTAGAGCGCTTGTTTTGGGAGTTTCGTATCGGGCATGCGGACGATGTGGCCCGTCCATCGGAGCTGATCGAGCGTGGTCAAAGCTTCAATGCTGGGGATGTTGGCCTGAGCGAGAACACTGATGTTGGTACGCTTATCCTGCCAATGGATTTGCAGGATCTTGTGGAGGCAGCGTTGGTGGTACCTCTCCAGTGCTTTGAGGTGCCTGCTGTACATGGTCCATGTCTCTGAAGCATACAGGAGGGCGGGTATCACTACTGCTCTGTAGACCATGAGCTTGGTGCTGGGTTTGAGGTCCTGCTTTTCAAACACTCTCTTCCTCAGGTGACCGAAGGCTGCACTGGCACACTGAAGGTGGTGTTGGACTTCGACGTCTGCCCTTGTTGACAGTAGACTCCCGAGGTATGGAAAGTGGTCCACGTTGTCCAAGGCCTCGTCATAGATTTTGATAATCGGGGAGCAGTACTGTGTGGCGGGGGCAGGTTGGTAGAGGACCTTTGTCTTACGGATGTTTAGTGTAAGGCCCATGCTCTCGTACGCTTCGGTGAAGGTGTTGACGATGGTTTGGAGTTCGACTTCAGAGTGTGCGCAGACGCAAGCGTCATCTGCATACTGTAATTCGATGACAGAGGATGGGACGACCTTGGATCTGGACTGGAGGCGACGGAGGTTGAACAGTTTCCCGTTTGTTCTGTCGATTAGCTCCACTCCAGCGGGCAGCTTACTGAGGGTGAGATGGAGCATTGCAGCCAGGAAGATTGATAAAAGCGTTGGCGCGATAACACAGCCTTGCTTGACCCCGGTCCCTACGTGAATTGGGTCTGTGGTGGATCCGTTGGGCAGGATCACGGCTTGCATGTCGTCGTGAGAACAACCCCAGCTTCTCCAGTCTATTCACATAACTGTAATCCCTCATCCCTGGAACCATTCTAGTAAATCTCTTCTGCACCCTCTCCAACGCCTTCGCGTCCTTCCTAAAGTGTGGAGCCCAGAATTGGACCCAATACTCCAGCTGTTTTATATAGGTTTAGCATGACTTCCTGTGTAATCCTACATTACAACAGTGACTACACATTGATGACTGTGAAGCACCTTGGAGCATCCTGAGATTGTGAAAGGTGCGATATAAATGCGTGTTTTTTTTCCTTTATTTGGGTACTTGTTAAAAAAATGACGGGATTACGAGGATGATTTTTTTTTCAGGAAGCGTGATATGCTGATAGGGTGAGATACAGAAAGGTGGGAGAAGTCTCGTGGTGAGCACAGACACCGGCATAGAGCAGTTGGCCCAATGGCCTGTTTCTGCGCCATAAATTCTACTTAATTTGATGTAATAACAACAAATTAACATCCACAACTGGGAATAGGAACATGTAGCACTACCAAACAGATCCAAGCCAACAAGCAATTTGAGGTAAAATCAGAAAGTTCTGGAAATACTCAGCAGGTCAGGCATCATCAACCTGAAACGTTAACTCTGTTTCTCTCTTCACAGATGCTGCCTGACCTGCTGAGTATCTCCAGCATTTTCTGTTTTTCTTTCAGATTTCCAGCATCCGCAGTAATTTGCTTTTGTATAAGCAATTTGAGGTATTGGATTTAAATGTTGGACTCTTGGGGGTAATATTCTGGCATGGATAGAGGATTGGCTATCTAACAGAAAGCAAAGAGTTGGGATAAATGGTTCATTCTCAGACTGGCAATCAGTAACTAGTGGTGTTCCACAGGGGTCAGTGCTGGGTCCCCAACTCTTCACAATCTATATTAACGATTTGGAGGAAGGGACCAAGTGTAACATATCAAAATTTGCAGATGATACAAAGATGGGAGGGAAAGTAGTGAGTGAGGAGGACATAAAAAACCTGCAAGGGGACATAGACAGGCTAAGTAAGTGGGCAGAGATTTGGCAGATGGAATACAACACTGGAAAGTGTGAGGTGATGCACTTTGGCAGGAAAAATCCTAGAGCAATTTATTATCTTAATGGCAAGAAACTGGAGAGTACTGAAGTGCAAAGGGATCTGGGGGTCCTGGTGCACGAAACTCAAAAGGTTAGTATGCAGGTGCAGCAAGTGATTAAGAAGGCAAATGGAATGTTGGCTTTCATTGCTAGGGGGATAGAATATAAAAATAGGGAGGTATTGCTTCAGTTGTACAAGGTATTGGTGAGACCGCACCTGGAATACTGCATACAGTTTTGGTGTCCTTACTTAAGGAAAGACATCCTTGCTCTCGAGGCAGTGCAAAAAAGGTTCACTCGGTTAATCCCGGGGATGAGGGGGTGGTCATATGAGGAGAGGTTGGGTAGATTGGGACTCTACTCATTGGAGTTCAGAAGAATGAGAGGCGATCTTATTGAAACATATAAGATTGTGAAGGGGTTGGATCGGGTGGATGCGGGGAGGATGTTCCCGATGACGGGTGAGACGAGAACTAGGGGACATAGTCTTAGAATAAGGGGCTGCTCTTTCAAAACTGAGATGAGGAGGAACTACTTCACTCAGAGGGTGGTAGGTCCATGGAATATGCTGCCACAAAAAGCTGTAGAAGCTACAACATTAATTAAATTTAAAACAGAAATAGACAGTTTCCTAGAAGTAAAGGGCATTAAGGGTTACGGGGAGCGGGCAGGAATTTGGACATGAGTCTAGGTTCGGATCGGTCATGGCCCTGTGGGTAGTGGAGCGGGCCCAGGGACTGTGTAGCCTGATTCTGCTCCTATTTCGTGTGTGCAATTCTGTTAGATGCAGGAGATGGTTCTGTGATAGATAGTAGATTGGCGGTTAGGATCAGATCAGCCATGATCTTATTGAATGGCGGAGCAGGCTCGAGGGGCCGATTGGCCTACTCCTGCTCCTATTTCTTATGTTCTTATGTTCTTATGTTCTCCAGCCAAACTCCAGCTAGTTATAGCTCTTTCACTTTTAGCAAAATGGAAGTATAGTTTGACTGGACCTTCATCGTGTCGGGAGAGAGAGGAGTAAGAAGGGTAAAAGAGGATAAGGCGTGAAGAAACCCTGTGCGACGCCTCCTCCAGCGTTGTCACAGCCGCGACTCTCTCCCTGCCCGTGAGGGCCAGCGTGTTTGCTTCGCTGTGGAAGAGGGTGTGCGGGCGGGCTCAGTCTCCTCCAGTCCTGCCGCAGGTTGTGCGCGACCTTCTCTGCAAGAAAGAAATGGAGAGAGCGCTGGTGACAGTCTCGCGAGGTGTTTGGAGAACGCGGCTGTCGTGGTCGGATAGTTCGCACATTGAGTGTCGAAGATGTGGCTGTTGCGGCAGACCACCCCCATAAATCTGGATGCCCGGCTCAGGGCTGATGATGCGAGGCTCCTCCCAAATGGACCAGTGAGCAGCGCCGTTGTTTGAACACCCCAGTTGTCTGCTCGATGACGTTTCTGGTGGCGGCATGGCTCCCGTTGTAGGCCAGCTCTGCAGCTGTGCCCGGGTTCCTGACAGGCATCAGGAGCCATGTCTGCAGGGGATAGCCCTTGATGCCCAGCAGCCAGCCTGTGACCTGACAGCCTGATCTGGGCATCGCTGGCAAGGCCGGCATTTATTGCCCATCCCAAATTCCCCTTGAGAAGGTGGTGGTGAGCCGCCATCTCAGCGGCTTGCTAGGCCATTTCGGAGGGCAGTTAAGAATGAACCGCATTGCTGCGGGTCTGGAGTCGCATATAGGCCAGACCAAGTAAGGACGACAGATTTTCTTCACTAAAGAAGAACCAAATGGGTTTTTACAACAATCCAGTAGTTTCACTGTCACCATTACTGATAAGTTTTTTTTTTATTCCAAATTTATTTAAGTTCCCCAGTTGCCATAGTGGGATGTGAACTCACATCGCTGTAGATTACTAGCCCAGTAACTTTACCACTGTGCTACCATTCCCTGTAGTGGAGGAGTCCCTTTATATAGCGCTGCTGAAGGCTCCTTCCTGCCTGTCAGCGCCACGGGCTGCTGGGCAAGTTTATCACTTGGCGAATCGGGTGCTGGGGCAGACCAATTTCGCGCAAGGGTCCTACAACCAGCGTGGGACCCTTATTTAAATATTAAAACAAGCCTTTCTAATACTTCCGGTACCCGCCTTGAACACCTATTGTGGAGCCCGGTCTAAAATGGCGGGCAGTGCACTTCTGACGCGGAATGTGTGCGGAATGTGTGCGCACGCCATACTGGACCCTTAGGCGTCCAATTTAGGCCTGTATAAACTGCTTTTGAATTTCTAGGCCACTGTCTTTGTAAATAAATGTTTGGTGTAATCTTTTTGGGAGGGAGGGAGGGAGAAGAGCATCAATGTTGCCATATTGGCAACTAGTAGGGAGTAATGCAATTCTACTTTTTGAGATGATTTGTGTCATTGCGTTGTATGTTTGGCAAATCATTTATTTTTCATATATCATATATAGCAGGGGAGTTCTCCCTCCCTCCCTATTTATCCCTCAACCAACATAACAAAAACAGATTATCTGGTCATTATCGTATTGCTGTTTGTGGGAGCTTGCTGTGCGCAAATTGGCTGCCGCGTTTCCCACATTACAACAGTGACTACACTCCAAAAAAGTACTTAATTGGCTGTAAAGCGCTTTGAGACGTCCGGTGGTCGTGAAAGCCGCTATAGAAATGCAAGTCTTTCTTTCTTCTTTCTTTCTTTATCCCTTTAAAAGCTCCTAAGTGCCCCATGGTTAGCACAACAGTTCCCCACCCCCACCCCCACCCCGCCTCCCCCTCTCCCCTCGTGAATATTCAGGAGGTGTGGAAGTCAACATGTTAAAAGTTTCTTTGAAAGCCGTGTTTTTTCTGGGAGGTCTGGAGGTTTTCCTCGGCAGGGATCAATTCCAGGAACAGGTGGCCAGTGCCCTTGATGCCTTCCTGCTAAGCACAGAGCCAGAACTCATGGGCAAAGTGCAGAGGTCAGGCGTGTAAGTGCACAAGTCAGCAGGAGGTCATGAAATTGGCTTCAATAAAACTTAAACAGTTACAATGCCTTGTGGCCAACTGGAGCATCTGTCCATTTCCGTTGGCTTTGTCCTCCCATTATTAGTCCTGATGATGACCTCGGTGATGCTAACTTGGAGGGTGTACAGTTTCTGACAGTGTAAAGAGCTGCAGTGACTTTAACTGATGCTCTCTGTAATATTTCTGTACAGTCAGTCAAGCCTCTTTTAGCACACAGATCAGGAATTCCTCTAAGCCATCCTCCTGTTCAAAAAATCTTCCAAAAAATCAAAAGATCAGAAAGTCGTCCAAATTCATTAACATTTGTTAAAAAAAAATCTAGGAACAGAAGAAGACCATTCGGCTCCTTGAGCCTGTCCCACTATTCAATTAGATCATGGCTGATCTGCACTTAAACTCTACTTACTCACCATGTCCCTTGATACCCTTACCCAGCAAAAATCTGTCACTCTCAATCTTGAAAAGTTTCCTTGACCTAGCGTCAACAGCTTTTTGAGGGAGAGTTCAAGATTTCTACTACCCTTTGTTTGAGGAAATGCTTCCTGATTTCCCTCCTGAATGGCCTGGCTCTGATTTTAAGATTATGCCCTGGCTCTTGTTCTGGATTTCCAAGTTAGTGCTTTAGAAATACATGTGGATTTTTTAGCAATCCTGATTTTCTTCTTCCTGTAATTTAGCATTCCCTTCCCCCCTCACTCCCCGTCCACCTCATTCCCCGGCCCCCTCATTCCCTTCCCCCTCATTCACTTCCCCCTCATAGAAACATAGAAACATAGAAAAACAGGAGTAGGAGTAGGCCATTCGGCCCTTCGAGCCTGCTCCGCCATTCAATATGATCATGGCTGATCCTCTATCTCAATACCATATTAACGATCTCTCCCCATACCCCTTGACGCCTTTTGTGTCTAGAAATCTATCTATCTCCTTCTTAAATATATTCAGTGACTTGGTCTCCACAGCCATCTGTGGTAGAGAATTCCACAGGTTCACCACCCTCTGAGTGAATAAATTTCTCCTCATCTCAGTCCTAAATGTCCTACCCCGTATCCTGAGACTGTGACCCCCTCGTTCTAGATCCCCAGTCAGAGGGAACATCCTCCCTGCATTCCAATCAGTCTAGCCCTGTCTGAATTTTATACGTTTCAATGAGATCCCCTCTCATTCTTCTAAACTCTGTTGAATACAGGCCTAGTCGACCAAATCTCTTCTCATACGACAGTCCTGCCATCCCAGGAATCAGTCTGGTGAACCTTCGCTGCACTCCCTCTATGGCAAGTATATCCTTTCTTAGATAAGGAGACCAAAACTGCACACAGTACTCCAGGTGTGGTCTCACCAAGGCCCTGTACAACTGTAGTAAGACATCCTTGCTCCTGTACTCAAATCCTCTTGCAATGAAGGCCAACATACCATTTGCCTTCCTAACTGCTTGCTGCACCTGCATGTTTGCTTTCAGTGACTGGCCGCATTCCCGCCCCCTTTTTTTTATTTGTTCGTGGGATCTGGGCGTCGCTGGCAAGGCCAGCATTTATTGCCCATCTCTAATTGCCCTTGAGAAGGTGGTGGTGAGCCGACTTCTTGAACCGCTGCAGTCCGTGTGGTGAAGGTACTCCCACAGTGCTGTTAGGGAGGGAGTTCCAGGATTTTGACCCAGCGACGATGAAGGAACGGCGATATATTGCCAAGTCAGGATGGTGTGATACTTGGAGGGGAACTTGGAAGTGGTGATGTCCCCATGCGCCTGCTGCCCATGTCATTCTAGGTGGAAGAGGTCGCGGGTTTGGGAGGTGCTGCCGAAGAAGCCTTGGCGAGTTGCTGCAGTGCATCTTGTAGATGGTACACACTGCAGGCACAGTACGCCGGTGGTGGAGGGAGTGAATGTTTAAGGTGCTGGATGGGGTGCCAATCAAACGGGCTGCTTTGTCCTGGATGGTGCCGAACTTCTTGAGTGTTGTTGGAGCTGCACTCATCCAGGCAAGTGGAGAATATTCCATCACACTCCTGACTTGTGCCTTGTAAATCCTGCAGCGATGCTCTGGGCTGAGATGATTGATCTCCAACAACTACTACAACCATCTCCCTTATTCCCTCCCCCTTCATTTCCCTCTCGTCTCATTTCCCTATTCACCTCATTCCCTGTCACCCTCATTCACTGCCACCCTCTTTCCCTGACCCCCTCATTCCCTCCCCACCCCCTGAAAAATAAGTCTCCTAATTAGAGTTGCAAATATTTTAAATGTAAACCCTGGCTCCATTGTGCCTGGCCCATATTCACTTCTATTATTCCGCTTCACTGTCGCAATCCTGCGAACACCAGGTACAGAGTTGCTTCCTTCCCCTCTTCCCAATACCTTGCGATGGGAATATCAGCAGAAAATGAAGCAAAGACAGCACAGAAACTGAACCATTAGTTGGTTGTGCATTGTCGCTCCACGTATCTATTTGGAGATGGTAAAACATGACTTCTTATCACAATATGCTTCAATGTGGCATGAATAAAGCTCGCACACATTACAGTAAAGGTTTGCAATACATTGAGCCCTCATTTTCATAAAATAGAATCATAGAAGCATACAGCACAGAAGGAGCCCATTGATGGCCGGCGTGGACACGATGGGCCGAAGGGCCTCTTTCTGTGCTGTATAACTCTATGACTCTATGGGCTGGATTTTCATAGGGCCGTGGAGGCGGGTTTGGAGGTGTGTGGGGGGTTAAAATTGCAAAAAGTGGCGGGCGGACCTGATCCCGCCTCCACGCAATTTTGACAAATTCGGTCGCGGGGTTCCCAACTCCGTCCCGCTTCCAAGAGGCGGGAGAGGCCATTAAAGCCCTTAACAAGCCCTAAATTGGCTCTGTAATGCCATTTTGAAACATTTTAGCTAGTTTAACCCTTTTCCCACGTGAAGCACGCCTGATGTGAAACACGCCAGTGAAACCTGGCAGGAGCACAAGTGGATAGCTGACTATCGGCTGCAGGTCCACTATTACAACAGAGATATCTCTCTCTCTCTCTCTCTCCTCACTTTGCATCCAGGTCCTCTCACAGCAAAGGCCAGGCAGTCTCTGAAGACCTTCAATGCAGCAGCAATGATGACATCATCAGAGGCGACTTTCACACTGAAACCACTAATTGGGTCATGGGTTCCCACATGCTGGAACTCAATTGCCCAATTAGGTGAAAATTGCATCAATCTCCCACATCCAATTGCAGTCGGGTGGATAACACGAAAAGTGGATAACACGACCCCAACCCGCCCCAGTATCAAAATCCAGCCCAATGACTCTATGATTTGGCCCATCGTTCCTGTGCCGGCTCTCTGAAGGAGCTATCCAATTAGTCCCACTCATTGCCCTGCAGTTTATTTTCCTTTTTAAGTATATATCCAATTTCCTTTTGAAAGTTACTATTGAATCTGCTTCCACCTCCCTTTCAGGCAGCGCATTCCAGATCATAATAACTCGCTGTGTAAAACAAAATTCTCCTCATCTCCCCCGCTGGCTTTTTTAACCAATTATTTTATCTCTGTGTCCTCTGGTTACCGACCCTCCTACCAGTGGAAACAATGTCTCGCTATCTATATCAAAATCTCACATAATTTTGAACACCTCTATTAAATCTCCCCTAACTTCCTTTGCTCTAAGGAGAATGATCCCAGCTTCTCAAATAAAAACAGTAAATGCTGGAAATACTCAGCAGGTCAGGCAGCATCTGTAGAGAGAGGAACAGAGTTAACGTTTCAGGTCGATGAACCTTTCTCAGAACTGGAAAAAGTTGGAGATGTAGCAGGTTTTTAAGCAAGTGTAGGGGCAGGGAGAGGGGGGAGGGGAGGAAAGAACAAAAGGGAAGGTCTGTGATTGGGTGGAAGGCAGGAGAGATTAAGAGACAAAAGGGATATTGGTGCGAGGCAAAAGGAGGTGGTAATGGGACAAGTTTAGAAACAAAAGATGACTCTAGATGAAGTGTAAATGGCAATGGCAGGATGATCAACAGCTGCTATGCGAGAGAGAGAAAAAAAAATAGGAGCAGAGTTTATGGTCCAAAATTGTTGAACTCGATGTTGTGTCCGGAAGGCTGTAAAGTGCCTAATTGAAAGATGAGGTGCTGTTCCTCGAACTTATGTTGAGCTTCATTGGAACAGTGTAAGAGGCCGAGGACGGTGAGGTCAGAGTGGGAGTGGAGCGGAGAATTAAAGTGACAGGCGACCGGAAGCTTAGGGTCACCCTTACGGACTGAATGGAGGTGTCCCGCAAAGTGGTCACCCAATCTCTCCTGCCTTCCATCCTATCACAGACCTTCCCTTTTGTTCTTTCCTCCCCTCCCCTCTACATTGCTTAAAAACCTGTTACATCTCCAACTTTTTCCAGTTCTGACGAAGGGTCATCGACCTGAAACGTTAACTCTATTCCTCTCTCTACAGAGGCTGCCTGACCTGCTGAGTATTTCCAGCATTTTCTGTTTTTATTTCAGATTTTCAGCATCCACAGTATTTTGCTTTTGATCCCAGCTTCTCTATTGGAGGGAAGTACTTCCATTAATGTAAACAGAAAGCTTTCAAATGCATGGCAATTGTATTGATACAGCTGAGTGACTTGTAGGTATCAAACCAAAGCTGTCTTCTCACCTTCTGACTGGTCTTGTAGGTATCTGACAGACCGTGTAAGCCTGGATCAGATACGATCGGTGCTGCAGGGCCAGATCCTCTGAGATGGATGACAATGACATTCAAGCTAATGCACAGTAGGACAGAATCCAATAGTGACTATCAATTCAGGGCCGAGTCCTAAATCTACCTCTGGCTGTTTTGGAAAACGCAATGAAGCCCATTTAAAAAAAAAGAAATTTTCTACAGTATTACCACAGTGTCGTCAACTTGCCATTCTGGCCTCTAGCTCAGACGATTGTGGGTCTGAACCCACACCAGGACTTCAGCTCATCACCGGCACAGGTACGATGGGCCGAATGGTCTCTTTTTGTGCTCTAAGATTCTACAGGGGAGAAATTCGGTATCGCCCCGTTTGGGGCACAATTATCGGCCGGGCGCAAAGTTTAGCGCCTGGTGCAAATTATCGTCTCCGACTGCAAACTTGGCTTCTATCGCCCCTGGAGGTGATTTGAGCGCTAGATCAGGCGCTACACACCTCTCTTAAGGCGCTAACGCCAAGGAGCGAGGCGCTACCTCAGAGCGCTGGCGAAGCTCAGGTGATGTCAGTTAGCAATGGAACACAGACACACTGGCGCCGACCAGTTCTTAAAGGGGAGGGTCGATCTTGCTCTCCAGCCACACCCTGCTCATTGCAGCCTTGAATCTCGGCCTGGACAGACCTCAACTTTAAATCTGCTGCAAAGAACAATGGAGAGGCCCAGAGAATGAGCTCAGCACTTCAGCCACCAGGCCTTGGTGGCTCTGGTTGGCGCAGTGGAGCGCCGAAGATCAGTACTCTACCCACAGAGTGGCAGGAGGCCATTGCCCTGTGACTATAGAAGAGTGTGGAGGGAGGTGGCTCAGCACATCTCCTGCAAGAGAATGGTGCCCAGGACCAACACACGATGTCGGAAGACGTTCAACAACCTCACTCGGGTGGTCAGGGTGAGTGGCTGCTTTTCAATACCTCTCCATCTCAACCTCACTCTGTGGCCAGAGGGTGTAAAAACCCCAAATGCCCAACACTCATCCAAGACCTATGGCCATCTCATAAAACACCCCTGCACATGCCACACCCTGCATACATTAAGGGCTGTTCAACTATGGGAGGTACATCAGGCAAGCACATGGCTGCACACTCACTCAGACGCCGTCCTTTTTCTTGCAGGCCAAGCTCTCTCATAGCAGACGGCAGCAGCAATGCACGGGAGGAGGACCGGCTGAGCTACACACCCTCAGCGATTTGGAGGCGTGTGTGCACAGGATTGTTGCCAACCAGGTGATAGGTGCCGTGGCCGCTGGAGAGGTCGACCCCCTTGGGGACAGCAATAGTAAGTTCATCAGCATTCTCTCCTCACTCATTCCACTTGCCCCTCACAACACCAGCCTTTTACACTTTCAATCCAACTTACTAAATGTCTCCAGTCCTTGCTCCCTTACTGCCCCCCTGTCCTGATGCTAAATCCACTCTTGTACCTCCCTGCTTTCAGATAGTGAATCACCAGCTGACCAGCCTGTCCCTCAACCAACCAGTGGGAGCGACGTCCCAGGCGAGGAGGAAGAGGAAGCCGGAGCCTCATCGCCTGTGTCTCCCGAGGGAGCCCATGCCCACACTGGGACCACGTCTTCCCTGGAGGGGAGCAGGGGGGAAGGTGCACTTGCCACCGCCTGCAATACAGCCAGCCCAGACTGCTGCCGCCCATGCAGAGTTGGTGCAGTCTGCAGCCGGGGCCTCCAGGCCCAGAGCTGGTCGAGGCCTTCCTTCAAGGGCATCTGTAGTCTCAGCATCTGACATTCAGCAGCCTTCCACCAGCCTTGCTGCAGCCACTGGGGCCCCATTACGGAGGAGCAGTAGGGTGGGAAGGGGGGAAGTGCGCAAGGGATGGAGATCACCCTTGAAGGGCAAACAGTAGGAGGTCTAAATAAATGGTGGGAATGTTTGTGGTAAAGATCGAGGTTCGTCTGATAACTTTTGTTTAGTGTTTTGGCGTTTATCTTCAGCTTGTGAGAACCAGTTATGTTAATTAATGATTTGTTGTGTTTGTTTCTATTAGTTTGTCATGAATAAATGACACACACAGAGTTTGTTAAATAAAAAAGTTGTTGTATTCAAAATGTACATGTTTGGCCTTTTGAATCATTGCTGCCTTGGCCGGCTATAGGGGTTGCGGATTGTTTTCAACGATGTTGTTCTCCATGCCAGAAGCCATCTTCTGAGCAGGGGCTAGAAGCGGCTTGTTATCAGCCATTGACAGACGTCCCTTGCAGTGTCAACATTGTGGGCCTCCCTCCCGCCTTGATGCTGCTGCTGATCCTCCTCCTCATCCTCCTCCTCCTCTGGTGGTGCACCAATCCCTGGTGGCATTGGCTGGGTCCTTAGGATTGCCAGGTTATGCAGCATGCAGCACACAACTATGAAGAGGGAGACTCGCTCAGGAGAGTACTGCAGGGCTCCTCTTGAGTGGTCCAGACAGCGGAACCGTTGCTTGAGCACGCCGATTGTCTGCTCAATGATGTTCCTGGTGGCGATATGGCTCTCATTAAACTGCAGCTAGGCAGGGGTGTTGGGGTTACGGAGCGGTGTCATCAGCCAGGTGCAGAGTGGATAACCCTGGTCCCCGAGGAGCCAACCACTTGGGTGATGCGGTGCCTGGAAAAGGTCTGGCACACCAGTCTGGCACAGGATGAAAGCATCGTGGCTGCTGCCAGGATAGCGGGCATTGACAGCGAGTATGAGCTATGTGTGGTCACAGACCAACTGCACATTTAAGGAGTGGTAGCCCTTGCGGTTTCGGAAAACCTCTGCATTCTCATGCGGTGCCCGCAATGCCACATGCGTGCAGTCAATGGCGCCCTGCACCATGGGGAAGCCCGCTATCCTAGCAAAGCCACATGCGCGTTCATGCTGTTTGGCCCAGGTCATCGGGAAAGAGATGTACTGGCGTCTCCTTTTATAGAGGGCATTTGTCACCTCCCGGATACAACAATGGACAGCGAACTGGGAGATATTGGCGATGTCCCCAGTAGCTGCTTGAAAGGAGCCGGTGGTCATAAAAGTTCAGAGCCTGTGTGACCTTCACTGCCACCGACAGAGAGGTCCTGGTCCTCAGTAGAGGCTGCAGATCTGGCTGCAGCAGGTGGCAGAGCTCAGTGACCACCTCCTTGCTGAAGCGCAGCCTGTGTAAACACTGCTCCTCAGACAAATGAATGTAGGAGAATTGTTGGTGAAATAATCTGGGAGGGTAAGGTCTCCTGTGCAGAGGCCTGTTGGCCCTCCTCCCTCTGGCCATGTTTGCCACTCTCTCTCTGCGTCTCTGATGCTTCTGATTCTGAAGGTGCAGGATGACGCCCCGAATCAGTGCAGCCCCCAAAGTCTCTTCTAAATCGATGCAAGGAAGGTCAAATCAAAAAGAACCTGCAAAGTGCTGCTCAGTACCCAAAACTCCTTCACACAGCATTGAATCTCTCAGAAGTCTCTCTCATCTCTCTCAGAATCTCTCTCTCTCTCTCAGAATGCGTGATGCAAAAATGTCACCGACAAAAAAAGGCAGGAAGAGGCCGCCTTTAAATAGCGCTCCCCCAGCCCCTGCAAAACAGTTCCCCTCTACCTGTAGTTGCTAGCGGCAGGCGGAAAGGAAGGGGGCGTGACTCAATATCCGGTCCGAGGGCGCTACCGGGGCGTTGCACGCTCGACTAAAGTCACGATCTGCGGGCGCAGGAGATCGTAGGCGGTAGAGTTTAGCGCCGCCCCAAAAACTGGTCAATTTCGCGAGCGGCGCAAACATCGCCATGCCCGGGCGCTAGTTGCTTTGCGCCCTGTTAGCACCCTCTTAGGGCGCAAACAGGAGGCGCTAATCAACTGAATTTTTCCCCCCAACGATAATTAAGACTGACACTCCAATGCAGTACTGAGGGAGTGTTGCATTGCAATCCCTCGAATGAGTTATGATACCTGGTCATTTGGGTGGACGTTAATGCTCCCCTGGCACTATTCTAAGAAGAGCAGGCAGTTCTTTCTGGCCAATATTCGTCCCGTCCTCCACCACCCCCCCCGGCCCTCCCCCGCCCCCAACCAATACACTTGCCAGAATGCAGTACTTTTTTTGGAGTGACCTTTCGCAATAAAATGGGGTAGCCATTTTATGCAGAGCTGTTTGTGGGGTGTTGCTCTGCATAAAATGGCTACCCCATTGTATTGCGAAAGGTCACTCCAAAAAAAGTAATGCATTCTGTCAAGTGTTTTGAAATCTTTCAATGATTCACTGGAAAAGAAAAAGGTAGTTGGTGACATGATTGCTGGGTTTTTTTAAGATTCTAAAAGGACTGGATAATGTAGACCGTGACAAGCTGTTCCACCTTGTCCAGAACAGTAGGACCAGAGGACACGGCCTGCACTTGAAGGGGGTAATTTCAAAACTAATCTGTGGAAACATTATTTCGGTGAGTGAGTGGTCAATCTAAGCCACAGGCTCCCTAGGGAGACGGTGAAACCAGATAGTATTGATTTATTCGAATGCAAATTAGATAGATTTAGTTCAGATAATAATATTTTGGGATACAGTATATGAGTAACTTGAGACATGACATGTAGTAAGTGTAGCGTGCTTCCTTAATGACATAAATCTCTTCAAATCAGCCATCCTTCTTACTCCAGTAGCTCAGCTCATGAATGTGTTGCCCTGTGTGAAACAAAGCCGTCCAGACCAATCGGCCTTGGTCTGTCTCTTTGACTGCCTTCCCACGTCTACTGGTGGTGCCACCAGGATTTTGCAGCTAGGCAACGGTGGGTACCTTCTTGGCCATGGGAATGCCACCAGCCGTGTGTGGGTGAGGAGCCCTGACCCAGGTGTCGGAGGGGCAGGAGGAAGTCCTGCCCTTGGGAGGACAATCTAGCCCATCCTCTCTGTTCCTTTAATATCGATGTGGATCAGCTGGACTGGGTCATCTCTTTAAAATCCGTCTGCTTTCAATCCTGTAACAAAATAAAGAGCAAGCCGATAATGTCATATAGCCGAGATAAAAATGCTTTGTATTAGTCACGGGGTGAAAGTTTGAAATTTAAACTGCGATGGATATTTGGAGGACTAAAAAAGTTAGCGCTATGTTTATAATTAAAGAACAAGTGGTTCGGCCAAAGATAAAACAGATGAGAGTGAGAACGAAAGAAACATTTTCCAGAAATTTCAAGCAATTATAAGAAGTCTTGCTCCAAGATGTCCTTATGGGAAAATGGAACAATAAATCTTATATCAACAGAGTAATGCCAGAGATAGGAAACTATTCTGACAAGCAGAGACTTGAGATACTGGGACTATGTCCACTGGAGCAGAGAGGAAATTTAATAGAGACTTTTAATAAAAACTATGAAGGGTTTTGATGAAGTGAATAAGGAAAGACTATTTCCTCTTGGTTGGTTGGGGAGTCAGAGATGAGGGGGCCATTAATTTAAAATTGTCACTGGGAGAGATGTTCGGCGAAGCTCCTTTATGTGGATGTTGCTGCAGTTGGAGTGCTTTGCCACAGGGAATGGTTGAGGCAGAGACCGTTGCATCTTTCAAGGGAAACTGGAGAAATATTTGAGGCAAAGAAAGGATTGCAGCGGTTAATGGAGGAAGCCTGCCACCACCTTCTTATGATGTGGAGATGCCGGTGTTGGACTGGGGTGGACAAATGTGAGAAGTCGCACAACACCAGGTTATAGTCCAACAGCTTTATTTGAAATCACAAGCTTTCGGAGCGCTGCTCCTTCGTCAGGTGAAGTGAAGAGATGCATATAGGCACAGCATATATAGTCAGAGAACACTGCCAGATGACTACAGTTAATCTTTCTAACTGCCCTTTATCACACCTCGGCAGAGAGATAATCACGGCAATCAGAGGTGTGGATGGTGTCCAAACAGGTCAGTCAGGCAGTGTTCTCTGACTATATATGCTGTGCCTATATGCATCTCTTCACTTCACCAGACGAAGGAGCAGCGCTTCGAAAGCTTGTGATTTCAAATAAAGCTGTTGGACTATAACCTGGTGTTGTGTGACTTCTCACATTTGACCACCTTCTTAGGCCAACTAGGAATGGCGCAATAAATAAAGCCTTGCCAAGGTCACCCACATACCAAGAACAACTTTTTTTTTTTAAATAGCATGGCCGTGGGGGAAAGGGAAACGCACTGGGATTAGTTTTGGTTTGCTCCAGCAAAGAGCAAGCACAGACGTGATCAGCTAAGTGGCCTCCTTCTGTGCTGTAAACTTCTATGGTTCTATGGACATCAAGATGTCTCAAAGGAATAGAAATTGTAACTTGTCGCTCCCATTTTACGGGCACAACGAAGGCCAAATTTTTTTTTGGGGGGTGGGGGGGGGGCAATGCCCCGCGCCCCAAGGACTCCTGAGCAACAACCTGAGCAACGGGCCTAACGCCCGTTTTATGCGGATGCCAGGGATGCCTGAAAAATGGCACCATCCAGGACAAAGCAGCCCGCTTGATTGGCAGCCCATCCACCACCTTAAACATCCACTCCCTCCACCACCGGCGTACCATGGCTGCAGTGTGTACCATCTACAAGATGCACTGCAGCAACTCGCCAAAGCTTCTTCGGCAGCACCTCCCAAACCCGAGACCTCTTCCACCTAGAAGGACAAGGGCAGCAGGCGCATGGGAACACCACCACCTCCAAGTTCCCCTCCAAGTCACACACCATCCTGACTTGGAAATATATCGGCCGTTCCTTCATCGTCACTGGGACAAAATCCTGGAACTCCCTCCCTAACAGCACTGTGGGAGCACCTTCACCACACGGACTGCAGCGGTTCACGAAGGAGGCTCACCACCACCTTCTCGAGGGCAATTAGGGATGGGCAATAAATGCTGGGCTCGCCAGCGATGCCCACATACCAGGAACGAATGAAAAAAAAAGACCCGAAATTGTGTTGGGCCATTTTTCAGGCGTCCCTGGCATCCGCCTATAACGGGCGTTAGGCCCCTTCTGTCTGTAAATGAGCAGCCCAACGCCTGGTTCAGGCCCCCTCTGCGAGACTGGTCTGCGATGAGGGCAAAATGTAAGTTTATTTTTTAAATGTTTTTTAAAAAAATGTTCCTGTCGAGCCAGGAGGAGGAGAAGTGCTACTGCCGTCTCCACAGCCCTCTCGAGGGCCACTGGCAGCCCGCGATATTACCCCCCCCCCCCCAACAACTCTCGGTACCCCTCTCCGCTCGGGACTTACCGGCGAGGCAGCTGGCCCGAAATTTGCACGAGCTGCCTGTGGAGGTGCAATGGCTGCTGGCAGCTCACCAGCGATTATTGAGATAAAGCCCGAGGACCCAATCCGTCCTTTGGCGCAGGGATCGTTCCCTCTGCCCATTTGTGCGCCTGAAAACTGGCCTAAAATGAATTTCTAGGTCACAGCGTTTTGTACAATTAATTATTTGTGGAGAAACACTTACAGTGATGCATTTTGGCAGAAGGAACAGGGAGAGGCAACATACACTTAATGGCACAGTTTTAAAGAGTGTGCAGGGACAGAGGGACCTGGGAGTTAATGTGCATAGGTCCCTGAAGGTGGCGGGACATATTGAGAGAGTGGTTAGCAAAGCATATGGGTTCTTGGGCTTCATAAATAGAGGTATTGAGTACAAAAGTAGAGAAGTTATGCTGAACCTTTATAAAGCACTAGTTCAGCCACAACTGGAGTATTGCATCCAGTTCTGGTCACCACACTTTAGGAAGGATGTGAAGGCCCTTGAGAGGGTGCAGAGGAGATTTACCAGAAAGGTTCTGGGAATGGGGGATCTTAGCTACAAGGACAGGTTGGAGAAGCTGGATTTGTTTTCATTCGAGCAAAGGAGGTTGAGGGGTGATTTGATAGAAGTGTACAAGATTATGACGGGTTTGGATAGGCTAGACGGGGAAAGGCTGTTCCCACTAGTTGATGCTACAAGGACTAGGGGACACAGATTTAAGGTTTTGGGCAAGAGATACAGGGGGGATGTGAGGAAAAACTTTTTTATGCAGCGAGTGGTGATGACCTGGAATTCGCTGCCGACGGAAGTGGTGGAAGCGGAGACACTCAATGTTTTCAAGGGGAGACTGGATAGGCACTTGAAGGTAATAAACTTGCAGGGCTACGGGGATAGAGTGGGGGAATGGGACTGACTGGATTGCTCTACAGTGAACCGGCACGGACTCGATGGGCCGAATGGCCTCCTTCTGTGCCGTTATGACTCTATGACAGTTATTATGTTAAGCGAATGTGTCAGTCATTCTGCATCAGCACATCCCACAGAAAGCAGTGAGATTAATGACCGGTTCATCTATTTTTTCCCTTGATCTTACTTGAAAGAGGAATGTTGGCCCAAGAAGCACCTGCTCCTCTACAAATATATTTCCTGGAATCCAAAACAGCCATCAGTGGCAGCCGTGGCTCAGTGGGTAGCACTCTCGCCTCTAGGTCAGATGGCTGTGGGTTCATAGTCCCACTCCAGGGACTTGAGTACAAAATCTAGGCTGACACCCCAGTGCAGTACTGAGGGAGTGCTGCACTGTCGGAGGTGCCGTCTTTTGGATGAGACGTTAAACTGCGGCCCCGTCTGCTCTCTCAGGTGAACGTAAAAAATACCAGAGCACTATTTTGAAGAAGAGCAGGAGAGTTACCCCCGGTGTCCTGGCCAATATTTATCCCTCAATCAACTCCTAAAACAGGTTATCTGGTTATTATCTCATTACTATTTTTTTTTAATTCATTTATGGGATGTGAGCGTCGCTGGCAAGGCCAGCATTTATTGCCCATCCCTAATTGTCCTTGAGAAGGTGGTGGTGAGTCGCCTTCTTGAACCACTGCAGTTCGTGTGGTGAAGGTGCTCCCACAGTGCTGTTAGGGAGGGAGTTCCAGGATTTTGACCCAGCGACAATGAAGGAACAGTGATATATTTCCAAGTCAGGATGGTGTGTGACTTGGAGGTGGTGGTGTTCCCTTATCCTTCTAGGTGGTAGAGGTCGCAGGTTTGGGAGATGCTGCCGAAGAAGCCTTGGCGAGTTGCTGCAGTGCATCTTGTAGATGGTACACACTGCAGCCACGGTACGCCGGTGGTGGAGGGAGTGAATGTTTAAGGTGGTGGATGGGGTGCCAATCAAGTGGGCTGCTTTGTCCTGGATGGTGTCGAGCTTCTTGAGTGTTGTTGGAGCTGCACTCATCCAGGCAAGTGGAGAGTATTCCATCACACTCCTTACTTGTGCCTTGTAGATGGTGGAAAGGCTTTGGGGAATCAGGAGGTGAGACACTCGCCGCAGAATACCCAGCCTCTGACCTGCTCTTGTTGCCACAGTATTTATGTGGCTGGTCCAGTTAAGTTTCTGGTCAATGGCGACCCCCCAGGATGTTGATGGTGGGGGATTCGGCGATGGTAATGCCGTTGAATGCCAAGGGGAGGTGGTTAGACTCTCGCTTGTTGGAGATAGTCATTGCCTGGCACTTGTGTGGCGCGAAATTTACCTGCCATTTATCAGCCCAAGCCTGAACATCATTCAGATCTTGTTGCTTGTGGGCATGGACTGCTTCATTATCTGAGGAGTCGCGAATGGCGCTGTGGAGTCTTTCTTTCTAAACATTCAGGCCATCTTCTCACTGTACTGCTCTGGAATGTTTGCCTGGATTATAGGCTCAGGTCCTGATATAGGTGGTGCATACATACAGGTTGCTAAGAAAAAACCCAGAAATTTCTTAATGGCCCTTTACATTCTAGATTGCTCATGTTCTCATAGGTAATCAATCCAAAAACGCTTAAGGAAGTGGGACGAGCTGTGGTTGAAACCTTTCACAGCTCATTAAATGCAGGGTGGTGCCTGAATAATGGAATTATTGAAAGCTCCTCCAATTTATCTTGAACTAAAGTCTGAGTATGTTATCCCAGGGGCTGTGGGCCGATTAGCTTATAAAGTGAACCTGGAGCATTTAATTAGTGTAAGAGTAAATAATTACAAACAAATTATCGATTTGTGCAACGCACGTGAAAGCACGAATGTTGGAATTCTTTGAGGATGTAGCAGAATTTAGATGCATGGTTTGGAGCATCATCTGAGTTTAGCAACAACCTACCTCTCTTTTGATTAAAATTATTTTTTAAATCACTTAACGTGTTCATACAAAACTTCTTTGCGTGCCTAAAATAAACATGATTATAATCGCTCAACCATTGGCGGCTGTGCCTTCAGCTGCCTCGGCCCTAAGCTCTGGAATTCCCTGCCTAAACCTCTCCGCCTCTCTACCTCTCTTTCCTCCTTTAAGACGCTCCTTAAAACCTCCCTCTTTGACCAAGCTTTTGGTCACCTGTCCTAATATCTCCTTATGTGGCTCGGTGTCGAATTTTGTCTGATAACGCTCCTGTGAAGCGCATTGGGACATTTTGCTACCTTAAAGGCGCTATATGGCAGCTATTGATCATCCTGCCAGTGCCATTTACACTTCATCCAGAGTCATCTTTTGTTTCTTAACTTGTCCCATTACCATCTCCTTTTACCTTGCACCATCATCCCTTTTGTCCCTTAATCTCCCCTGCCTTCCATCCTATCACAGACCTTCCCTTTTGTTCTTTCCTCCCCTCCCCCCGTCTCCCTGCCCGTACACTTGCTTAAAAACCTGTTACATCTCCAACTTTTTCCAGTTCTGACGAAGGGTCATCGACCTGAAACGTTGACTCTGTTTCTCTCTCTACGGATGCTGCCTGACCTGC
Organism: Squalus acanthias; assembly: GCA_030390025.1. NCBI lineage: Eukaryota > Metazoa > Chordata > Chondrichthyes > Squaliformes > Squalidae > Squalus > Squalus acanthias. The sequence goes on from CM059426.1 coordinate 16,979,004, forward strand.
TGAGTATTTCCAGCATTTACTGTTTTTATTTCAGATTTCCAGCATCCGCAGTATTTTGCTTTTCTATAAATACAAGCTGTTGTTGTTATAAAATAAACAGGTAGACTGCACTAGTTTAACGCACAAAGCCCCTTTACGTGGGAGGCACTAGGCAGAGCCCGAATGGACGAAATGAGCCCTTCAGTTCACTTTAGGAGCAATGGTATTCGTTACATAGAAACATAGAAGATAGGAGCAGGAGTAGGCCATTCGGCCCCTCGAGCCTGTTCCGCCATTTAATGAGATCATGGCTGATCATCCAAATTCAGTACCCTGTCCCTGCTTTCTCCCCATATCCCTTGATCCCCTTAGCCTTAAGAAATATATCTAACTCCTTCTTGAATATATTTAATGATTTGGCCTCAACTGCCTTGTGTGGTAGAGAATTCCACAGGTTCACCACTCTCTGTGTGAAGAAATTCCTCCTCATCTCAGTCCTAAATGGCTTACCCCTTATCCTTAGACTGTGACCCCTGGTTCTGGACTCCCCCGCCATCGGGAACAGCCTTCCTGCATCTAGTCTGTCTAGTCCTGTTAGAATTTTATAAGTTTCAATGAGATCCCCTCTCATTCTTATAAACTCTAGTGAATACAAGCCCAATCGACGCAATCTCTCTTCATACGTCATTCCTGTCATCCCAGGTATCAGTCTGGTAAATCTTCGCTGCACTCCCTCCATGGCAAGAACATCCTTCCTCAGATAAGGCGACCAAAACTGCACACAATACTCAAGGTGTGGTCTCACCAAGGCCCTGTACAACTGCAGCAAGACATCCTTGCTCCTGTACTCGAATCCTCTCGCTATGAAGGCCAACATACCATTTGCCTTCTTAACCGCCTGCTGCACCTGCATGCTTACCTTCAGCGACTGGTGCACAAGGACACCCAGGTCTCGTTGCACTTCCCCTTTTCCCAATCTATTGCCGTTCAGATAATAATCTGCCTTCCTGTTTTTGCCACCAAAGTGGAGAACCTCGCATTTATCCACATTATAATGCATTCGCCATGCATCTGCCCAATCACCCAACCTGTCCAAATCATACTGGAGTTTCTCTGCATGCTCCTCACAGCACACACGCCCACCCAGCTTTGTGTCGTCTGCAAACTTGGAGATATTACATCTAGTTCCCTCGTCTAGATCATTAATATATATTGTGAATAACTGGGGTCCTAGCACCGATCCCTGCGGTACCCCACTAGTCACTGCCTGCCACTCGGAAAAAGACCCGTTTATTCCAACTCTTTGCTTCCTGTCTGCCAACCAGTTCTCTATCCAACCTCAACTGCTTTTCTCTAACTGCCATTGATTTTCTTTTCACATTGAATAAAGAAACTTTAATTCTATCTATTATTTTCTGATACAAAAAGATTGGCTCCTGTCAAAAAAAAAATCACTATGGTCCTTTTACTTTGAAAGCTAATTTCTGCCTTAACTTACTGCCCGCACTTCATTAGGATGCAGTGGATTGAAACGTAGGGCCTAATTTTAACGATAGTGGAAATGGGGGAGATAGTGCATGGGCTGCCTGTTATACACCTCTCCCGATTTTCGTGTCCATCTGATATCGTCCCGTTGACACGAATGGCAAAAGTTAAAATGACCACCCCGTACAGTTAACAATTGGGCAGTAAAATATTTGGACAAGCTTCAGATCAAACTCTCTAAAATCACTTTTATGAATTCTGAATTCTCAAAGAAGTCAGAAAGCTCATCACTACTACTGAGCATTGTAATGTTTCCTTTCAGGAGTTTGGAAGTAAAAGCGTATACGAATCGTGGCTTTTCTATGTCGTGTTCAGCCGTGGCTCAGTGGGTAGCACCCTCGCCTCTGAGCCCGAGGGTTGTGGGTTCAAGTCCCACTCCAGAGACTTGAGCACAAAAATCTAGGCTGACACTCCAAGTGCAGTACTGAGAGAGTGCTGCACTGTCGGAGGTGCTGTCTTTCAGATGAGACATTAAACCAAGGCCCCGTCTGCTCTCTCGGGTGGACACGAAAGATGCCATGGCACTATTTCGAAGAAGAGCAGGGGAATTATCCCCGGTGTCCTGGCCAATATTTATCCCTCAATCAACATCACTAAAAACAGATTATCTGGTCATTATCACAATGCTGTTTGTGGGAGCTTGCTGTGTGGAAATTGGCTGCCACGTTCCCTACTTATAACAGTGACAACACTTCAAAAAAGTACTTCATTGGCTGTAAAGCGCTTTGAGACGTCCAGTAGTTGTGAAAGGCGCTATATAAATGCAAGTCTTTCTAACTTTACAAGGCATTCTCTTGATCTTGTCAATTGAAAATTACAAAACTGAGATCAATATAGGGTATTAAGGGTTACAGAATCAAGGCGGGTAAATGGAGTTAAGATGCATTGAATGGCGGAACAGGCTCGAGGGGCTGAATGGCCGACTCCTGTTCCTATGTCTATTTCACAATAAGACCCCTTTTAGTGTGACATCTTGTCTGTTGCATATTTTTCACTAGAGCAGGGGTTTCATTGTAGTGGGGGGGTAGTGGGGGGGGGAGGCATTGACTAAGTGTTATTGGCTGATAGCTTGATGGAGTGGGCAGGGAAGAGAGCAGTGAATTCAGGCCCTGTTATGGTAAGGAGTTCCGGTTAGAATTGTGGCATTCGATTGAAAGATTCTCTACAAGCCGTCCAAGGAATGCGAGGTATTTTCTGCCCCAATCACGTCAAAAACCAGAACTGAAACCAACTGCAAACTTAGTAAACATAGTTCTGTCCTGAAACCAAGCACTTTCCACAGCTGAGCTGAAATTAATGGTTTCAGAAATATAATTAAGAGAATCAAGCAGCGTGTAATGGGAGACATTAGTTGGCCCTGATGTGCCTAAACCAAATAGGAGTAAAGACTGTTGAGGCAGCAATCAAAGATCATATAAGCTAGATAGTTAGGGGGAGGGCAGGGAGGAAACCAGATCTGAGATGAGACAGATCACTGGTTGGAAGGGAGTCAACATTTTGGAATGGTCAACAATACAAAAGAGACATACACAAACTGGAGACCAGAAATAGGCAGACATTGAAAAGAAATAAAGACTTACATTTATACAGCGCCTTTCACGACCACCGGACGTCTCAAAGCGCTTTACAACCAATGAAGTACTTTTGGAGTGTAGTCACTGTTGTAATGTGGGAAACACAGCAGCCAATTTGCGCACAGCAAGCTCCCACAAACAGCAATGTGATAATGACCAGATAATCTGTTTTTGTTATGTTGGTTGAGGGATAAATATTGGCCAGCACACCAGGGATAACTCCCCTGCTCTTCTTCGAAACAGTGCCATGGGATCTTTTACATCCACCTGAGAGAGCAGACGGGGCCTCGGTTTAACGTCTCATCCGAAGGACGGCACCTCCGACACCGACAGTGCAGCACTCCCTCAGCACTGCACTGGAGTGTCAGCCTAGATTTATATGCTCAAAGTCCCTGGAGTGAACTTGAACCCACAACCTTCTGACTCAGAGGTGAGTGTGCTACCAACTGAGCCACGGCTGACAGGGATAGGTTTTTAGGAGCATATTAAAGGAGGATGGAGAGGTAGAGAGCCGGAGAGATTTAGGGAGGGAATTCCAGAGCTTAGGGCCTAGGCAGCTGAAGGCACAGCCGCCAATGGTGGAGCGATTAAAATCGGGGATGCGCAAGAGGCCAGAATTGGACAAACCCAGACTAAATAACACAACCCCAAATGGATTAAGAAACAAATGAATAGTTAATTAAAGAAAATAAAACAGCCACAGCAAGAACTGCAGGGAATGGCCTCCTTCTGTGCTGTAACCATTCTATGATTCTATGGAGGTGATTTTGCCAATGGGGGCGCGTTGGAGGCAGGACTGCTGCTTGTCGGGTTTTAGTCCTGCCTCCATCGACTTGTGGCCAACCCACGCTATTTTCCCTTGATTGACCTGTTAAGCCACCCAGCCAATTAAGGGGAAGCCGGTTACAGAGAACGTCAGCGTATGACGTTTCATCTGTCAAAAATTTTTGACAGATGAATTGTCATCGTTTGACAGCTTTGAGAAGCTGTCAGACACTGACATTCTCTGTTGTTTGGTGAGTCCTTGTACTCAAGACTCACCAAACCTATTTCCTGAGCAGAAAGCAGATGGCTGTTGCATCGGAGAATGCAGCAGCCACTCTGTCATCTCTGCCGGTGAGATGCCGGAGCTTTCGGATCCCCAACGATTGAAGCCTGCAGGAAGAAACAAAGGTAAGTAAACCTTTTCTATCACTTTTCACTCACCTCACATACTTACCTCTCCACACTTGCACCCATCACTCACCTCCACAGCGCACTTTTGCACCCCTCCGACCCCCGCAGACCCACTGCTCGCCTCGCTGACCCTGGCGGGGTTTTCCGACGTCGGGAAGCCCGCACCTCCGATGGAAAAATGGGGATAATCCTCTTAACTGCCTATTAACTACCTGTTAACAGGCAGTTAAGTGGCTGTAATCCCCTTCCCGCCTCGAGGAGACGGGACCCGGCGCGGGTCGGGTACCCGCCTCCTGGGAAGACGGCACGGAGGTGGGTTGGGGGCGGGATGGGTACCCGCCCCCTGATTCTGCCATTTTCCCCGCCCCCTGATTCTGCCATTTTCCCGGCAGTCCCGCCTCCAAACCCGCCTCCCCAGGGCTGGCAAAATCGCCCCCACTGATTCTATGAAAAGAAAAGGTGGAGTTCACTGCGATTGGCTGCAAAAATAAAATACATAGCCCAACGGTATGAAGTGTTCTGCCAGCCTCAAATGGATACTGTTGCTACTGACCTCAGGTTAGTCGCTACAATACAAGTACATCCTAAAACTAACCAAACACATTTTACATCGGATCATCAGTCAGGGATGAAACCAGACTCCCAGAGGTGAAAGACCTGAAACCACTCAGTGTCCCCGATTGTAATAGTTGTTTGTCTGAGGTGATGGTCAGTTTATCTCCTGTCAGCCTATTCTTTAGGCCCTTGGGTTCAATTTCATGATCAAAGGATTTGATAGAGAAACTATTTCCTCTGGTGGGGGGGGGGGGGGGGGGGAGTCCAGAACAAATGGGGGCATTACCTTAAAATCAGAGCTGGGCCGTTCAGGGGTGATGTTAAGAAGCACTTCTTCACACAAAAGGGTCGTGGAAATCTAGAACGCTCTTCCCCAAAAAGCTCTGGATGCTGGGTCAATTGAAAATGTCAAAACTGAGACTGATAGATTATTGTTAAGCAAGGGTATTAAGGGACATGGAACCAAGGCGGGTAGATACAGATCGGTCATGATCAAATTAAATGGCGGAACAGGCTCGAGGGGCTGAATAGTCTTCTCCCGTTCCCATGTTCCTTTTCAGATACAGATTTCCTGGGTGCTTTTGGTTACTTGGCTAAAAATAGTTTGGGTGCAGAATCACAGATTTAAGGTGAGTGGCAGAAGAACCAAAGGCGACATGAGGAAAAACTTTTTTACGCAGTGAGTGGTTAGGAGCTGGAAGGCACTGCTTGAAAGGGTGGTGGAGGCAGACTCAATCGTGGCTTTCAAAAGGGAATTAGATAAGTACCTGAAGGAAAAAAAAAGGCCGGGGGAGTGGGACTCGCTGAAGTGCTCTTGCAGAGAGCCGGCACGGGGCTCGACGGGCCGAATGGCCTCCTTCGGTGCTGTAACCATTCGATGATTCGATGATTCTGTGATAACCGGTAAGCCTGAATGCTTACCAGTATACTTTCATTAAAACACACTCCTTTAAATAATCCGCAAACGGAATGGCAAATGAAATGAGTGCAGACAGTAATGTATTCAATGGATCTCGCTAGTGGCAGGTTCACGGGCAGCTGCCAAAAATAAACAAATATTTAGTTTTGAAAATATAATTGCATTAATATGTTTTAATGTGTAAACAAGTGCACCTTGACATCCGACTAAGTGCTGTTATTCTCCCTCTGCCTTCCTCATCAGTAAATAACAGGACGCCCTCAAATGCTACTTATACCTAGTGTGTAGATATAATAGAATTGTGGCATTCACCGTGACTCTGGAATAAGTAGCTTGTAAGGTGCTGTGCTCAGGATAGACACATCTAGTACAGTCAGAATCCGACACTAATTGCTAATTTCAGATTCTCTACAATAGCATCGTATAATTAAACACCAGATTACCCCCAATCACCAACTGTCGCTGCCAATGATTACTGAAGCATTTGATGGGGATGACTGCTGGTCCCTGGGTCAGTCATAATTAGCCGGGAGGCAGGGCTCAGCCTCCTAGCAGACCTCTCTTTTAAATGAATGCGACTTGCAGGGATTTTGGCGTAACGTTTCCAAGGCAATCCAGCTCCGTGCTTGAATTTCCTTTTCTTCTCGACTTTGAAAGGTACACTGCTGCCGTGAACATCTCTGTGGGAGAGCGAGTATTTCCAGGCACAAACTTCGTAGAGTTTCGAAGAATGAGAGGGGAATCTCATTGAAATGTATAAAATTCTGACCGGGCTAGACAGACTGGATGCAGGGAGGATGTTTCCCCCTGGCTGGGGGGGGGGTCTAGAACGAGGGGTCACAGTCTCAGGATACGGTGGTAGGACATTTAGGACTGAGATGAGGAGAAATTTCTTCACTCAGTGGGTGGTGAACCTGTGGAATTCTCCACCACAGAAGGCTGTGGAGGCCAAGTCACTGAATATATTTAAGAAGGAGATAGATAGATTTCTAGACGCAAAAGGCGTCAAGGGGTATGGGGAGAGAGCGGGAATATGGTATTGAGATAGAGGATCAGCCATGATCATATTGAATGGCGGAGCAGGCTCGAAGGGCCGAATGGCCTACTCCTGCTCCTATTTTTCTTTGTTTCTATGTCCCCATTGAGTGACATTTAAGGGTTTTTTTATTCGTTCCTGGGATGTGGGCATCGCTGGCAAGGCCAGCATTTGTTGCCCATCCCTAATTGCCCTTGAGAAGGTGGTGGTGAGCCGCCTCCTTGAACCGCTGCAGTCCGTCTGGTGAAGGTGCTCCCACAGTGCTGTTAGGGAGGGAGTTCCAGGATTTTGACCCAGTGACAATGAAGGAACGGCTGATATATTTCTAAGTCAGGATAGTGTGTGACTTGAAGGGGAACTTGGAGGTGGTGGTGTTCCCATACGCCTGCTGCCCTTGTGCTTATAGGTAGTAGAGGTCGCGGGTTTGGGAGGTGCTGTTGAAGAAGCCTTGGCGAGTTGCTGCAGTGCATCTTGTAGATGGTACATACTGCAGCCACGGTACGCCGGTGGTGGAGGAAGTGAATGTTTAAGGTGGTGGATGGGGTGCCAATCAAACGGGCTGCTTTGTCCTGGATGGTGTCGAGCAGGCAAAGAAAGAAAGAAAGACTTGGATTACTGTAGTTTCTTTCACAATCTCAGGTCGCCACAAAGCTCTATAAAGCCAATGAAATACTTTTGAAGTGCAGCCACTGTTGTAATGTAGGAAACACTGTAGCTGATTTGCGCACAGCAAGATCCCACAAACAGCAAAGTGACAATGACCAGATAATCTGTTTTTGTGATGTTGATTGAGGTTTAAATATATGGCCAGGTCACCGGGTGTAGCTCCCCTGCTCTTCTTCCAAATGGTGCTGTGGGATCTTTTACGTCCACCTGAGGGGGCAGAAAGGGCGTCATTTGTAACGTCATTCGAAATTTGATCATTTGATGATCAGCCATGATCTCATCGAATGGCGGAGCAGGCTCGAGGGGCCGAATGGCCTACTCCTGCTCCTATCTTCTATGTTTCTAGGCAGCACCTCAGATGGTGCAGCGCTCCCTCAGTACTGCACCGGAAGTGTCAGCCTAGCTCTGGAGTGAGACTTGAACCCACAACCTTTATGATTCGGAGGACGAGAGTGCTACCAACTGAGCCACCTCATTTAAGCGTGTTGTGGGGCAGTAAGGGCAGCAGTCAGATTTTATTGGGCATTCTGTTTCGCTGTTTATGTCTCACTGTGAAACATTTCCAATTTGGGCTTGCTCAACCAATCTAAGCTGTAATAGCAGCCTGTCATTTGTATAAAGCAACTGAGAATGATGTAATGCTGGTTTGCAAGGTGTGATGTTAAATCAGGGTGAGGAGGCCTTGGGGCTGCTCTGCAAAATGTGTTTCACCGACAATGCAAACTATTGGCGTCCAAAATCATTTTATTATTGTTAATCTGCAGTGCCAGTGTCAGTGACTAATGGGGAGTAAAGAGTAATGAAGTAGAGTTTTAAACTCATTGCTATTGCAGCAAAAACAGTGACTAGTTTGATGTAATTTGGACTGCTTGCTGAAGGAACCAAGAGTAAGATTGCCAGGTCACTACATGACACAGGCGAGAGGATTTGAGTACAGGTGCAAGGATGTCTTACTACAGTTGTACAGGGCCTTGGTGAGACCACACCTGGAGTACTATGTGCAGTTTTGGTCTCCTTACCTAAGAAAGGATATACTTGCCATAGAGGGAGTGCAGCGAAGGTTCACCAGACTGATTCCTGGGATGGCAGGACTGTCGTATGAAAAGAGATTGGGTCGACTAGGCCTCTATTCACTAGAGTTTAGAAGAATGAGAGGGGATCTCATTGAAACGTGTAAAATTCTGACAGGGCTAGACAGACTGGATGCAGGGAGGATGTTTCCCCTGGCTGGGTGGGGGTGGTCTAGAACGAGGGGTCACAGTCTCAGGATACAGGGTAGGACATTTAGGACTGAGTATAGAAGCGAGCCCGAGAAGCAGGTAGGTTTACCAATCTCAGAGCGGGAGACAGAAGTAAAAAGTAATTGAAGTGTGACGTCACCAGAAAGCAGGTAAGTGATTGGTTGGTGAGTATTTCTCTCTTTCTCCTTTTTTCCATACTTAAATTCTGTGGTTTATAGTTTCTAGAGTCTCTGTGGTGTAGCGGGGACTGCTGTTAAACAAGGGCCCTTGAGTATATCATTTAATTGAAGTGAAATTGGTGGGATTCATTTAATTTAATTTTAATTGATTAATTAAAGGGTAAGTCATGGCAGGAGAGCTCCGCCCCGTGATATGCTCCTCCTGCTATATGTGGGAAATCAGGGATGCTTCCTGTGTCCCTGACGACCATGTGTGTGGGAAGTGTATCCAGCTGCAGCTACTGATGGACCGCATTGCGGCGCTGGAGCTGCGGATGGATGGATATTGGAGCATTCGCGATGCTGAGGACGTCGTGGATAGCATGTTTAGCGAGTTGGTCACACCGCAGGTAAAGGGTGTACAGGCAGGAAGTGAATGGGTGACCACCAGGCAGAGTAAGAAGTGCAGGCAGGTAGTGCAGGGGTCCCCTGTGGACATCCCCCTCTCAAACAGATATACCACTTTGGATGCTGTTGGGGGGGATGACTTATCAGGAGAAGACAGCAGCAGCCAACTTCCTGGCACCATGGGTGGCTCTGCTGCACAGGCTGGGAGGAAAAAGTGTGGAAGAGCTATAGTGATAGGGGATTCTATTGTAAGGGGAATAGATAGGCATTTCTGCGGCCGCAAACGAGACTCCAGGATGGTGTGTTGCCTCCCTGGTGCAAGGGCCAAGGACGTCTCGGAGCGGCTACAGAACATTTTGGAGGGGGAGGGCGAACAGCCAGTTGTCGTGGTGCACATAGGCATCAACGATATCGGTAAAAAATGGGATGAGGTCCTAAAAGCAGAATATAGGGAGTTAGGAGGTAAATTAAAAAAGAGGACCTCAAAGGTAGTAATCTCAGGATTGCTACCAGTGCCACGTGCTAGTCAGAGTAAAAATAGGAGGATATTTCAAATGAATACGTGGCTAGAGGAATGGTGCAAGGGGGAGGGATTCAAATTCCTTGGACATTGGAACCGGTTCTGGGGGAGGTGGGACCAGTACAAACGGGACGGTCTGCACCTGGGCAGGGCCAGGACCGATGTCCTAGGGGGAGTGTTTGCTAGTGCTGTTGGGGAGGGTTTAAACTAAAGTGGCAGGGGGTTGGGAACCTGAGCAGGGAAACAGAGGAAAGGGAAACAAGGATAAAAGAAAAAGACAGGAAGGAGAAAAACAAAAGTAGAAGGCAAAGAACTCAACGGTTTAAATCAAACATGGTCACAGTAAATAATAATTCATATAGGTCTGAGAGCGTTAAAAAAACAAGCCTGAAGGCTTTGTGTCTTAATGCAAGGAGCATTCGGAACAAGGTGGATGAATTAGCTGCGCAAATAGAGGTAAATGAATACGATTTGATTGGGATTAAAGAAACATGGCTCCAGAGTGGCCAAGGCTGGGAACTCAACATCCAGGGGTATTCAATATTTAGGAAAGATAGGCAAAAAAGAAAGGGAGGTGGGGTAGCATTGCTGGTTAAAGAGGGGATTAACACAATTGAAAGGAAGGATATTAGCTCTGATGATGCGGAATCTGTATGGGTAGAACTGAGAAATAACAAGGTGCAGAAAACGTTAGTGGGAGTGGTATATAGACCTCCAAACAGTAATACGGAGGTTGGGGACGGCATTAAAAGGGAAATTAGAGAAGCATGCAGTAAGGGCACAGCAGTCATCATGGGTGACTTTAATTTACATATAGATTGGGCTAACCAAATTAGTAAAAATACTGTGGAGGAGGAATTCCTAGAATGTTTACGGGATGGTTTTCTGGAACAATATGTCGAGGAACCAACCAGAGATCAGGCCATCTTAGACTGGGTATTATGTAACGAGAAAGGATTAATTAGCAATCTTGTTGTACGAGGCCCCTTGGGTCAGAGTGATCATAATATGATAGAATTCTTCATTAGGATGGAGAATGAAGTACTGTAGTTGAATCAGAGACTAGGGTCCTGAATTTAAATAAAGGAAACTACGATGGTATGAGGTGCGAATTGGGTAGGATTGATTGAGGAATGTCACTCAAAGGGTTGACGGTGGATAGGCAATGGTAAACATTCAAAGACTGCATGGATGAACTACAGAATTTGTTCATCCCAGTGCGGCATAAGAATAAAACAAAAAGGGTGACTCAACCGTGGCTAACAAGGGAAATTAGGGATAGCATAAGATCCAAGGAGAGGGCATATAAATTGGCCAGAAAAAGCGGTAACCCTGAGGATTGGGAGCAGTTTAGGATTCAACAAAGGAGGACAAAGGGATTAATTAAGAAGGGGAAAGTAGAATATGAAAGTAAGCTTGCAGGGAACATAAAAACTGACTGTAAGAGCTTTTATAGATATGTGAAGAGAAAAAGATTAGTGAAATCAAGTGTAGGTCCCTTGCAGTCAGAAGCAGGGGAAGTTATAATGGGGAACAAAGAAATGGCAGACCAATTAAATGCATATTTTGGTTCTGTCTTCACAAAGGAGGACACAAATAACCTCCCAGAGATGTTGGAGAACATACAGTCTGATGAAAGGGAGGAACTGAAAGAAATCAGTATTTGCAGGGAAATGGTGTTAGGGAAATTGACAGGATTGAAGGCCGATAAATCCCCAGGGCCTGATAATCTACATCCTAGGGTACTTAAGGAAGTGGCCCTAGAAATAGTAGATGCATTGCTGATCATCTTCCAACATTCGATGGAATCTGGAACTGTACCTATGGATTGGAGGGTAGCTAATGTTACCCCACTATTCAAAAAGGGTGGTAGAGAGAAAGCCTGACATCGGTAGTGGGGAAAATGCTAGAGTCCATTATAAAGGATGTAATAGCTGAGCACTTGAAAAACAGTGACAGGATTGGACAAAGTCAACATGGATTTACAAAAGGTAAATCGTGCTTGACCAATCTACTGGAATTTTTTGAGGATGTAACTGGGAAAATAGATAAGGGAGAACCAGTAGATGTGGTGTATTTGGACTTTCAAAAGGCTTTCGATAAGGTCCCGCGTAAGAGATTAGCGTGTAAAGTTAAGGCACATGGGATTGGAGGCAAGGTATTGACTTGGATAGAGAACTGGTTGGCGGACAGAAAGCAGAGAGTAGGAATTAATGGGTCTTTGTCCGAGTGGCAAGCAGTGACTAGTGGGGTACCGCAGGGATCAGTCCTTGGACCCCAGCTATTCACAATATACATTAATGGTCTAGATAAGGGAACTAAATGTAATATCTCCAAGTTTGCAGATGACACAAAGCTGGGCGGGAGTGTGTGCTGCGAGGAGGATACCGAGAAACTCCAGGATGATTTGGACAGGTTAGGTGAGTGGGCAGAAGCGTGGCAGATGCAATATAACGTGGATAAATGCGAGGTTATCCACTTTGGTGTCAAAAACAGAAAGGCAGACTATTATCTGAATGGCAATAGATTAGGAGAAGGGGAAGTGCAACGAGACCTGGGTGTCCTTGTGCACCAGTCGCTGAAAGTAAGCATGCAGGTGCAGCAGGTGATGAAGAAGGCAAATGGTATGTTGGCCTTCATAGTGAAAGGGTTTGCGTATAGGAACAGGGATGTCCTGCTGCAGTTGTACAGGGCCTTGGTGAGACCACACCTTGAGTACTGTGTGCAGTTTTGGTCGCCTTATCTGAGGAAGGATGTTCTTGCCATGGAAGGAGTTCAGTGAAGATTCACAAGGCTGATACCTGGGATGGCAGGAATGACATATGAGGAGAGATTGGGTCGAGTGGGCTTATACTCGCTGGAGTATAGAAGAATGAGAGGGGATCTCATCGAAACATATAAAATTCTGACAGGTCTGGACAAACTAGATGCAGGAAGAATGTTCCCGATGGTCGGAGAGTCCAGAACCAGGGGTCATAATCTAAGGATAAGGGGTAAGCCATTTAGGACAGAAATGAGGAAGAATTTCTTCACCCAGGGAGTGGTGAACCTATGGAATTCTCTACCACAGAAGGTAGTTGAGGCCAAGTCATTAAATATATTCAAGAATGAGTTCGATATATTTCTTAAAGCTAAAGGTATCAAGGGATATGGGGAGAAGGCAGGTACAGGGTACTGAGTTTGGATGATCAGCCATGATCTCATCGAATGGCGGAGCAGGCTCGAAGGGCCAAATGGCCTACTCCTGCTCCTATCTTCTATGTTTGAGATGAGGAGAATATTCTTCACTCAGAGGATGGTGAACCTGTGGAATTCTCTACCCCAGAGGGCTGTGGAGGCTCAGTCAATCAATGAATACATTTAAGAAGGAGTAGATAGATTTCTAGACACAAAAGGCATCAAGGGGTATGGGAAGAGAGCGGGAATATGGTATTGAGATAGATTATCAGCCATGATCATATTGAATGGTGGAGCAGGCTCGAAGGTCCTCCTGCTCCTATATTTCTATGTTTCTATGTTTCTATGGTATGCTTATTCTGAGGAAGGTTATTCTGGCCATCTTAGCTCATATGTCCTGAAAGTCCCTACAGTCTCCCCACTGCAGCATCCAACAGCTTCTTAAATAATTCCAATGCTTTAGCCTACAGTATCAGAAAGTCCATTCCGTGTGTGGATCACTCTGTGTGGAGAAGACCTTCCTGAGAACAGTCCGACATGTTACTATTTTGAATCTGTGTCATAAGAACATAAGAACATAAGAAATAGGAGCAGGAGGTGGCCATTCGGCCCCTCGAGCCTGCTCCGGCATTTAATAAGATCATGGCTGATCCGATTTTGGCCTCAACTCCACTTTCCTGCCCGTTCCCCATAACCCTCGACTCCCCTGTTGCTCAAAAATCTGTCAATCTCCGCCTTGAATATATTCAATGACTCCACCTCCACAGCTCTCGGGGGTAAAGAATTCCAAAGATTCATGACCCTCTGAGAGAAGAAATTCCTCCTCATCTCCGTCTTAAATGGGCGACTCCTTATTCTGAAATTATGCCCCCTAGTTCTAGATTCCCCCACTAGGGGAAACATTCTCTCAGCATCTACCTTGTCAATCCCCCTCAGAATCTTATATTTTTCAATAAGATCACCTCTCATTCTTCTAAACTCCAATGAGTATAGGCCCAACCTGCTCAACCTTTCCTCATAAGACAACCCCTTCATCCCAGGAATCAACCTAGTGAGCCTTCTCTGAACTGCCTCCAATGCAAGTATATCCCTCCTTTAAGTAAGGGTTCCAAAACTGTCTCACCAGCGCCCTGTACAGTTGTAGCAAGACTTCCCTACTTTTAAACTCTATGGGGGCTAAATTTGGTTGATTTGCGCTAACGGGGTGCAAATCAACTAGCACTTGGGCGCAGCGCCGCTAACACCTCCCGCGAAAATCAGCAGCAGGTTAGCGGCGGCGCAGCGCTGTGCCGCCGGCGATGATGTCATCGCCGTGCGCAGCGCCCTGCTCGCGCCCTGGCTGTAATATTGGGTGGTGCCCTCCGGCTTACCACCGGACGCTATGTCCGCCGGGGTCAGGGGGGCCTACCTGCAGCCGGGGCAGTGCTAATTAAAGGGGAGGTGGCGGGCGGCCATTTTTGTTGCTGGCTGCCTGCCAGCACCTGCCCCTGTTGCTGTCCCCGGCCCCCGTGAAGCCCCCCCCGTGGGGTGCCGGCTGCTCTCCTTGAGCCCGGCACTCCCCTTGAGTGTCGGGCTCATTTGCCGGCACTCCCGATCCCTGGTGGCCCAGCTGGGCGCTGGGATGTGCTGCGCCAGGCCCCTCCCCTTTAATAAGGGGAGGATGGCCTGCAATACCGCGGCGCAATGTGCCGCGATATTGGCTCACAGCGCCCCAAGAGGGACGTGGGGCGCTTCCAGTAGCGCCCCTCCTCCCTCTCGGGGAGCTACCTGGGAAAATCGGGGCGCTACCTGGAAAAATTAGTGCCCTGGCGAAGGTAGCGCTCCAGGGGCGCTACCCAATTTTTACCTCTATCCCCATTGAAATAAAGGCCAACATTCCATTTGCCTTCCTAATTACTTGCTGCACCTGCCTGCTAACTTCTTGTGTTTCCTGTACGAGGACACCCAAATCCCTCTGTACCACTGCATTCTGTCGTCTTTCTCCATTTAAATAATATTTTTCTTTTCTATTCTTCCTACCAAAGTGGACAACTTCACACATTATACTCCATCTGCCAAATTCTTGCCCACTCACTTAACCTATCTATATCCCTTTGCAGACTCTTTGGGCAGAATTTTCATTGACCCGTGGAGGCGGGTTTGGAGGCGTGTGGGGGGGTTAAAATTGCGAAAACTGGCGGGCGGGCACAAGCCCGCCTCCACGCAATTTTTATTAAATCGTATCTGCTGGTCCCGACTCTGTCCCGCCTCTAAGAGGCGGGATAGGCTGTTAAGGCCCTTAACAAGCACTAAATTGCCTCTATAATGCCATTTTGAAAGGCCTTTGTGATTTTAACCCTTTTTCTATGTGAAGCACGCCTGTTCTGAACCATGAATGTGAAACCTGGCGGTAGCACATTTCAATAGCTGACTATCAGCTGCAGGTCGACTATTTTGTTGTAGTAGTAGTAGAAGTAGTAGTAGGAGGTGGAGGAGGAGGAGGAATAATAATAATATCTGGGGGTGGTGGTGGTGGTACAAAAATATCTGGGAGCAGACTTAGGGCTGCTGCTGCTCATTTTGCCTCCAGGTCCTCTCACAGCAAAGGCCAGGCAGTCTTTGCAGACCTTCAATGCAGCAGCAATGATGACATCATCAGAGATGACTTTCAGACTGAAAACACTAATTGGATCATGGGTTCCCACATGCTGGAACTCAATTGCCCAATTAGGTGAAAATCGCATCAATCTCCCACATCCAATTGCAATTCGGGTGGATAACACGAAAAGTGGATGACACGACCCCATCCCGCCCCAGTATCAAAATCCAGCCACAGTCTCTGTCACAGGTGGGGCAGACGGTGGGTGGGGTGCTTCCGCTGTTTGCGCTTGGCTTCCGCTTGCTCCCGGCGAAGAGACTCGAGGTGATCGGTGCCTTCTCGGATGCTTCTCCTCCACTTTGTGCGGTCTTGGGCCAGGGATTCCCAGATGTCGGTGGGGATGTTGCACTTTTTCAAGGAGGCTTTGCGGGTGTCCTTGAAGCGTTTCCTCTGCCCACCTGGGTCTCTCTTGCCGTGTCGGAGCTCCGAGTAGAGCGCTTGTTTTGGGAGTTTCGTATCGGGCATGCGGACGATGTGGCCCGTCCATCGAAGCTGATCAAGCGTGGTCAAAGCTTCGATGCTGGGGATGTTGGCCTGAGCGCGAACACTGACGTTGGTGCGTCTATATTGCCAATGGATTTGCAGGATCTTGCGGAGGCAGCGTTGGTGGTACCTCTCCAGTGCTTTGAGGTGCCTGCCATGGTCCATGTCTCTGAACCATACAGGAGGGCGGGTCTCACTACTGCTCTGTAGACCATGAGCTTGGTGCTGGGTTTGAGGTCCTGCTCTTCAAACACTCTCTTCCTCAGGCGACCGAAGGCTGCACTGGCACACTGAAGGCGGTGTTGGACTTCATCATCGATGTCTGCCCTTGTTGACAGTAGGCTCCCAAGGTATGGAAAGTGGTCCACGTTGTCCAAGGCCTCGTCATGGATTTTGATAATTGGGGAGCAGTACTGTGTGGCGGGGGCAGGTTGGTAGAGGACCTTTGTCTTACGGATGTTTAGTGTAAGGCCCATGCTCTCATACACTTCGGTGAAGGTGTTGATGATGGTTTGGAGTTCGACCTCAGAGTGTGCGCAGACGCAAGTGTCATCTGCATACTGTAATTCAATGAGAGAGGATGGGACGACCTTGGATCTGAACTGGAGCCGACGGAGGTTGAACATTTTCCCGTTTGTTCTGTAGATTAGCTCCACTCCAGCGGGGAGCTTACTGAGGGTGAGATGGAGCATTGCAGCCAGGAAGATCGAGAAGAGCATTGGTGCGATGACACAGCCTTGCTTGACCCCGGTCCGTACGTGAATTGGGTCTGTGGTGGATCTGTTGGTCAGGATCACGGCTTGCATGTCGTCGTGAAGCAGGTGGAGGATGGTGACAAACTTTTGAGGGCAGCCGAATTTGAGGAGGACACTCCATAATCCCTCATGGTTGACGGTGTCGAAGGCCTTTGTGAAGTCAAAGAAGGCCATGTACAGTGGTTGGTGCTGTTCCCTGCATTTCTCTTGTAGTTGACGCGCGGTGAAGATCATGTCCATTGTGCCCCTTAGTGGGCGGAATCCACATTGCGACTCTGGGAGGAGCTCTTCAGCCACTGGGAGACGGCGATTGAGGAGGATTCTTGCGATGTTGTGGGTCTGGAGTCCAGACCAGGTAAGGACGGCTGATTTCCTTCCCTAAAGGACATTAGTGAACCAGCTGAGTTTTTACAACAATCTGGTAGTTTCATGGTCACCTTTACTGACACTAGCTTTTTATTCCAGGCTTATTTAATTGAATTTAAATTCCCCAGCTGCCGTGGTGGGATTTGAACTCATGTCACCAGATCATTAGTGATCAAGAAAGGTGACAAGTCCGATTGCTGTAATTACAGAGGAGTCTCCCTGCTGTCTGCCACAGGGAAAGTCATCACAAGAATCTTCCTCAATCGCCGTCTCCCAGTGGCTGAAGAGCTCCTCCCAGAGTCGCAATGCGGATTCTGCCCACTAAGGGGCGCAATGGACATGATCTTCACCGCGCGTCAACTACAAGAGAAATGCAGGGAACAGCACCAACCGCTGTACATGGCCTTCTTTGACTTCACAAAGGCCTTAACTGCCCTCTGAAATGGCCTAGCAAGCCATGCAGTTATATTCAGGAAGGCAGCTCACCACCACCTTCTTGAGGTCAATTAGGGATGGGCAATAAATGCTGGCCTTGCTGGCGACGTCCACTTCCTGTGAATGAATAAAAAAAATTTTAACAAGTGTCAGCCTAGATTTCTGTGCTCAAGTCTCTAGAGTGGGACTTGAACCCACAACCTTCTAACTCAGAGGCAAGAGTTTGGGCTGCGGCTGACACATAGTTGAGCATATGGTTGAATATACTATTGGTTTTGATGACTGCTGTTCTATAGTGATTTGACATGTTGAGCATTAACTCTATTAAGATACTTAGAACTCTTTCAATTTCATCCCTCGCTATCTCAACACCATTTATTGGAGTACTTATCATAATAACAGGAAGATTACATTTGCTTTCTATTCTAAAAGTATGGGTTTACTGTTTTGCTCAAAATAGTCCACAGATTAAACCTCTGCCCTTTCCCTTCAGGTTTATGACGTCGCAAACATAGAGAAGCCTAAGAGAGCCTTATCAATAGATTAGCTCAGTGCTTCTTATTCAGTCAGTCTTTTTTCTTCATCGCCCATAATACTTAAAGTTAAATGAACGTTTCTCTGCAAATAGCATTGTATAATCAAACAGTTTAACTCCATAGTCAGTGTACCATGGAGACATAGGGCAGAGCTACCCATGTTTTCTTATTGTTGATAACCCATGGTAAAGAACCAAGGCCCAAAGGGTGGGAAAAGCACCAGGAAGGAAAAAGTAAAAGAGCTGATTTCAATCAGAAAATAATGATCAATGTCAAATTATTCACTGATGAGCAAATTGTACTAAGAAAGAAGACCGAGGGGAGTTTCACAGTTTTGAGGTCTTGGGAAAGAATGAGTTAAAGGAGGAGAGTGTGCCATGAGTCTTCATTTCAACACATTCCCACTAGGTAAAAAGCATGCAGTATGGCATTTCTACAGCTTAGGAGGAACAAGAGAGGATAGTTTTGGATAGCGCTGAACATAGCAGTATCGATAAATTGGAGGGAGAGAGAGAGAGTGCGCGAGTGAAGGGATGGAAACAGGAAAGGTTACAGAGACTGGAGGCCAGAGATAAGAGAAAGATCACCTATCTTATAATGTCCATCAGTACGAGAGAGTTTAGAAGAACCTCGCCAGATAATTATGATGCGATTAGGCAAGAATTAGGGAGTATAAGATGGGAACAGAAACTATCAGGGAAAGGCACAAATGAAAAGTGGAGCTTTTTCATGGAGCAATTACTGCGTGTCCTTGATAGGTATGTCCCTGTCAGGCAGGGAGGAAATGGCCGAGTGAGAGAACCATGGTTCACAAAAGAGGTTGAATGTCTAGTCAAGAGGAAAAAGGAAGCGTATGTAAGGATGAGAAAACAAGGTTCAGTTGGGTCGATTGAGGGGTACAAGGTAGCAAGGAATGAGCTAAAAAAAGAGCTTAGGAGAGCTAGGAGGGGGCATGAGAAGTCCTTGGCGGGTCGGATCAAGAAAAACCCCAAGGCCTTTTACTCTTATGTGAGAAATAAAAGAATGACCAGGGTGAGGGTAGGGCCGGTCAAGGACAGTAGTGGGAACTTGTGCATGGAGTCAGAAGAGATAGGAGAGGTGATGAATGAATACTTTTCGTCAGTGTTCACCGAGGAGAGGGGCCATCTTCTTGAGGATGAGAGTGTGATAAAGGTGGATAGGCTGGAGGTGGTAGATGTTCTGAGGGAAGATGTTTTAGCAATTTTGAAGAACCTGAGGGTCGATAAGTCCCCTGGGCCAGATGGGATATATCCTAGGATTCTTTGGGAGGCAAGGGAGGAGATTGCAGAGCCTCTGGCTTTGATCTTTGGGTCCTCACTGTCCACGGGGATGGTGCCAGAGGACTGGAGAGTGGCGAATGTTATTCCTCTCTTCAAGAAAGGAAATAGGAATGACCCTGGTAATTATAGGCCGGTTAGTCTTACTTCGGTGGTTGGTAAGATAATGGAAAAGGTCCTGAGGGATAGGAATTATGACCATTTGGAAAGGGGCAACTTAATCAGGGATAGTCAACACGGATTCGTGAAGGGTAAGTCTTGCCTAACAAATTTGATTGAATTCTTTGAGGAGGTAACTAAGTGTGTAGATGAAGGTAGAGCAGTTGATGTCGTATACATGGATTTTAGTAAGGCGTTTGATAAGGTTCCCCATGGTCGTCTCATGAAGAAAGTAAGGAGTTGTGGGATAGAGGGAAATTTGGCCGATTGGATAAGTAACTGGCTATCTCATAGAATTGAGAGGTCGCACAACACCAGGTTATAGTCCAACAGTTTTATTTGAAATCACAAGCTTTCGGAGCTATCGATTGCCCCTTCCTCAGGTGAAGTAAATAGATACAGAATCGCCAAAGCATATATAGATAGAGAACAAAGCATGTGTACCTTACAATTGCAGACAACTAAATTAAATCATCCTGACTATCTGCCGAAGTGTGATAAAGTTAATCAGGTCAGCCAGGAAGGTACCACATCAAAGACATAGTAAGATACAACTGAGACAATGAGGTGGAGTCGCAGGGGGTCTAACGTGTCAAAAGCTGCCGTCTGTATGTAAAACGAAAAGCTTTAAAATTTTTACTTTTTTACTGGGAAAATTTTTACTTTTTTACTGGGAATCACATCTGTGAACAAGCCAACGACGACTCGAGTCCGGATCACGTCATGTATCGTGACATAAACCCAAGATCCCGTTTGAGACCGTCTTCATGAGTGCGGAACTTGGCTATCAGTTTCTGCTCGATGATTTTGCGTTGTCGTGTGTTTCTAAGGTTGCCTTGGAGAACGCTTACCCGCAGATCCGAGGCTGAATGTCCTTGACTGCTGAAGTGTTCCCCGACTGGGAGGTAACAATCCTGCCTGGCGATTGTTGCGCGGTGCTCGTTCATACGTTGTCTCAGTGTCTGCATGGTCTCGCCGATGTACCATGCTGCGGTGCATTCTTTCCTGCAACGTATGAGGTAGACAACGTTGGCCGAGTCACATGAGTATGTACCATGTACCTGGTGGGTAGTGTCCTCACGTGTGATGGTGGTATCTGTGTTGATGATCTGGCATGTCTTGCAGAGTTTGCCGTGGCAGGGTTGTGTGGTGTCGTGGTCGCTGTTATCCTGAAAGCTGGGTAATTTGCTGCGAACGATGGTACTTCTGAGGTTAGGCGGCTGTTTGAAGGCAAGTAGTGGAGGCGTGGGGATGGCCTTAGCGAGGTGTTTGTCGTCATCGATGACATGTTGAAGGCTGCGAAGAACATGGCGTAGTTTCTCCGCTCCGGGGAAGTACTGGACGACATAGGGTACCCTGTTGGTTGTGTCCCGTGTTTGCCTTCTGAGGAGGTCTATGCGATTTTTCGCTGTGGCCCGTCGGAACTGTCGATCGATGAGTCGAGCGTCATATCCCGTTCTTACGAGGGCGTTTTTCAGCGTCCGTAGGTGTCCATCGCGTTCCTCCTCATCTGAGCAGATCCTGTGTATTCGCAGGGCTTGTCCATAGGGGATGGCTTCTTTAACGTGGTTAGGGTGGAAGCTGGAGAAGTGGAGCATCGTGAGGTTGTCCGTGGGCTTGCGGTAGAGTGAAGTGCTGAGGTGTCCGTCTTTGATGGAGATTCGTGTGTCCAGGAATGAAACTGATTCTGAGGAGTAGTCCATGGTGAGTTTGATGGTGGGATGGAACTTGTTTATGTTATCGTGTAATCTTTTCAGTGATCCTTCGCCATGGGTCCAAAGGAAGAAAATGTCGTCGATGTATCTGGTGTACAGCGTTGGCTGGAGGTCCTGTGCAGCGAAGAAGTCTTGCTCGAACTTGTGCATGAAGATGTTGGCGTATTGGGGTGCGAATTTGGTCCCCATGGCTGTTCCGTGTGTTTGGGTAAAAAAATGGTTGTCGAAGGTGAAGACATTGTGGTCAAGGATGAAGCGGATGAGTTGTAGGATGGCGTCTGGAGATTGGCTGTTGTTGGTGTTGAGTACTGAGGCTGTCGCAGCGATGCCGTCATCGTGGGGGATACTGGTGTAGAGTGCCGATACGTCCATCGTGGCGAGGAGTGTTCCTGGTTCAACTGGTCCGTGGGTGCTGAGTTTCTGTAAGAAGTCTGTAGTGTCGCGACAGAAGCTGGGGGTTCCCTGTACGATGGGTTTCAGAATGCCCTCGACGTATCCAGAGAGGTTCTCACACAGGGTTCCATTGCCTGATACGATAGGACGTCCGGGTGTGTTGGCTTTGTGTATCTTTGGGAGGCAGTAGAAGTCTCCCACGCGGGGAGTACGTGGGATGAGAGCGCGTAGGATGTTTTGAAGGTCTGGATCGAAGGTCTTGATCAGTCTATTGAGTTGGCGGGTGTGTTCTTTGGTCGGATCTGCGGGTAGCTGTCTGTAGTGTTCCTGGTTGTCCAGTTGTCGGTATGCTTCTTTACAATAGTCCGTTCTGTTCTGTATGATGATGGCTCCTCCTTTGTCCGCTGGTTTGATGACAATGTTGCGGTTGGTCTTGAGAGCGTGGATGGCATTGCGTTGTGCTCGGGTGACATTCTGGACTGTCTTGTGAGTGCGGCTGATGAATCTGGCGTTGATGCATCTCCTGACAGCTTGAGCATACATGTCAAGCTTGGGGCAGCGACCCTCCGGAGGGGTCCAGTTTGACTCTTTTTTCTTCGGTTGCTGCACTGCGAGTCCCTCTGTCTGCTGTTCTGGATCCTTGATTGTCTCATTGGGTTTGTTGCTGACATCTTGGGATTTGTGGAAGTATTCCCGGAGCCTCATTCTCCTGATGAATTCCTCCGTGTCTGCCGCGAGACCGATGGGGTCCATTTTGGTGGTTGGGCAGAACTTGAGCCCTAGGGCGAGAACTTCGATTTCGTCTGGTTGAAGGGTATGGTCGGACAAGTTGACGATGGACTTCCCTGTGGTTGCAGCCGTGGTACCGGGGGAGGCTTGGTTGCTGCTGGTGGTGATGCCGAGTTTCTCAAGCTTCCTGTTCTTGATGCGCATGTAGGCAGCGTAGTTCCGTTGCCTCGTCTGTTTGGCGGTGTCTCGTAACTGGTCTGCTGTGTCCTGAGCACAGGCTGAGAGCATGGACTCTATCTTGGTTTCGAGGTTGTGGCGTTTGCTGTAGAGCTGGTGTACGAGATGGTTGAGGAGTGTGCGAGAGGTACGACGGCAGAGTCTCTCAGCGTAGTCTGTGTTGTATGTTGACTTGAGTGGGTTCGTGATCTGTAGTCCTTTCGGGATCTTGTCTGCTTTCTTGCATCTCTGTAGATACTTGATGTCGGTGTCGATATGCGCGATCTTCTTGGCGATTCTCTCCACTTTGAGCCGGCAGTTTGTGGTGTCGATAGTGGTCATGATGCTCATAGAAGGCAGAGGGTGGTGGTGGATGGAACATTTTCGGACTGGAGACCAGTTACCAGCGGTGTGCCACAGGGGTCGGTGCTGGGTCCTCTGCTGTTTGTGATTTTTATCAATGACTTGGAGGAGGGGACTGAAGGGTGGATCAGTAAATTTGCTGATGACACCAAGATTGGTGGAGTAGTGGATGAGGTGGAGGGCAGTTGTAGGCTGCAAAGAGACATTGATAGGATGCAGAGCTGGGCCGAAAAATGGCAGATGGAATTTAACCCTGATAAGTGCGAGGTGATTCATTTTGGTAGGGCAAATTTGAATAAGGATTACAGAGTCAACGGCAGGGTTCTGAGGAACGTGGAGGAGCAGAGGGATCTGGAGGTTCATATCCACAGATCTCTGAAGGTTGCCACTCAAGTGGATAGAGCAGTAAAGAAGGCCTATGGTGTGTTGGCGTTTATTAACAGAGGGTTTGAGTTTAAGAACCGTGAGGTTATGCTGCAACTGTACAGGACCTTGGTGAGACCACATTTGGAATATTGTGTGCAGTTCTGGTCACCTCACTATAGGAAGGACGTGGAAGCATTGGAAAGAGTGCAAAGGAGATTTACCAGGATGCTGCCTGGTTTGGGGGGGAGGTCTTATGAGGAAAGATTGAGGGAGTTGGGGCTCTTCTCTTTAGAGCGGAGGAGGATGAGAGGCGACTTAATAGAGGTTTATAAGATGATGAGGGGGATAGATAGAGTGGATGTTCAGAGACTATTTCCTCGGGTAGAGGCAGCTGTTACAAGGGGGCATAACTATAAGGTGCATGGGGGGAGATATAGAAGGGATGTCCGAGGTAGATTCTTTACTCAGAGAGTGGTTGGGGTGTGGAATGGACTGCCTGCTGTGATAGTGGAGTCGGACACTTTAGGAACTTTCAAGCGGTTATTGGATAAGCACATGGAGCACACCAGAGTGATAGGGAGTGTGATAGCTTGATCTTGGTCTCGGACAATGCTCGGCACAACATCGAGGGCCGAAGGGCCTGTACTGTGCTGTACTGTTCTATGTATATTTATCTATATGGGAGCAGTAGTCAACTATTGGATGGACATAGGGTTGGATTTTCATTGACCCGTGGAGGCAGGTTTGGAGGCGTGTGGGGGTTTAAAATTGCAGATTCAGGAGTCCCGAACCCATCCCGCCCCCAACCCGCCTCCATGCCAGTTTCGCTAGAGGCGGGTACCCAACCTGGTCTGAGACCCGACTCCCCGAGGCGGGAAAGGGATTAGTGACAATTAACTGCCTGTTAACAGGTAGTTAACAGGCAGTTTTTTGCCTAATCCCTATTTTAAAAGCTGAAATGTGGGCTTCCCGACAGGTCCCAACCACGCCAAGTTATCGGGGCGGACCGTGGGTCTGCAGGGGTTGAAGTGGTCGATATGTCCGGTGGGCAGGTGAGTGATGAGTGCATGTGTGCAGAGGTAAGTGTGTAAGGTAAGTGTAAAGTGTGGGAAAATGTTTTACTTACCTTAACTTCCTCCTGCAGGTGTCAGCCCTTCAGGTCTTGGGAGTCAGAAATCTCACCGGCACAGAAAGCACAATGGCCGTGGTGCTGTCAAAAACTGCAGCCTTCTGCTTTCTGTGCTGGGATGATTTCTAACTCAGCCTGAGAGGAAGGACTCAAGTTAGAAGACAGAGTGTCAGTGTTTGACAGCTTCACAGAGCTGTCAAACGCTGATATTTCATCTGTCAAAAGCTCTTGACAGATGAAATGTCAATCTGTGATGTCACCTGTTGCCGGGTGGCCCTTAATTGGCCTGCTGAGCTCGCTGGGTGGGCTCAACAAGGTCAATCAAGTGAAAATACAGTGGGTTGGCCACAAGTCGATGGAGGCGGGA
Source organism: Squalus acanthias (assembly GCA_030390025.1). Classification (NCBI taxonomy): domain Eukaryota; kingdom Metazoa; phylum Chordata; class Chondrichthyes; order Squaliformes; family Squalidae; genus Squalus; species Squalus acanthias. The sequence goes on from CM059426.1 coordinate 17,003,906, forward strand.
CTACAACCCAAAAAGTGGGAGTCCCGCCTCCATCCCGTCCCCAGTATCAAAATCCAGCCCTTAGTCTTTCTAGAGGGTGAGAAGGAAAAGCAAAGTGTCATAGGGGTAAAAATTCAGTTGGTTGCGCCTCCCGTTAGCACCTTAAGAGGGCGCTAATGAGGTGCAAAGCATCTAGCGCCCAGGCACGGCGAAGTTTGCGCCGCTCGCGAAATTAACTAGACATTTTGCGGCGGCGCTAAACACTACCACCACGATCTCCTGCGCCGGCAGATCGTGACGTCAGTCGAGTGCACAACGCCCCGGTGTCGCCCCGGAGCGGATATTGAGTGGCGCCCCCTGCCTTACCGCCTGACGCTAGCAACGACAGGTTGAGGGGAGCGTTCTGCAGTCATGAAGGGAAAGGGGGAGCGCTATTTAAAGGTGACCGCTTCCTGCCTTTTATTGTTGGTGCCATTTTTTAACTACGCATTCTGAGAGAGAGAGAGACTTCTGGAGAGATTCAACGTTGTGTGAAGGAGTTTCGGGTACTGAGCAGCACTTTGCAGGTTCATTTTGATTTGCCATTCCTTGTATCGATTTAGAAGAGACTGTGGGGGCTGCACTCTGAGCTCTTTGCCTGGTACTCTCCATTGTTCTTTCCAGCAGATTTGATGTGCAGGTCTCTCCAGGCCGAGATTCAAGGCTGCAATGAGCAGGATGTGGATGGAAAGCAAGATTAACCATTCCCTTTAAGAACTGGCCCGTGCCATTGTGTGTGTGTTCCATTGCTCACTGACATTACATGAGCTTCGCCAGCGCTCTGAGGTAGCGCCTCGCTCCTCAGCCTTTGCGCCTTAAGACAGGTGTGAAGCACCTGATTTAGCGCTCCAATCACCTCCAGGGGCAATAAAAGACAAGTTTGCAGTCAGTGGCGATAATTAGCGCCAGGCGCTAATCTTTGCACCCGGCCGATAATTGCGCCCCAAATGGGGCGATACTGAATTTCTCCCCCATAGAGTTATACAGCACAGAAAGAGGCCCTTCGGCCCATCGTGTCCACGTCGGCCATCAAGCCCTGTCTGTTCTAATCCCATTTTCCAGCACTTGGTCCGTAGCCTTGTATGCTATGGCGTTTCAAGTGCTCATCTAAATGCTTCTTGAATGTTGTGAGGGTTCCTGCTTCTACCACCCTTTCAGGCACTGAGTTCCAGATTCCAACCACCCTCTGGGTGAAAAAGTTTTTCCTCAAATCCCCTCTAAACCTCCTGCCCCTTACCTTGAAACTATGCCTCCTGGTTATTGACCCCTCTACTGAGGGGAAAAGTTCCTTTCTATCTACTTTGAATGAAGAGGAATGAGAAACCAGGACGTGGCTTTAACAATGGAGCTTGAGGGAGTTTGAAGTCAGAAGAGAGCGTGTAAGGCCAAGAACGTCTTGTGCACTGACCCCTGGTGGAAAGTGCATGTGAGCGTTGCATAAGGACGGGATCGGATTTGGTTCTGATTGGCCCTCACAGTTAAACTAAATAGTGGTGGGGAGGGTTCATGTGAGGGGAAATTTCAAAAGTCAAAGAGGAAGGAGAAGGCAATAGTGCAGGGTAGCGATAAGGGTAATGATAACCAGAGTGTGACATGAAAAGACAGAGCATGTAAACATAAGATTGCATCAGAAAGTAGAGTCAGAGTAGGGAAAAATAGTAAAAAGACTAAATTAAAAGCTCTTTATCTGAATGCACGCAGCATTCATAACAAGATAGATGAGTTGACGGCACAAATAGAAATAAATGGGTATGATCTGATAGCCATTACAGAGACGTGGTTGAAAGGTGACCAAGGCTGGGAACTGAATATTCAGGGGTATTTGACATTTCGGAAGGATAGGCAGAAAGGGAAAGGAGGTGGGGTAGCTCTGTTAATAAAAGATGAAAACAGTGCAGTTGTGAGAAATGATATTGGCTCAGAAGATCAAGATGTAGAATCAGTTTGGGTGAAGATAAGAAATAATAAAAGAAAGAAGTCACTGGTGGGAGTAATCTATAGGCCCCCTAACAGTAGCTACACTGTAGGGCAGAGTATAAATCAAGAAATAATGGAGGCTTGTAAGAAAGGTACTGCAATAATCATGGACGATTTTAATCTTCATATAGATTGGACAAATCAAATTGGCAAAGGTAGCCTTGAGGAAGAGTTCATAGAGTGTATTCGGGATGGTTTCTTAGAACAATACGTTGTGGAACCAACCAGGGAGCAGACTATTTTAGATCTGGTAATGTGTAATGAGATAGGATTAATTAATGATCTCATAGTAAAAGATCCTCTAGGGAAGAGTGATCATAGCATGTTGGAATTTCAAATTCAGTTTGAGGGTGAGAAACTTAAATAAAGGCAATTATAAAGATATGAAGACAGAGTTGGCTAAAGTGGACTGGGAAAATAGATTAAAGGGTAAGAAGGTAGATAAGCAGTGGCAGACATTTAAGGAGATATTTCATAACTCTCAGCAAAGATATATTCCAGTGAGAAAGAAAGACTCTAAGAGAAGAATGAACCATCAGTGGCTAACTAAGGAAGTTAAGGATGGTATCAAATTGAAAACAAGGGCATACCTGACGAAGGAGCAGCGCTCCGAAAGCTTGTGATTTCAAATAAAGCTGTTGGACTATAACCTGGTGTTGTGCGACTTCTCACATTTGTCCACCCCAGTCCAACACCGGCATCTCCACATCATAAACAAAAATAAAGAGAGAGAAGATAGATTATGAGAGTAAACTAGCAAGAAATATAAAAACAGACAATAAGAGCTTCTACAGGTATATAAAAAGGAAGAGCATAACCAAAGTAAATGTTGGTCCCTTAAAGGATGAGACTGGGGAATTAATAATGGAAAATAGGGAAATGGCAGAGACTTTGAACAAATCTTTTGTATCGGTCTTCACGGTAGAAGACACTAAAAGCATCCCAATAATAATAGATAATCAAGGGGCTATAGGGAGGGGGGATCTTAAAACAATCACTGTCACTAAAGAAAAAGTATTAGGCAAACTTATGGGACTAAAGGTGGACAAGTCTCCTGGACCTGATGGCCTGCATCCTAGGGTCTTAAAAGAAGTGGCTGCAGAAATAGTGGATGCATTGGTTGTAATCTACCAAAATTCCCTGGATTCTGGAGAGGTCCCAGCGGATTGGAAAACTGCAAATGTAACTCCCCTATTCAAGAAAGGAGGGAGACAGAAAGCAGGAAGCTATAGGCCAGTTAGCCTAACATCTGTCATTGGGAAAATGCTGGAGTCCATTATTAAGGAAGTCATAGCAGGACATTTAGAAAATCATGATACAGTACAAGTAGAGTCAGCATGGTTTTATGAAAGGGAAATCACGTTTGACAAATTTGCTTGAGTTCTTTGAGGATGTAACGAGCAGGGTGGATAAAGGGGAACAAATAGATGTAGTGTATTTGGATTTCCAGAAGGCATTCGATAAGGTGCCACATAAAAGGTTACTGCACAAGATAAGAGCTCATGGGGCTGGGGGTAATATATTAGCATGGATAGAGGATTGGCTAACTAACAGAATACAAAGAGTCGGGATAAGTGGGTCATTTTCAGGTTGGCAAACAGTAACTAGTGGGGTGCCACAGGGATCAGTGCTGGGGCCTCAGCTGTATTAGTTTTAATAACTTGGATGAAGGGACTGTGTGTACTGTAGCCAAATTTGCTGATGATACAAAGATAGGTGGGTTAGCAAGTTGTGAGGAGGACACAAAGAATCTGCAAAGGGATATAGATAGGTTAAGTGAGCGGGCAAAAATTTGGCAGATGGAGTATAATGTGGGGAAATGTGAGGTTATCCACTTTGGTAAGAAAAAGAAAAAAGCAAATTATTATTTAAATGGAGAGAGATTACAAAATGCTGTGGTACACAGGGATCTGGGGGTCCTCGTACATGAAACACAAAATGTTAGCATGCAGGTACAGCAAGTAATTAGGAAGACAAATGGAATGTTGGCCTTTATTGCAAGAGGGATGGAGTATAACAGTAGGAAAGTCTTGCTACAACTGTACAGGGTGTTGGTGAGACCACACCTGGAATACTGCATACAGTTTTGGTCTCCTTATTTAAGGAGGGATATACTTGCATTGGAGGCAGTTCAGAGAAGGTTCACTAGGTTGATTCCTGAGATGAAGGGGTTGTCTTATGAAGAAAGGTTGAGCAGGTTGGGCCTATACTCATTGGAGTTTAGAAGAATGAGAGATGATCTTATTGAAACATATAAGATTCTGAGGGGGCTTGACAGGGGAGATGCAGAGAGGATGTTTCCCCTCGTGGGGGAATCTAGAACTAGGGGGCATAGTTTCAGAATAAGGGGTCACCCATTTAAAACGGAGATGAGGAGGAATTTCTTCTCTCAGAGGGTTGTGAATCTTTGGAATTCTCTACCCCAGAGAGCTATGGAGGCTGGGTCATTGAATGTATTTAAAGAAAGAAAGACTTGCATTTATATAGCGCCTTTCACAACCACCGGACGTCTCAAAGCGCTTTACAGCCAATGAAGTACTTTTGGAGTGTAGTCACTATTGTAATGGTGGAGATAGACAGATTTTTGAACGATAAGGGAGTCAAGGGTTATGGGGAGCGGGCAGGAAAGAGGAGTTGAGGCCAAGATCAGATCAGCCATGATCTGATTGAATGACGGAGCAGGCTCGAGGGGCCAAATGGCCTACTCCTGCTCCTACATCTTATGTTCTTGTGTTATGTAAATACCCTACTGGAACTCATCATAGAGGCTCGCACATGAAGGGCGACCACTCGCTTAAGGTACCAAAGGTTTGGTGATGCCAGTGCCACCATATCCTAACATGAATCACTACTGGTAGTTATAAGAAAATGTCATTAAAGGAATACGGTAGGATATTGGCATACATTAGTTTCCGCCTTCAGCGTTTAGTCCTTCTAAAAATACAATCCCACATGTGCTCCAGCAATTACAACATTATTGAATACAATCAACCGTATTCAGAACAGTATTGGGAATTTCCTCAAAAGGTCCAAAAGGTTTAGTTTTAAGTGGATTTAAAACCATTAGTGGGTAAGGATGGCAGGATGCTCAGGTTGGGTGCTGCAACGATTAAGCTAATTGATCCGCTAATGCAATCCTTAATGTTCCTACTCTAGGTCACACCCGCTCCATATATCCACAGGCAGCTCTGGAGATAAAGTTACAGGGCACACGCAGTTCAGAACAGTTGAAATGTAATTCCTAAAACAACTCCTAACAAGCTTCACAACCTCTCTGGTGCTAGCTGGTTCCTGCCATTCAATCCCTCAACTGCGATCTCTGATGTCAGTTACAAAACATGGACTGAATCAATATACGACATCAAATGGTAGGTTTTACCAACTTGCATTCCCAGCATGGAGCTTCAGACATGAGAGAGTGTACATTGGGAGTTTGGGAATGGAGGTCAGAGAACCTTGCAGGAATTATTGATAAAAAATCTTACAGCCCAGATAGAGGCCATTCGGCCCATCGTGCCTGTGCCGGCTCTTTGAATGAGCTGTCCAATTAGTCCCACTCCCCCTACTCTTTCCCCATAGCCCTGCAAATTGTTCCTTTATAAGTCCTTTACCCAAATCCTTTTTGAAAGTTACTATTGAATCTGCTTCCACCACCCTTTCGGGCAGTGCATTCCAGATCACAACAACTCGCTGCGTAAAAAATATTCTCATCTCCCACTGGCTTTTTTGCCAATTACCTTAAATCTGTGTCCTCTGGTTACCGACACTCCTCTATCAAAACTTCTCATAATTTTGTACATCTCCCTTAACCTTCTCTGCTCTAAGGAGAATAATCACAGCTTCTTCAGTCTCTGCACATAACTTAATTCCCTCATCCAGGGGACCATTCTGATAAATCTCCTCTGCCTCCTCTCCAAGGCCTTGAGATCCTTTCTAAAGTGAGGTGTCCAGAATTGAACACAATACTCTAGCTGAGGTATAATCAGTGTTTTATAAAGATTTACCAAAACCTCCTTGCTTTTGTACTCTATGCCTTTATTTATAAAGCCAAGGATCCCATATGCTTTTTTAGCAGATTTATCAACTTGTCCTGACACTTTCAAAGATTTGTGTGTGTGAACCCTCAGGTCCCTCTGTTCCTGAACCCCCTTTAAAATGGCACCATTTAGTTTATATTGCCTCTCCTCATTTTTGCTTCCAAAATGCATCACTTCACACTTTTCTGCATTAAATTGCATCTGACACATGTCTGCTCATTTCACCAGTCTGGCTCTGTCCTCCTGAAGTCTCTTCACTGTTGACTACATTTTCAAGCTTTGTGTAATCCAAGTAATTAATATATATCAAAAAGACCAGTGGTCCGAATACCAACTCCTGGGGGACCCCACTGCCCAGTCTGTCCACTGTGGGACATCCCTCTGGTCTGAAAAGCAATAGTTCACCACTACTCTCTACTTTCTGTCTCTCAGCCAATTTCGTATCCACGCCACCACTGTCCCTTTAATCCCATGGGCTTCAATATGATTAATGTGGGAGCGCAAATTTGCAGTAAAAGACTATCGCGCCTTTCACAAACTCAGGACATCCCGGAGTGCTTTACAGCCAATGAAGTACTTTTGAAGAGTAGTGGCGGGACCCGACCCCGCTGCTGGCTCCAGCCCATTGTGTCAAATGAAATTACCTTGATTGGGTTTGTTAAGCCCGCCCAGCCTGTTTCCCGGCCAATTAGAGGAAGCGGATCTGGTGACGTCATTTGATACGAACACAAGAACATAAGAAATAGGAGCTGGAGCAGGAGTCGGCCATTCGGCCCCTCGAGTCTGCTCTGCCATTCAACAGGATCATGGCTGATCTTCTACCTCAACTCCACCTTCCCGCACTATCTCCATATCCCTTAATTTCCTTAGTTCCCAAAAATTTATCGACCTCTGTCTTGAATATACTCAACGACTGAGCCTCCACAGCCCTCTGGGGTAGAGAATTCCAAAGATTCACCACCCTCTGAGTGAAGAAATTTCTCCTCATCTCAGTCCTAAATGGCCGACCCCTTATTCTGAGACTGTGACCCCTGGTTCTAGACTCCCCAAACAGGGGAAACATCCTCCCTGCATCTACACTGTCAAGCCCTGTAAGAATTTTGTATGTTTCAATGAGATCACTTCTCATTCTTCTAAACTCTAGAGGACATAGGCCTAGTCTACTCAATCTCTCCTCATAGGACAATCCCCCCATCCCAGGAACCAGTCTGGTGAACCTTTGTTGCACTCCCTCTATGGCAAGTATATCCTTCCTTAGGTAAGGAGACCAAAACTGTACACAATACTCCAGGTGTGGTCTCTCCAGGGTCCTATATAATTGCAGTAAGACGTCTTTACTCTTATACTCAAATCCTCTTGTAATAAAGGCCAGCATACAATTTGGTTTCCTAATTGCTTGCTGTACCTGCATGTTAACTTTCAGTGATTCGTGTACAAGGACACCCAGGTCCCTCTAAACACCAACATTTCCCTAGGTGGTGCGGACCTAGGAGGAGCGGCGGCGGCAGGATATAAAAGCGAGCCCGAGGAGAAGGTAGGCCCACAGCAGTGGCGGTGCGGACCAAGGAGGAGCGGCGGGGGCAGGGTATAAAAGCGAACCCGAGGAGAAGGTAGGTTTACCAATCTCAGAGTGGGAGACAGAAGTAAAAAGTAATCGAAGTGTGACGTCACCAGAAAGCAGGTAAGTGATTGGTTGGTGAGTATTTCTCTCTTTCTCCTTTTTCCATACTATAATTCTGTGGTTTATAGTTTCTAGAGTCTCTGTGGTGTAGCGGGGACTGCTGTTAAACAAGGGCCCTTGAGTATAAAATTTAATTGAAGTGAAATTGGTGGGATTCATTTAATTTAATTTTAATTAATTAATTAAAGGGTAAGTCATGGCAGGAGAGCTCCGCCCTGTGATATGCTCCTCCTGCTATATGTGGGAAATCAGGGACGCTTCCTGTGTCCCTGATGACCATGTGTGTGGGAAGTGTATCCAGCTGCAGCTACTGATGGACCGCATTGCGGCGCTGGAGCTGCGGATGGATGGATATTGGAGCATTCGCGATGCTGAGGATGTCGTGGATAGCACGTTTAGAGAGTTGGTCACACCGCAGGTAAAGGGTGTACAGGCAGGAAGTGAATGGGTGACCACCAGGCAGAGTAAGAGGTGCAGGCAGGTAGTGCAGGGGTCCCCTGTGGCCATCCCCCTCTCAAACAGATATACCACTTTGGATGCTGTTGGGGGGGATGACTTATCAGGGGATGGCAGCAGCAGCCAACTTCCTGGCACCATGGGTGGCTCTGCTGCACAGGCTGGGAGGAAAAAGTGTGGAAGAGCTATAGTGATAGGGGATTCAATTGTAAGGGGAATAGATAGGCGCTCCTGCGGCCGCAAACGAGACTCCAGGATGGTGTGTTGCCTCCCTGGTGCAAGGGTCAAGGACATCTCAGAGCGGCTACAGAACATTCTGGAGGGGGAGGGCGAACAGCCAGTTGTCGTGGTGCACATAGGCATCAACGATATAGGTAAAAACGGGATGAGGTCCTCAAAGCAGAATATAGGGAGTTAGGAGGTAAATTAAAAAATAGGACCTCAAAGGTAGTAATCTCAGGATTGCTACCAGTGCCACGTGCTAGTCAGAGTAGAAATAGAAGGATATTTCAAATGAATACGTGGCTAGAGGAATGGTGCAAGGGGGAGGGATTCAAATTCCTTGGACATTGGAACCGGTTCTGGGGGAGGTGGGACCAGTACAAACGGGATGGTCTGCACCTGGGCAGGGCCAGGACCGGTGTCCTAGGGGGAGTGTTTGCTAGTGCTGTTGGGGAGGGTTTAAACTAAAGTGGCAGGGGGTTGGGAACCTGAGCAGGGAGACAGAGGAAAGGGAAACAAGAATAAAAGCAAAAGAAAGGAAGGAGAAAAACAAAAGTAGAAGGCAAAGAACTCAACGGTTTAAATCAAACATGGTCACAGTAAATAATAATTCATATAGGTCTGAGAGCGTTAAAAAAGCAAGCCTGAAGGCTTTGTGTCTTAATGCAAGGAGCATTCGCAACAAGGTGGATGAATTAGCTGCGCAAATAGAGGTAAATGAATACGATTTGATTGGGATTACAGTAACATGGCTCCAGGGTGGCCAAGGCTGGGAACTCAACATCCAGGTGTATTCAATATTTAGAAATGATAGGCAAAAAAGAAAGGGAGGTGGGGTAGCATTGCTGGTTAAAGAGGGGATTAACACAATTGAAAGGAAGGATATTAGCTCTGATGATGCAGAATCTGTATGGGTAGAACTGGGAAATAACAAGGGGCAGAAAACGTTAGTGGGAGTGGTATATAGACCTCCAAACAGTAATACGGAGGTTGGGGACGGCATTAAAAGGGAAATTAGAGAAGCATGCAGTAAGGGCACAGCAGTCATCATGGGTGACTTTAATTTACATATAGATTGGGCTAACCAAATTAGTAAAAATACTGTGGAGGAGGAATTCCTAGAATGTTTACGGGATGGTTTTCTGGAACAATATGTCGAGGAACCAACCAGAGATCAGGCCATCTTAGACTGGGTATTATGTAATGAGAAATGATTAATTAGCAATCTTGTTGTACGAGGCCCCTTGGGTCAGAGTGATCATAATATGATAGAATTCTTCATTAGGATGGAGAGTGAAGTACTGTAGTTGAATCAGAGACTAGGGTCCTGAATTTAAATAAAGGAAACTAAGATGGTATGAGGCGCGAATTGGGTAGGATTGATTGGGGAATGTCACTCAAAGGGTTGACGGTGGATAGGCAATGGTAAACATTCAAAGACTGCATGGATGAACTACAGAAGTTGTTCATCCCAGTGTGGCATAAGAATAAAACAAAAAGGGTGACTCAACCGTGGCTAACAAGGGAAATTAGGGATAGCATAAGATCCAAGGAGAGGGCATATAAATTGGCCAGAAAAAGCGGTAACCCTGAGGATTGGGAGCAGTTTAGGATTCAACAAAGGAGGACAAAGGGATTAATTAAGAAGTGAAAATAGAATATGAAAGTATGCTTGCAGGGAACATAAAAACTGACTGTAAGAGTTTTTATAGATATGTGAAGAGAAAAAGATTAGTGAAATCAAGTGTAGGTCCCTTGCAGTCAGAAGCGGGGGAAGTTAGAATGGGGAACAAAGAAATGGCAGACCAATTAAATGCATATTTTGGTTCTGTCTTCACAAAGGAGGACACAAATAACCTCCCAGAGATGTTGGAGAACATACGGTCTGATGAAAGGGAGGAACTGAAAGAAATCAGTATTTGCAGGGAAATGGTGTTAGGGAAATTGACAGGATTGAAGGCCGATAAATCCCCAGGGCCTGATAATCTACATCCTAGGGTACTTAAGGAAGTGGCCCTAGAAATAGTAGATGCATTGCTGATCATCTTCCAACATTCGATGGAATCTGGAACTGTACCCATGGATTGGAGGGTAGCTAATGTTACCCCACTATTCAAAAAGGGTGGTAGAGAGAAAGCGAGGAATTACAGACCGGTAAGCCTGACATCGGTAGTGGGGAAAATGCTGGAGTCCATTATAAAGGATTTAATAGCTGAGCACTTGAACAACAGTGACAGGATCGGACAAAGTCAACATGGATTTACAAAAGGTAAATCGTGCTTGACTAATCTACTGGAATTTTTTGAGGATGTAACTGGGAAAATAGATAAGGGAGAACCAGTAGATGTGGTGTATTTGGACTTTCAAAAGGCTTTCGATAAGGTCCCGCATAAGAGATTAGCGTGTAAAGTTAAGGCACATGGGATTGGGGGCAAGGTATTGACTTGGATGGAGAACTGGTTGGCGGACAGAAAGCAAAGAGTAGGAATTAATGGGTCTTTTTCCGAGTGGCAAGCAGTGACTAGTGGGGTACCGCAGGGATCGGTCCTTGGACCCCAGCTATTCACAATATACATTAATGATCTAGATAAGGGAACTAAATGTAATATCTCCAAGTTTGCAGATGACACAAAGCTGGGTGGGAGTGTGTGCTGCGAGGAGGATACCGAGAAACTCCAGGAAGATTTGGACAGGTTGGGTGAGTGGGCAGAAGCGTGGCAGATGCAATATAACGTGGATAAATGCGAGGTTATCCACTTTGGTGTCAAAAACAGAAAGGCAGATTATTATCTGAATGGCAATAGATTGGGAGAAGGGGAAGTGCAACAAGACCTGGGTGTCCTTGTGCACCAGTCGCTGAAGGTAAGCATGCAGGTGCAGCAGGCGGTGAAGAAGGCAAATGGTATGTTGGCCTTCATAGCGAAAGGGTTTGAGTACAGGAACAGGGATGTCCTGCTGCAGTTGTACAGGGCCTTGGTGAGACCACACCTTGAGTACTGTGTGCAGTTTTGGTCGCCTTATCTGAGGAAGGATGTTCTTGCCATGGAAGGAGTTCAGCGAAGATTCACAAGGCTGATAACTGGGATGGCAGGAATGACATATGAGGAGAGATTGGGTCGATTGGGCTTATACTCGCTGGAGTATAGAAGAATGAGAGGGGATCTCATCGAAACATATAAAATTCTGACAGGTCTGGACAAACTAGATGCAGGAAGAATGTTCCCGATGGTCGGAGAGTCCAGAACCAGGGGTCATAATCTAAGGATAAGGGGTAAGCCATTTAGGACAGAAATGAGGAGGAATTTCTTCACCCAGAGAGTGGTGAACCTGTGGATTTCTCTACCACAGAAGGTAGTTGAGGCCAAGTCATTAAATATATTCAAGAATGAGTTAGATATATTTCTTAAAGCTAAAGGTATCAAGGGATATGGGGAGAAGGCAGGTACAGGGTACTGAGTTTGGATGATCAGCCATGATCTCATCGAATGGCAGAGCAGGCTCGAAGGGCCAAATTGCCTACTCCTGCTCCTATCTTCTATGTTTCTATGTAATCTCTCACCATTTAAAAAATACTCTGCTTTTCTATTTTTCCTACCAAAGTGGATAACTTCACATTTCTCCACGTTATATTCCATTTGCCATGTTCTTGCCCACTCACTTAGCCTATCTATATCCCCTTGAAGTCTCCTTGCATCCTCCTCACAACTTACATTCCCACCCAGCTTTGTATCATCAGCAAACTTGGATATATTACATTTGGTCCCCTCATCCAAATCATTGATATAGATTGTGAATAGCTGAGGCCCAAGCACTGATCCTTGCGGTACCCTACGAATTACAGCCTGCCAACCCGAAAATGACCCGTTTATTCCTACTCTCTGTTTTCTGTCCGTTAACCAATCCTCAATCCATGCTAATATATTACCCCCAATCCCATGAGCCCTAATTTTGTTTAATAACCTCTTGTGTGGCACCTTATCGAATGCCTTCTGAAAATCCAAATACACCACATCCACTGGTTCCCCCTTATCTATTTTGCTAGTTACAACCTCAAAAATCTCTAATAGATTTGTCAAACACAATTTCCCTTTCATAAATCCGTGTTGACTCTGCCCAATCCGATATTATTTTCTAAGTGCCCTGTCACCACGTCCTTAAAAATAGATTCTTCTTCTTAGGCAGTCCCTCGGAACCGAGGATGACTTGCTTCCACACTAAAAATGAGTTCTCAGGTGACTGATGAGTCCAATGTGGGACCTACAGTCTCTGTCACAGGTGGGGCAGACGGTGGTTGAAGGGGAGGGTGGGTGGGGTGCTTGGGTTGACATGCGCTACTTCCACTGTTTGCGCTTGACTTCCGCTTGCTCCCGGCGAAGAGACTTGAGGTATTCGGCGCCTTCCCGGATGCTTCTCCTCCACTTTGTGCGGTCTTGGGCCAAGGATTCCCAGGTGTTGGTGGGGATGTTGCACTTTTTCAAGGAGGCTTTGAGGGTGTCCTTGAAGCGTTTCCTCTGCCCACCTGGGTCTCTCTTGCCGTGTCGGAGCTCCGAGTAGACGCTTGTTTTGAGAGTCTCGTATCGGGCATGTGGATGATGTGGCCCGTCCATCGGAGCTGATTGAGCGTGGTCAAAGCTTCGATGCTGGGGATGTTGGCCTGAGCGAGAACACTGACATTGGTGCGCCTATCCTGCTAATGGATTTGCAGGATCTTGCGGAGGCAGTGTTGGTAGTACCTCTCCAGTGCTTTGAGGTGCCTGCTGTACATGGTCCATGTCTCTGAAGCATACAGGAGGGCAGGAATCACTACTGCTCTGTAGACCATGAGCTTGGTGCCAGGTTTGAGGTCCTGGTCTTCAAACACTCTCTTCCTCAGGTGACCGAGGGCTGCACTGGCACACTGAAGGCGGTTTTGGACTTCGTCATCGACGTCTGCCCTTGTTGACATTAGGCTCCCGAGGTATGGAAACTGGTCCACATTGTCCAAGGCTTCGTCATGGATTTTGATAATCGGGGAGCAGTACTGTGTGGCGGGGGCAGGTTGGTCGAGAACCTTTGTCTTACGGATGTTTAGTGTAAGGCCCATGCTCTCGTACACTTCGGTGAAGGTGTTGACGATGGTTTGGAGTTTGGCCTCAGAGTGTGTGCAGACGCAAGTGTCATCTGCATACTGTAATTCGATGACAGAGGATGGGACGACCTTGAAACTGGACTGGACGCGACGGATATTGAACAGTTTCCCGTTTGTTCTGTAGATTAGCTCCACTCCAGCGGGGAACTTACTGAGGGTGTGATGGAGTATTGCAGCCAGGAAGATCGAGAAGAGCGTTGGTGCGATGACACAGCCTTGCTTGACCCTAGTCTGTACGTGAATTGGGTCTGTGGTGGATCCGTTGGCTTGCATGTCGTCGTGAAACAGGCGGAGGATGGTGACAAACTTTTGAGAGCAGCCGAATTTGAGGAGGGCACTCCATAATCCCTCACGGCTGACGGTGTCGATGGCCTTTGTGAGGTCAAAGAAACCCATGTTGGTGCTGTTCCCTGCATTTCTCTTGTAGTTGACGCGCGGTGAAGATCATGTCCATTGTGCCCCTTAGTGGGCGGAATCTGCATTGCGACTCTGGGAGGAGCTCTTCAAACACTGGGAGAAGGCGATTGAGGAGGATTCTTGTGATGACTTTCCCTGTGGCAGACAGAAGGGAGACTCCTCTGTAATTACCGCAATCGGACTTGTCACCTTTCTTGAAGATGGTCACGATAACGGCGTCTTTGAGATCCCCTGGCATGCTCTCCTCCTTCCAAATAAGAGAAATGAGTTCATGTAATCGCGCCAATAGTGCATCTCCGCCATGTTTTAGTGCCTCGGTGGGGATTCCATCTGCTCCTGAGACCTTGTTGTTCTTCAGCTGTCGGATGGCCTTTTCAACCTCATGCCGGGCTGGGGTTGTGCTGAGGTGGTGGCAGGTAGCATACTGCGGGATGGAGTTGAGGACACTCGCGTCGAACACACAGTCTCGGTTAAGGAGATCTTCAAAGTGCTCCTTCCAACGGGCACTGACTGCCTCTCTGTCCTTGATGAGTACCTCTCCCTTCTTGGCCCACAGTGGGGTAGGACCTTGGGTGCTTGGGCCATATGTGGTCTTGACTGCGCTAAAGAATCCACGCAAGTCTCGGTTGTCGGCTAGCTGCTGGATCTCCTGCGCTTTCTCCACCCACCATCTGTTCTTTAGTTCGCAAGTTTTTTGTTGGACCTTGGCCTTCAGGCGTCTGTAGAGCAGCTTTCTTGCTCTCGACTTCTGTTGCTGTTTCCAGATCAGGAATGCCTTGCGTTTGCAGCTTATTAGCTCCTGAATCTCCTGGTCTTTCTCGTCGAACCAGTCTTGGTGTTTCCTGGTCGAGTGACCGAGCGTCTCTTCACAGGGGCTGATTATGGAGGCCATGAGTGCAGACCAGGCGCTGTGGACACTCTGTGTCTCTGCATGACTGGGGGTCATCAGGTTGGTTGTGAGGCGCAGGCTGAATAGGGCTTTCTTAGCAGGGTCTTTGAGTGCTCCAGCATTGATTTTCCTGTGGCATTGCTTCTGTTGCTGCCGCTGCTTTGGGGCTACGTTGATGGAGATGACAGAACGGATTAGGCGGTGGTCTGTCCAGCAGTCGTCAGCTCCTGTCATGGCGCGGGTGATGCGGACGTCCTTGCAGTCCCTCGCTCGGACGATGACGTAGTCCAGCAGATGCCAGTACTTGGAGCGAGGGTGTTGCCATGAAGCCTTGTACTTGTCTCTCTGACGGAACAAGGTGTTGGTGATGACAAGGCCATGTTCTAAGCATTTCATCAGGAGGAGGGTACCATTGGAGTTGGCTTTCCCTACCCCCTCTCTGCCGATCACACCTCCCCAGAGGTCTGTGTCCTTTCCAACTCTGGTGTTGAAGTCACCAAGGTGGATCAGCTTGTCGCCCGTTGGGACTCGGGACAGGGATTGTTCGAGGCTGGATTAGAATTTCTCTTTGGTCTCATCTGTGGCTTCCAGTGTTGGGCCGTACGCACTGATGACCGTAGCGTACTGATTCCGGGCTAGGGTGAGCTGTAGAGTCATGAGGTGTTCGTTTATTCTGCAAGGGGAGTCTCTGAGACGTTCAACTAGCTCATTTTTTATGGCGAAGCCTACCCCATGGAGGCGGCGTTCTTCTTCAGGTTTGCCTTTCCAGAAGAAGGTGTAACCACTGCCTTGCTCCTTGAGCTGGCCTTCCCCTGCCCGCCGGGTCTCGCTTAGGGTGGCGATGTCTATGTCGAAACGTCTGAGCTCCCGGGCAGCGATAGCAGTACGGCGTTCCGGTCTGTCACTGTTGGGGTTGTCCGGGACTGACATATCAAGAAAGATTGGGTCAACTGAACTTGTATCCTCTGGAGTTCAGAAGAATGAGGGGGGATCTTATAGAGACATTTAAAATCCTGACTGGTTTAGACAAATTAGATGCGGGCAGAATGTTCCCAATGGTAGGGAAAACTAGAACCAGGGGTCACAGTCTAAGGATTAAGGGGAAGCCATTTAGGACTGAGCTGAGGAGGAACTTCTTCACCCAGAGAGTGGTGAATCTATGGAATTCTCTTCCACAGAAGGTTGTTGAGGCCAGTTCGCTAAATATATTCAAAAGGGAGTTAGATATAACACTCACAACTAGGGGGATCAAGGGGTATGGCGAGAAAGCAGGAATGGGGTACTGAGGTACCATGTTCAGCCATGAACGCATTGAATGGCGGTGCAGGCTCGAAGGACCGAATGGTCTACTCCTGTACCTATTTTCTATGTTTCTATGTTTCTATGAGGGTCCTGACGTTCCAGGTCCCGAACTTCATTTTAAAGGGTGGAAGATGCCTGTGCGTGAATTCTTTTAACGTGGGGGGCCGTTGCACACCAGCTACCACACGGGCTTGACAGAGCAAGGTCTTGGTCCAATGGCAAGGGGATCCAAGACGATTGGAGACCAGGCTCTGCTAATAGATTCTAGCATTTTACCTACTACTGATGTCAGGCGAACTGGTCTGTAGTTCCCCATTTTCTCTCTCCCTCCTTTCTTTAATAGTGGGGTTACATTTGCTACCTTCCAATCCGCGGGAACAATCTACGGAATTTTGGAAAATGACAACCATCTCTATAGCTACCTCTTTCAAAACCCTAGGGTGTAGGCCATCAGATCCAGGGGATTTATCAGCTTTCACTCCCATTAATTTCTCCAGTACTACTATTTTACTAATTCTAATTTCTTTCAGTTCCTCATTCTCGCTAGAACCTTGGTTCTCCACTATTTCTGGGAAGTTTTTTGCGTCTTCTTCCGTGAAGACAGATACAAAGTATTTGTTTAATTTCTCTGCCATTTCCTTATTCCCCATCATCATTTCTCCTGTCTCAGCCTGTAAGGGACTCACATTTACTTGCGCTAATCTTTTCCTTTTTGCATACCTATAGAAGCTTTTACAGTCTGTTTTTATGTCTCTCGCTAGTTTACTCTCATATTCTATTTTCCCTTTATTTATCAATTTCTTGGTTCTCCTTTGCTGAATTCTAAAATCCTCTCAATCCTCAGGCTTACTGCTCTTTTTGGCAACTTTATAAGCCTCTTCCTTTGATCTAATACTATCTTTAACTTCTCTTGTTAGCCACGGTTGGACCACTTTTCCTGTGGTGTTTTGTGCCTTAAAGGAATGTATATTTATTTTAAATTGTATATTCATTCTTAAAATGCTAGCTATTGCTTCTCTACCATCATACCTTTTAATGTAGTTTCCCAATCTACCTTAGCCCAACTCGTCCCTCATACCTACGTAGTTTGCATGCTTTAGATTTAAGACTCTAGTTTCGGATTCATTTAAAACTCAATGTAAAATTCTATTATATTATGGTCACTCTTCCCTAAAGGCCCCTTTACTACAAGGTTATTAATTAACCCTTTCTCATTGCATAATACTAGATCTAAAATAGCCTGTTCCCTAGTTGGTTCCTCAACATACTGATCCAGAAAACTATCTTGCGTACATTCCATGAATACGTCCTCCACAATATTACTGCAAATTTGGTTTGCCCAGTCTATATGTGGATTAAAGTCCCCCATGATCACTGTATTACCCTTGTTACATGCGCCTCTAATTTCCTGATTTATACTCTGCCCTATATTACAACTACTGTTTGGGGGCCTATAAACAACTCCTACCAATGTTTTCTGACCCTTGCTGTTTCTTAGCTCCACCCAAACTGATTCTACTTCTTGATTTTTCAGAGCTAAGATCCTTTCTCTCTACTGTCTTTATCCCATCCTTTATTATCAGGGCTACCCCTCCTCCTTTTCCATTTTGCCTATCTCTTCTAAAAGTTAAGTATCCTGGAATATTTAGTTCCCAACCTTGGCCACTTTGCAACCATGTCTCCGTTATGGCTATTAGATCAAACCTGTTAATTTCTATTTGCGCTATTAATTCATCTATTTTGTTGCGAATGCCTCATGCATTCAGATATAGTGCCTTTAGAAACATAGAAGCTAGGAGCAGGAGTAGGCCATTCGGCCCGTCGAGCCTGCTCCACCATTCAATACAATCATGGCTGATCATCCAAATCCAGTACCCTGTCCCTGCTTTCTCACACAGAATCCCCACAGTACAGATAGAGGCCATCTCGGTCCATCGAGCCTGCACCGACACATATCCCACCCTATCCCCGCGTATTTAATTCCCCCTAACATATCCCATCCTATCCCCGTAACCCCACATATTTAATCCCCCCCCTAACACTAAGGGTCAATTTATCATAGCCAAATCAACCTAACCCGCACATTTTTGAACTGTGGGAGGAAACCGGAGCACCCGGAGGAAACCCACGCAGACACAGGGAGAATGTGCAAACTCCACACAGACAGTCACCCGAGGCCAGATTCGAACCCGGGTCTCTGGCGCTGTGAGGCACCAGTGCTAACCACTATGCCACCGTGACTTATTTCTATTTTTCCCTGATGTCACCTTAGTCACTGATGCCCGCTCTACTGCCCTAGTTATTCGGTTTGCCAGAACACTGGTCCCAGCCCAGTTTAAGTGGAGCCCGTCCCAACGGAACAGCTCCTTCTTTTCCCAGTACTGGTGCCAGTGCCCCATGAAACTGAAACCCCTTCCTCCCACACCACTCTTTGAGCCACGCATTTAAACCTCTAATCTGTCCCTTTGCCAAATTGCCTGTGGCTCAGGTAACAATCCAGAGATTATTACCTTTGAATTTCTGCTTTTTAATTTGGATCCTAGCTCCTCAAACTCCCTCAGCAGAACCTCATTCCTAGTTCTACCTATATCGTTGGTTCCTACGTGGACCACGACAACTGGATCCTCCCCCTCCCACTCCAAGTTCTCCTCCAGCCGTGAGGAGATGTCTTTAACCCTGGCAACACAACCTTCGGAACTCTCGGTCGCTGCTGCAGAGAACAGTATCTATCCCCCTCACTATACTGTCCCCTACCACAACTACATTCCCTTTCACTCCCCCCACTTGAATGGCCTCCTGCAACATGGTGCCATGGTCAGCTTGCTCATCCATCCTGCAGGCTCTTCCCTCATCCACACAGGCAGCAAGAACCTCATACCTGTTGGACAAGGGCAAAGGCTGAGGTTCCTCCAGCACTGCACCTGGGGTCCCCTTACCTGCCTGAGTTGCAGTCACACCCTCCTGTCCCTGACCACTAACCAGACCTGTACCACTACCTAACCTAAGGGGTGTGACTGCCTCCTGGATTAAAGTGTCCAGGTAACTCTGCCTATCCCTGATGCCTCGCAATGTCTGCACCTCACACTGCAGCTCAAAAACTCTGAGCTCAAGTTCCTCGAGATGCAGGCACTTACTGCAAACATGGTTGTCCGGGATCGGGATGCTCTCCACAAACTCCCACATGCTGCAGTTGCGGCACACCACCTGCACTGCCATCCTTATATGACCTTGTTTTATTTAATTAAATGTAATTACATTTGTAATTCACAGACGAGGTCTAGGCACAGCGGAAAACCAGTGGGCGACCTGTCAAATTCAAAAAGCTGGGGAAAAAACATTGTTCAGTGGCTGTAAACAAGCCACAAATGATTTTAATTGCCTCCCCCACTGCTGCGTGTCGGGTCTGCTCAGCGCTGACAGACTTGACATTTGGTGGCGGGTTCACAGCAGGGTTCCGACCCGCTGGGGAAAAAAAAACACTTTCCCACCCAACCCGCCACCGATCATGCCCGCTGACCCCCCCGCAAAATCCAGCCCAATATAGTTGGGACTCCAAGATTACACAAAAGGGCTTGTTACATTAGTAGGTGTCGATTACAGACCTCCAAATTGTGGGAAGGAAATAGAAGACAAGATCTGCAGTCAGATTAGAGAGATGAGTAGGAATAACAAAATTATTGTTCTGGAAGATGTAAATTATCCATTTATCAATTGGGACAGAGAGGGAGTAAATGGAGAAAAGGCAATGGAGGTCTATTTAATTCGTTGGAAGACTAAAGGACTCTGCGAACGGATATTGATAAGTTGGGGAAATGGGCTAAAATGTAGCAGATGAAATGCAATGTTGGAGAAAAAGCTAGGGGAAGAAAGTGCTGTTGAAGTAACCTTACTCAGTGACTGCAGTGCATCCTGTAGACCTTACATACTGCATCCACAGTGCACCGGTGATGGAGGGATATTCAATCCAGTAGCATGGGCACTAATTATGAATACTGCTCTGTCCTAGATTATTTCAAACATCTTGAGTGTTGTTGAGGCTGCAGCCACTCGACGCATGTTGAGTATTCCATCACAGTCCTGATTTGAGCTGTGTTGATGGTGGGTAGACTTTGAGGGGTCAGGAGGTAAACCACTCAGCAGAGACCACCCAGCCTGTGCCCTGCTCTTGTAGCCACTGTGTTGATATAGCTCATTTAGTTCTGCTCCTAGTCAATAGTGACCAGCCCGCCCCCCCCACCTCCCCAAGATGTTAATGGTGATGGTCTCAGTGATGGAGGTCAAAGGGAGATGGCTTGGCTTTCTCTTGTTGGAGATGGTAATTATTTGGCATTTAGGTGATCTGAATATTACCTGCCACTTGCCAGCCTAAGCCGAGATGTTAGTCAGGTCCTTCTGTAGGCATGCATAGGTTACTGCTTCTTAGTATTGGAACTGTTAATGGGTATGGTAGCCATGGAGTTATGGCACTGAACTGACAACCCAGAAGTCAAAGGGGTAAAAATTCACTTGGTTGCGCCTCCCGTTAGCGCCTTAAGAGGGCGCTAATGGGGCGCAAAGCCGCTAACGCCCGGGCGCAGCGATGTTTGCGCCGCTTGAGAACTTAACTTGAGATTGTGCGGCGGCGCTAAAACTTACCGCTGCGACCACCTGCGCGCGCAGATTGTGACGTCATTCCATGGTGCAACGCCCTTGTGGCGCCCCGTAGCGGAAATTGAGTGGCGCCCCCTGCCTTACCGCCTGGCGCTTCCAACGACCAGAAGACTGGAACGCTATCAATCGCTGTGGGGCTGGGGGGGGCGCTATTTAAAGGGGGCCTCTTCCTGTCTTTTATTGTTGGTGGCATTTTTGAACTACGCATTCTGAGAGAGAGAGGGAGAGACTTCTGGAGAGATTCAACGTTGTGTGAAGGAGTTTTGTGTACTGAGCAGCACTTTGCAGGTTCATTTTGATTTGCCATTCCTTGTATCGATTTAGCAGAGACTGTGGGAGCTGCACTCTGAGCTCTTTGCCTGGTACGCTCCATTGTTCTTTCCAGCACATTTGATGTGCAAGTCTCTCCAGGCCGAGATTCAAGGCAGCAATGAACAGGATGTGGATGGAAAGCAAGATTAACCATCCCCTTTAAGAACTGGCCCGTGCCATTGTGTGTGTGTTCCATTGCTGACTGACATTACATGAGCTTCGCCAGCGCTCCGAGTTAGCGCCTCACTGCTCGGCCTTTGCGCCTTAAGAGAGGTGTGCAGCGCCTGCTTTAGCGCTCCAATCACCTCCCGGGGCGGTAAAAGTGAAGTTTCCTGTCAGTGCCGTTAATTAGCGTCCGGACGATATTTGCGCCCCAAATGGGGCGCGACCTAATTTCTACCCCTAAGAGTTCAAATCCAGCAAGTTGTGAAAATTGAATTTAAGAAATATGGTAATTTGTGGGCTGGCTCCAGGAAAGCTTCCAGATTTTCATTAAAATCTTTGTTTCAGTAATGTCATTCTAGGAAGGAAGCCCATCAGCTCTACGCAGTCTGGCCTTCACATGACTCCAGTCCCACGTTACATGGTTGTCTTTTGATGCCCTCTGATTTTGTAAACAGTCCTGCATTATATTGCCAATTTGATGGTGCTGGTTACTCTTGGATGTGATTCCAGTATTGCCCTTGATCACCAGTTTCACCAAATCAGTAAGTGTCTGCTTGGCACTCTTGCCTCTGCATCAGAAGGTTGAGTTCAAGCCTAATGTCAGGTTTTGAGCACGTAATCTCTGTAACCTTCTCCAGGCCTGCAACCATAAACATAAACATAGAAACATAGAAGATAGGAGCAGGAGTAGGCCATTCGGCCCCTCGAGCCTGCTTCGCCATTCGATGAGATCATGGCTGATCATCCAAATTCAGTACCCTGTCTCTGCTTTCTCCCCATATCCCTTCATCCCCTTAGCCTTAAGAAATATATCTAACTTCTTCTTGAATATATTTAATGAATTGGCCTCAACTGCCTTCTGTGGTAGAGAATTCCACAGGTTCACCACTCTCTGGGTGAAGAAATTCCTCCTCATCTCAGTCCTAAATGGCTTACCCCTTATCCTTAGACTGTGACCCCTGGTTCTGGACTCCCCCACCATTGAGAACATCCTTTCTGCATCTAGTCTGTCTAGTCCTGTTAGAATTTTATAAGTTTCAATGAGATCCCCTCTCATTCTTCTAAACTCTAGCGAATACAAGCCCAATCGACCCAATCTCTCTTCATATGTCATTCCTGCCATCCCAGGTATCAGTCTGGTGAATCTTCGCTGCACTCTCTCCATGGCAAGAACATCCTTCCTCAGATAAGGTGACCAAAACTGCACACAATACTCAAGGTGTGGTCTCACCAAGGCCCTGTACAACTGCAGTAAGACATCCTTGCTCTTGTACTCGAATCCTCTCGCTATGAAGGCCAACATACCATTTGCCTTCTTAACCGCCTGCTGCACCTGCATGCTTACCTTCAGCGACTGGTGCACAAGGACACCCAGGTCTCGTTGGACTTCCCCTTTTTCCAATCTATTGCCGTTCAGATAATAATCTGCCTTCCTGTTTTTGCCACCAAAGTGGATAACCTCGCATTTATCCACATTATACTGCATCTACCATGCATCTGCCCAATCACCCAACCTGTCCAAATCATACTGGAGTTTCTCTGCATCCTCCTCACAGCACACACGCCCACCCAGCTTTGTATCATCTGCAAACTTGGCGATATTACATCTAGTTCCCTCGTCTAGATCATTAATATATATTGTGAATAACTGGGCTCCTAGCACCGATCCCTGCAGTACCCCACTAGTCACTGCCTGCCACTCGGAAAAAGACCCGTTTATTCCAACTCTTTGCTTCCTGTCTGCCAACCAGTTTTCTATCCAAGACAGTACCTTCCCCCCAATCCTGTGTGCTTTAACTTTGCACGCTAATCTCTTATGCGGGACCTTATCGAAAGCCTTCTGTAAGTCCAAAAACACCACATCCACTGGTTCTCCCTTATCTATTCTACCAGTTACATCCTCAAAAAATTCCAGCAACCCTCCGAGATCTTTGCGCTCCTCCAATTCTGGCCTCTTGTGCATCCCTGATTATAATCGCTCCACCATTGGCGGCCGTGCCTTCAGCTGCCTGGGCTCTCGCTTCTGGAATTCCCTCCCTAAACCTCTCCGCCTCTCTACCTCCTTCTCCTTTAAGACGCTCCTTAAAACCTACCTCTTCGACCAAGCTTTCGGTCACCTGTCTTAATAGCTCCTTATGTGGCTCGGTATCAAATTTTGTTTGATAATCGCTCCTGTGAAACGCCTTGGGATGTTTTACTATGTTAAAAGCACTATATAAAGCAAGTTGTTATTACAATCTAGATTTACACTCCAGCCTCGGCACAGAGCTACACTTGCTGGGTGTGCATATCAGGAACTCTAGGGTGCATTCCTGATGACTTCCTGTCCATTAATTTCAACAGACACAAAATAAGTGGTTTAGAATAAACTTACTGCTGAAATGTTAAACCAAGATTCTTATCTGCCTGCTGCGGAGGTTAAAGATCCCACGGCACTATTTAAAGAGTAGGGAATTCTCCTGGTATCCTGGCCAGCATTCCTCCTTCAACCAGCACTACCCCACAAAAAAAAACAGATTGAGTGGGTATTCATCTCCTTGATGTTTATGGGATCTTGCTGTACACAAAGTAGCTGCCATGTTTGCTTACATAACAGTCACTGCAATTCACTACAGGTGAAGCTCTAAGAGACACATTACGGTGTTTTGTAAATACAAGACTTTATTTCTAATCACAAAGGTAAATTCAATGGTGTAGGCCATTCAGCCCATCTAACTCACCCTTTCATATAAACTTATGGAACCTCCCAATCAGTGTTTATGGAACCTCCCAATCAGTGTTTATGGAACCTCCCAATCAGTGTTTATGGAACCTCCCAATCAGTGTTTAAGTGCCAACAAAGAACTCACTTTTTTTAAAAATAGGCCTGGTTGGAAATTGGGATCAACTTGTTTGTGAGAAAATAAAAGTCAATTAGCTGTTTTCCTATCAGATCAGCTCACATTGTATAGTGGCTCTATTGTCCCACTCCAGAGACTTGAACACAAAAATCTAGGCTGACACTCCCAGTGCAAGCACTGAGGGAGTGCTGCACTGTCGGAGGTGCCGTCTTTCGGATGAGACGTTAAACCAAGGCCCCGTCTGCTCTCTCAGGTGAACGTAAAAGATCCCACAGCCACTATTTTGAAGAAGAGCAATGGGGATTTCTCCCAGCTGTCCTGGCCAATATTTATCCCTCAACCAACATCACCGAAACAGATTATCTGGTCATTTATGTCATTGTTGTTTGGTGTTTCCTACATTACACAGCGACGACACTTCGAAAAGTCCTTAACTGGCTGTAAAGCGCTTTGGGACATCCTTCCTTCCAACTGTAATTTTTTTTTAACTGTAATTGTCCTATGTCCTGACTCTTTAAATTAGTGATTCTGAATTCACCGGGCCTTTGTGCAAACCTCGCCCGACAGGTACCGAAGCTCGTCCCCTGCATGTCATAAACCATCGACGTGCTTCTCGCAATAGGTTAAAGCACAAGCGACCTTAATATTTCAGCTCCTGACATGTTATTATATCAAGAAAATCTCCGTAAAATAACTCTGACATTCTGTATAGCTGTCATATTGCGGAGCAGTGCAGTTCTAAGAAGTCACAGTTGAGTGCTGTTTGTTAATGAGGTCTTGACTGTTTGTGTAGTGTGCGGCTTGGTGAGTGCTCAGGAGAAAGACGTTCATTACAGGAATCTGTAATTGGTTATCTGTGAGCATAATGACCTGCCATTCATTTATGTGCCCAGGTTTCTGCTTCTTTTGATTGACCCTATTTACATGTGCATATTGCGTACAAGAGGCATCATTTCAAAGTTTACAGGTGACACAAAACTTGGAAAGATAGTCAACAGTGAGGAGGATATTACCAGACATCAGGGGGACAGAGACAGACTGGTGAAATGGGCAGACACACGGCTGATTAAATTTGATGCAGCAAAGCGTGAAGTGATGCAGTTTGGGAGGAAGAATGCGGAGAGGCAATATAAACTAAAATGGTACAATTTTAAAGGGGGTGCAATTCACATGCACAAATCTTTGAAGGTGGCAGGACAAGTTGGTAAGGATGTTAAAAAAGCATATGGGAGCTTTGGCTTTCTAAATAGAGGAATAGAGTACAAAAGCAAGGAAGTTAGATTAAACCTTTATAAAACACTGGTTTGGCCTCAGCTGGAGTATTGTCTCCAATTCTGGGCACACCACTTTAGGAAGGATGTCAAGGCCTTGGAGAGGGTGCAGAAAAGATTTACTAGAAATGGTACCAGGGATGAGGGACTTCAGTTTTGTGGAGAGACAAGAGAAGCTGGGATTGTTCTCCTTAGAGCAGGGAAGGTTAAGGGTGAGATTTAATATAGGTGCAGGGCTTTGATAGTGTAGATAGGGAGAAACTTTCCACTGGCAGTAACCGGTAGGGCCGGTAACCAGAGGACACAGATTTACGATAATTGGCAAATGAACCTTGGGGTTGCTGAGAAGATGAGGAGAATTTTTTTTTACACGGCGAGTTATGATGATCTGGAATGAAAGGGTGGTGGAGCAGATTCAATAATAACTTTTAAAAAGGAATTGGATATATGCTTGAAAAGAAAAAGAATTGCAGGGCTGTAGGGATAGAGCAGGGGGGTGGGACTCATTGGATAGCTCTTTCAAAGAGGCATGATGGATTGAGCCTCCTTCTGTACTGTTTGATTCTATGATATTGGAAAACACTAAATTGCTCAACACTTAATTTCATCCCCCTGCCCAAAGTCTTTATTCTGTTGAATTTTAGATTTCTTTATGAATGCACCATCGATGGTTGCATATAAAGGCGCGTAGACAACCACAGCTTGAGTTACTTCAATAACAAATGAACAAAAAGGTTCACTTGCAATGCAGAAGAATTAGCTTGGCTTGGTACTGCTTCCACCTCTGTTAGTAGGTCAGGGGTTCAAGTCCCACTCCAGAATTTGTGTACGTAAACTGGGTTGGTCCTTCAGTGCAGTACTGCGGGACTGCTGCATTGTCTAGTGGAGCTGACTTTCGGATGAGACATTAAACAGAGGTCCTGTCTGCCTTCTCAGTGGACATTGAAGATCCCATGGCACTATTCGAAGAAGAGCAGGAGAGTTTCCCTGGCATTCTGATCAGCATTTATCCCTCATTAGCACCACTGATTTATCTTCATTGTTGTTTGCAGGACTTTGCTTTGTGTGAATTAGCTGCTGTGTTTCTTTACATCACAAGTCACCACAATTCAATAGTAATTAAATGTTGGTGTTCAGAGAGATGTAAGTGTCCTCGTACAGGAAACAGAGTCAGCATGCAGGTACAGCAAGCAATTAGGAAGGCAAATGACATGTTGGTCTTTATTGCAAGGGGGTTGGAGTACAAGAGTAAGGAAGTCTTTCTAGAATTGTCCAGGGCTTTGGTGAGACCACACCTGGAGTACTGTGCACAGTTTTGTTCTGCTGAAATCCATTGTTAAGGAAGTGGTATCAGGGAAATCGTGTTTGACAAATTTATTAACGTTTTTTGATGATGTAACTAGCAGGGTAGATAAAGGGGAACCAGTGGATGTAATATATTTGGATTTCCAAAAGGCATTCGATCAGGTGCCACATAAAAGGTTATTACACAAGATAAGGGCTCATGGGGTTGGGGGCAATATAGTAGCATGGATAGAGGATTGGTTAAAGAACAGAAAACAGAGAGTAGGAATAAATGGATCTTTTTGAGGTTGGCAGGCTGTAACTAGTGGGATGCCTCAAGGATAAGTGCTGGGGCCTCAGCTATTTACAATTTATATTAATGACCTAGATGAAGGGAAGTGTAATGTATCCAAATTTGCTGATGATACAAAGCTAGGTGGGACAGTAAGCAGTGAGGAGAACACAAAGGGGTAGAAATTAGGTTGCGCCCCATTTGGGGCGCAAATATCGTCCGGACGCAAATATTAGCGCCTGGCGCTAATTATCGGCACTGACTGGAAACTTCACTTTTACCGCCCCGGGAGGTGAGTGGAGCGCTAAAGCAGGCGCTGCACACCTGTCTTAAGGCGCAAAGGCCAAGGAGTGAGGCGCTAACTCAGCGCGCTGGCGAAGCTCATGTAATGTCAGTCAGCAATGGAACACACACACAATGGCACGGGTCAGTTCTTAAAGGGGATGGTTAATCTTGCTTTCCATCCACATCCTGTTCATTGCAGCCTTGAATCTCGGCCTGGAGAGACTTGCACATCAAATGTGCTGGAAAGAACAATGGAGAGTACCAGGCAAAGAGCTCAGAGTGCAGCTCCCACAGTCTCTGCTAAATCGATACAAGGAATGGCAAATCAAAATGAACCTGCAAAGTGCTGCTCAGTACCCAAAACTCCTTCACACAACGTTGAATCTCTCCAGAAGTCTCTCCCTCTCTCTCTCAGAATGCGTAGTTCAAAAATGCCACCAACAATAAAAGACAGGAAGAGGCCCCCTTTAAATAGCGTCCCCCCCAGCCCCACAGCGATTGATAGCGTTCCAGTCTTCTGGTCGTTGGAAGCGCCAGGCGGTAAGGCAGGGGGCGCCACTCAATTTCCGCTCCGGGGCGCCACAAGGGCGTTGCACCATGGAATGACGTCACAATCTGCGTGCGCAGGTGGTCGCAGCGGTAAGTTTTAGCGCCGCCGCACATTCTCTAGTTAAGTTCCCGAGCGGCGCAAACATCGCTGCGCCCGGGCGTTAGCGGCTTTGCGCCCCATTAGCGCCCTCTTAAGGCGCTAACGGGAGGCGCAACCAACTGAATTTTTACCCCAAAGAGTCTGCAAAGGGATATAGATAGACTAAGTGAGTGGGCAGTAAGGTGGCAGATGGAGTATAATGTAGAGGTTATTCACTTTGGTAGGAAGAATAGAAACACAGAATATTTTTTAAATGGTGAGAAACTTTTAAATGTTGGTGTTCAGAGAGATTTGGGTGTCCTCGTGCAAGAAACACAGAAAGCTAGCATGCAGGTACAGCAAGCAATAAGGAAGGCAAATGGCATGTTGGCCTTTATTGCAAGGGGGTTGGAGTATAAGAGTATGGAAATCTTGCTACAATTGTACAGGACCTTGGTGAGACCACACCTGGAGTACTGTGCACAGTTTTGCTCTCCTTATCGAAGGAAGGATATACTTGCCTTGGAGGTGGTGCAACGAAGGTTCACTAGATTGATTCCTGGGATGAGAGGGCTGTCCTTTGATGAGAGATTGTGTAGAATGAGCCTATACTCTCTGGAGTTTAGAAGAATGAGAGGTGATCTCATTGAAACATACAAGATTCTGAAGGGGATTGACAGGGTAGATGCTGAGAGGTTGTTTCCCCTGGCTGGAGTGTCTAGAACTAGGGGGCATAGTCTCAGGATAAGGGGTCGGCCATTTAAGATTGAGATGAGGAGGAATTTCTTCACTCAGAGGGTTGTGAATCTTTGGAATTTTCTGCCCCAGGGGGCTGTGGATGCTCAGTCTTTGAGTATATTCAAGGCTGAGATCGATAGATTTTTGGACTCTAGGGGAATCAAGGGATATGGAGATGAGGCGGGAAAGTGGAGTTGAGGTCGATGATCAGCCATGACCTTATTGAATGGCGGAGCAGGCTTGAGGGGCCATATTGGCCGACTCCTGCTCCTAATTCTTATGTTCTTACGTTCCTCGGCCGAGAAGCTCTTTGGGATATTCTGAAAACATAAAAAGTGCATTAAAATTGCAAGGTCTTTCTTTCATACATGCAAGCTACACTTTTCTCATAACTTGCTACAGATTGCTTAAATATTCATTTAAACTACCAAATTTAAAATAAGGCAGTCAAACTATGAAACAATGCCTGACAGGATTTCCCTCCCGTCATGTTTCTGTGCTGAAGCTTCACAAATGGCTTTGTACATGCCAATCTTTGTGACTGTTTTCTGTATGATGTCACGGGGAGCGGGGTCGGGGGTGGGGGGGTGGTCGGGTGGTGTGGTTGTGCTCATCAAGGTATGCGATGTTAGAACACTTGCATGAGGGTGCAGAAGAGATTTACTAGAATGGTTCCAGGGATGAGGGATTACAGTTACGTGGATAGACTGGATTGTTCTCCTTAGAGCAGAGAAGCTAAGAGGAGATTTGATAGAGGTGTTAAAAATTATGAAGGATTTCGATAGAGTAAACAAAGAGAAACTGTTTCCAATGGCTGAAGGGTCGATAACCAGAGGGCACAGATTTAAGGTGATTGGCAAAAGAACTAGAGGTGACATGGAGGAAAAACATTTTTACGCAATGAGTGGTTAGGATTTGGAATGCGCTGCCTGATAGGGTGGTGGAAATAGATTCAATAGTAGCCTTCAAAAGGGAATTGGATAAATACTTGAAGGAGAAAAAAATTGCAGGGATATGGGGAAAGAGCGGGGGAGTGGGACTGACTGGATTGCTCTTTGAAAGAGCCGGCGCAGACTCGATGGGCCGAATGGCCTCCTTCTGTGCTGTACTATTCTAGGATTCTAAGTTGTGAAATCAAGCATCACAGCTCAGGTTAGATGCCAAGTAAAGCTCTGCTCTACTCTGCTCCATCTTCACAACAGGAGAATGTTAGAGGAGACCAATACACCAGCCACCCTGTGTCCTGAGCAAGACTCCCAATTTAAAAAGAAAAGACTTGCATTTCTATAGCACCTTTCATGACCTCAGGACGTCCCAAAGCGCTTCACAACCAATGAAGTATTTGTGAAGTGCCGTCACTGTTGCAATGTAGGAAACGCGGCAGCCAATTTGCGCACAGCAAGCTCCCACAAACAGCAATGAGAGAATGACCAGATCATCTGTTTTAGGTGTTGGTTGAAGGATAATTATTGGCCAGGACACCGGGAAGAACTCCAATGCTCTTCTTCAAAACAGTGACGTGGCATCTTTTACATCCACCCGACTGAGCAGACGGGGCCTCGGTTTAGCATCTCATCTGAAAGATGGCACGTCTGACAGTGCAGCACTCCCTCAGTAAGTGTCAGCCTAGATTTTTGTGCTCAAGTCTCTGGAGTGGGGCTTGAACCCACAACCTTCTGACTCAGGCGATGAGAGTGCTACCACTGAACCAGGGCTCACACTGGGGTAATAACAATCGGGAGGTTTCAATACAATGCAGGCGCTATAAAAGATTGTTCTCATTATTGTCTGTTACTACAATACAGCTGACACATGGTGGCTTTCATTCATAGTATTACTGGATGAGGGAGAAATGCCTATTTTTCTTCTCTTCATATTTAATGAGTCGCTAATTAAGACTTGGAAACACAGGTTCTTGAAACACGAGTCCTGGGAAAGGGATTTTTGTTAGTGCCAGCAAAAAATATAAGCCTAACACAATACAGCTGCAATAATGATCTTTTAACACTTCAAAAGCCACTTAAATGTCAAAAGCCCCTTCTTTCACGGGAATGGTAGCATAGTGGTTATGCTACTGGACTAGTAATGCAGAGGCCTAGCCTAATTGATCTTAGAGATGTGAGTTCAAATCCCACCACGGCAGCTGGGGATTTAAATTCAATTAAATAAATCTGGAATAAAAAGCTTGTAATGGTGATGGTGACCATGAAACTATCGGATTGTCGTTAAAAACCCATCACTAATGTCCTTCAGGAAAGGAAAGGAAATCTGCCATCCTTACCTGGTGTGACTCCAGACCCACAGCAATGTGGTTGATTCTTAACTGCCCTCTGAAATGACCTAGCAAGCCACTCAGTTGTAAAAAACCAATAAGAATAAAATAAAACCGGACACCCAGCCCAGTTGACCTCACCAACAACTGGGGACTTGTGCCAAAATTGGGAGAGCTGTCCCACAGACTAGTCAAGCAACATACTCACAGAATCATCCCTGGGCATGTCCTGTCCCACCAGCAGGACAGGCCCACCAGGGGTGGCAGCACAGTCGGGAAGGAATGGCACTGGAAGTCCTCACCATTGACTCTGGACCCCATGAAAGCTTCAGGTCAAGCAAGGACACCTCCTGCTGATTACTACCTACTGCCCTCCCTCAGCTGATGAATCAATACTCCTCCATGTTGAACACCACTTGGAAGAAGCACTGAGAGTAGCAAGGGCACAGAATGTAGTCTGGGTGGGAGGCTTCAATGTCCATCACCAAGAGTGGCTCGGCAGCACCACTAATGGCTGAGTCCTGAAGGACATAACTGTCAGTCTGGGCCTGCGACAGGTGGTGAGAGAACCAACACGAGGGGAAAAACCTACTTGACCTCGTCCTCACCAGTCTACCTGTCGCAGATGCATCTGTCCATGGTAGCAGTGACCACCGCACAGGCATTGTGCAGACGAAGTCCCATCTTCACAATGAGGACACATTCCATCATGTTGTGTGGCACTACCACTGTGCTAAATGGGATAGATTCAGAACAGATCTAGCAGCTCAAAACTGGGTATCCATGAGGTGCCGTGGGCCATCAACAGCAGCAGAATTGTATTCCACCACAATCTGTAACCTCATGGCCTGGCATATCCCTCACTCTACCATTACCATCAAGCCAGGGGACCAACCCTGGTTCAATAAGGAGTGT
This sequence comes from Squalus acanthias, assembly GCA_030390025.1. Taxonomy (NCBI): domain Eukaryota; kingdom Metazoa; phylum Chordata; class Chondrichthyes; order Squaliformes; family Squalidae; genus Squalus; species Squalus acanthias. The sequence goes on from CM059426.1 coordinate 17,035,685, forward strand.
AGAAGAGCATGACAGGAGCAGCACCAGGTGTACCTAAAAATGCGATGCCGACCTGGGAAAGCTGCAACACAGGACTACATGCATACTAAAAAGCAGAAGCAGTATAGACAGAGCTAATGGATCAGGTCAAAGCTCTGCAGTCTTGCCACATCCAGTCGTGAATGGTGGGGACCATGAAACAACTAACGGGAGGAGGAGGCTTCATGAATATCCCCATCCTCAATGATGGTGGAGCCCAGCACGTGAGTGCAAAAGACAAAGCTGAACCGTTTGCAACCATCTTCAGCCAGAAGTGCCAAGTGGATGATCCATATCGGCCTCCTTCTGAGGTCCCCACCACCACAAAAGCCAGTCTTCAGCCAATTTGATTCACTCCACGTGATATCAAGAAACGGCTGAGCGCACTGGATACAGCAAAGGCTATGGGCCCTGACAACATCCCGGCTATCGTGCTCCAGAACTAGCCGCATCTCTAGCAAAGCTGTTCCAGTACAGCTATAACACTGGCATCTATCCGACAATGTGGAAAACTGCCCACATATGTCCTGTCCACAAAAAGCAGGACAAATCCAACCCGGCCAATTACTGTCCCATCAGTCTACTCTCAATCATCAGTAAAGTGATGGAAGGTGTCGTCGACAGTGCTATCAAGAAGCACTTACTCACCAATAAACTGCTCACTGATGCCCAGTTTGGGTTCCGCCAAGACCACTCGGCTCCCGACCTCATTACAGCCTTGGTCCAAACATGGATAAAAGAGCTGAATTCCAGAGGTGAGGTGAGAGTGACTGCCCTTGACATCAATGCAGTATTTGACCGAGTGTGGCATCAAGGAGCCCTAGTAAAACTGAAGTCAAAGGGAATCGGGGGGAAAGCTCTCCACTGGTTGGAGTCATACCTAGCACAAAGGAAGATGGTTATGGTGGTTGAAGGTCAATCATCACAGCCCCTGGACATCGCTGCAAGAGTTCCTCAGGGCAGTGTCCTAGGCCCAACCATCTTCAGCTGCTTCATAAATTACCTTCCCTCCTTCATAAAGTCAGAAGTGGGGATGTTCGCTAATGACTGCACAGTGTTCAGTGCCATTCGCAACTCCTCAGATAATGAAGCAGTCCATGCCCACATGCAGCAAGACCTGGACGACATTCAGGCTTGGGCTGATAAGTGGCAGGTAACATTCGCGCCACACAAGTGTCAGGGAGTGACTATCTTCAACAAGCGAGCGTCTAACCACCGCCGCTTGACATTCAACGACATTACCATTGCCGAATCCCCCACCATCAACATCCTGGGGGTCACCATTGATCAGAAATTTAACTGAACCAGCCACATAAAAACTGTGGCAACAAGAGCAGGTCAGAGGCTGGGTATTCTGTGGCGAGTGTCTCACCTCCTGACTCCCCAAAGTCTTTCCACCATCTCCAAGGCACAAGTCAGGGGTGTGATGGAATACTCTCCACTTGCCTGGATGAGTGCAGCTCCACCAACACTCAAGAAGCTCGACACCATCCAGGACAAAGCAGCCCGCTTGATTGGCACCCCATCCACCACCTTAAACATTCACTCCCTCCACCACCGGCGTACCGTGGCTGCAGTGTGTACCATCTACAAGATGCACTGCAGCAACTCGCCAAGGCTTCTTCGGCAGCATCTCCCAAACCCGCGACCTTTTCCACCTAGAAGGACAAGGGCAGCAGGTGCATAGGAACACCACCATCTCCAAGTTCCCCTCCAACTCACACACCATCCTGACTTGGAAGTATATCGCCGATCCTTCATCGTCGCTGGGTCAAATTCCTGGAACTCCCTACCTAACAGCACTGTGGGAGTACCTTCACCACACAGACTGCAGTGGTTCAAGAAGGCGGCTCACCACCACCTTCTCAAGGGCAATTAGGGATGGGCAATAAATGCTGGCCTTGCCAGCGACGCCCACATCCCATAAACGAATACAAAAAAAAATTCAGCTTTAGATGCACAACAGCAGTAGTAAATGGCTCACTTATCCTTATTACCCTCGAGCCCATTCCAATGTAAATACATCCCCAGCTCTTTTTCCACGAAAGTGATAACATAGAATGAACTGGTAAAGTCAAAAGGAAAACAAACAAACACTTCAAATGCTAGAATTATGTCATGAAACATTGCAAAACCCCACCGCAGCTAGTCAACATCTGTACAGAGAAAGGACAGAGTCGAACATTTTGGATTTGTACCTGTTATCAAAGCTGAGCTGGAACTTGGAGAAGGAAATTACAGGAAGGGTACGGAAGGCAAGCTCAAAGAGTTAGATTTTGAGGAGGTTTTCAGAATGGCTCTGATGTAAGGTACACACTCGTGTCAGCCGTGGCTCAGTGAGTAGCACTCTCGAGTCCGATAAATCGTGGGTTCAGCTCCCACTCCAGAGACTCGAGCACAAAATCCAGTGCGGGACTGAGGGGGCGCTGCACTGTCGGATGTGTAGTCTTTCGGATGAGATGATAAATCGAGGCCCCCATCTGCTGTCTCAGGTGGGCGTAAAAGTTTCTGGTGGGTCCGAGCTAATATTTCTCCCTCAGCCAAACCGCTTAAGTGTACTGACCACAGGGTGTGTCGGTCGCAACTCAATTCTTCAAATAAGCATCTGGCCCCCCTGTTTGCAGATGCAAAGATACTAATGCCTGTTTCAGGCACTTGTCCTGGACTCCTATGCAGGAGCCTTAACCAATATGGCTGGCGACGCACTTCTGGTGCAGAATGAGCGTGCACCTGCCATATTGGCGCCCATTTTTCGCCTGTAAAACGGGCGCAGTGCGATCCAGTATCTAAGCCACTCTCTTACTCAGCGCTCCAGAAGATCGCAAAGAAGGCGGAAAGTCGAGGGCCGATTCTTCCTCAACCTGGGTTTTTGTTTTGGCCAGAAAGAGGAACTGCACACTGCCCTAATGGACGGAGGAGAGTACTGCAGCCTCAATTTGAATACTAACTAAACACAAATTAGAGCCGAATGGGTCGTGAGAAGAACTACAAGATGACGGTTCCACGGAACCCGAGACTGGTGAGGAAAGCTTCAACTTACTTAGTTCTTAAGGTCTTCTGGGAAGCTTGAGTAATGATGTGGTTAATCGATGAAGGAAAAACAAATTCAGTCTGTAACCTTGCCCATGTTGCTTTGAGACAAAGGTCTACCTCAGTACAAGGATGGTGTGTACTTAGCACAATAGGGATATTGAAATCAAAAGGAGTGTTAGTAATTAAGAGTGTAATTGTAATGCATTAATTGTTGGTATTGCCCCTCATTCAGGATTGTGACGGTAATTACTAATAGTAGTACCAACTGATGGAATACCTAAGCTGCCTGTCCCGATGCAAGTATTAATTGGCGCTAGTGTTGGTGCTGAATTAGGCTTCCAAAAGCACAGCAGCCACCAATTAAAAATCTCACATCGCTCCTAGCAGGCATTGAGCTGTGTTGCCAGACAGATGCAGCTCGATGACACTATGTTGAGGCTTCCTAATGAATTGATTGATTAAACGGCTAATTCTATTTTCATAACAGGTTGGTGAGTAGAGATTTTATTAGCTGGCGGATGAGTGTGGCGCATCTGCCAACAATATGTTTCTCTTTGCAGGGTAATATCAATCAATCAAAGTCCCCACTATTGTGTAGCTGATAGGCAGGGCTACTGGTTTGTGGTTTTCACAGAACAGGCAGTTAAATGCCAGTTATAACACCCAGTTTGTGTCAATGGAAAGACATTTCAGTTTCATGTTGATGCAAGCTGTGTCGTGTAAATCAAATGTGCAAAGTTGCCCCAATTGAATTCAGGAAAGATGTATCCCCTGTAACTAATTTAAAAATTCAGTGTATGCAGGGAATCCAGGCCCATCCATCTCACACAAAGAAGTACAAGGGATGTTAGCAGGGGAGACTATTGCAGTACTTAGTACTACATAAAGAACATTGCTCATTATATAATCGCCTTATATAACAGCTTCAGGACGTCCCAAAGTGCTTCACAGCCAATGAAGTACTTTTGAAGTGGAGTCACTGTTGTAATGTAAGGAAACGCGGCAGCCAATTTGCACACAGCAAGCTCCCACAAACAGCAATGTGATAATAACCAGATAACCTGTTTTAGTGATGTTGGTTGAGGGAATAATGTTGGCCAGGACACCGGGGAGAACTCCCCTGCTCTTCTTTGAAATAGTGCCGTGGGATCATTTACATCCACCCGAGAGAACACACAGGGCCTCGGTTCAATGTATCATCCGAAAGACGGCACCTCTGACAGTGCAGCACTAGAGCATCCGCCTAGATATGTTTGCTCGATCTCTGGAGTGGGACTTGAACCCACAACCTTCTGACTCAGAGGCGAGGGTGCTGCCCACTGAGCCACAGCTGGCAGTAAAATAAATGACCAGATAATCTGTTTTTGCTGTTAGAATAACAGATGTTGGCCAGGACACCAGGCGAGCTTTGAATAATGAATGCCATGGGATTGTTTTACATCCACTTGAACAGGCAGGCGAGGTCTTGGTTTAACATCTTGTCCAGTAGACTTTGATCGTAACATTGGGTCACAAGGTTTGGGTGAAACCCCATATCACTTCAGTGCAGTACTAGGGGACTGCTGCTTTGTCAGAGGGGCCATATTTTAACTGAAATGTTCAGGTGGCCATTAAAGATGACAAGGAGAGCAGGGAGCTTGTTCGGGTGTCCAGGCCAACATTATTCCTTCAACCAACATCACTAAAACAGGTTATCTGGTTATTATCACATTGCTGTTTTCTGGGAGATTGCTGTGTGCAAATTGGCTGCCGCGTTTCCTTACATTACAACAGTGGCTACGCTTCAAAAGTACTTCATTGGCTGTGAAGCACTTTGGGACGTCCTGAAGCTGTTATATAAGGCGATTATATAATGAGCAATGTTCTTTATGTAGTACTAAGTACTGCAATAAGAGTTCTTCCTCAACCAATAGCACCCAATAAGAAACAAATTAACTGGTATGATCAAGTGGTCCTTGGCCAGACAGCTAGCGCGTGTATCACCCCAGTTCTCAAGATCAATTCAACCTAGTCAACTAAACACAGTTTATTGCCATTATCACATCTCTCCTCCCTGAAAGTCTGCACCTGATCTGAACCATGGGGCTTTGTAATCACCTTGCTTATTTTATTAAATCAGGGACACCTGTGATGACATACTGGGAGGCGAGCTGGCTGCCACCACGCACCCCCCATGGTCCTAGTGCCCTACAATAATGGTAGTGGATGCACACTTCATCGCACCGGCCATTCCTCTCGATGCCAGTTGTGAGATGCAGAGTGGCTGCTGTATTTACCTACATAATAATGTCACTGCACTTCAAAGGTAATATATGCTTGCAGTTATACAGCACCATATCACGCTGAAATGTCTCAAAGTGCCTTTGTTGTGCTGAGATAGTTCTTTTGAAGATGAATTCACTGTGTGAAGCACTTTGAGACATTTCACCGTGCAAAGGCATTATTATTGCAACTGATTATAACCGTTAAAAGTTGAAGAAAAATCTATTTTAAACCTCCCAAACAACAAGAAGAGCTTTAATACAAAAGAAAACTTTTAATGATGGCTAAACCACATTAAAATGCAGGTTGAAAAACAGGAACATGGAGGAACATTTTTAACAGACATTACTCAGACAAAACCAGTTGCAACCAAGGACTAATCTGGGGTTGCTATGGGACCAGTGGAACCGGCCAGCACAGTCTTGAGATAAATCCCTCATTAAACTGCGACAAGTGACACGCATGATGAAGTAACCCCACTAAACTTTGAACCAACCATGGACAACAAGGGGAAAAGCCATGCTTGAAGGAACCAATCATTGAGATGTGCGCATGAGACCCACGAGAGGAGTCTGAACACAAAGAATATATGAACGGACACAGTGCCTAGTTTTTAACTGCACTCGGCCAGGACAAACATGTCCTGGTCTAACGGGAACAAGACGTCTAAAGATTTCAACAGACTTCAAGAGATCGTCGGTTTGGCCACCTGAAGACTCCAGGACAGGTAAGGTGGGTTTTTATTTAATCCGCTAGTGGTTAAATAAAAGATCTCTGTGAGAGACAGTGGGCTCGATTTTGCCAGGCCCGAGGAGGCGGGATTGGAGGTGTGTGAGGTGGTAAAATCGCAAAAAATGGCGGGCGGGCCCAATCCCGCCTCCATCCCGCCTCCGAGCAATTTTCCCACATGCGTGTTTTCTGACCCCGTTTCCATCCCACCTCCAAGAGGCGGGATAGGCCCTTAATGCCTTTAACAACCACTTAATTGCCGCTATTATCCCATTTTGAGAGGCCTTTCCGATTTTTAGACATTCCCCCCATCCTCCACGCCTCCTCTGGAACATGCCAGGTAATCCTAGCGGCCTCACAATTGGATTGCTTACTAACAGCTGCAGCTCCACCATTACAAAGGAGTTTTCACCAATGATCATTTGCAGGTGGCAGAACTTTGTTGTCTCAGGTCTGGGCGAACTTTTAGCAGGCCTACTCATTGTTGTGGAAGTTTGGAGCCTGACACCCATCTCCAGTGTGACCTCCTGGGAAACCCCTCTCCCCACCTTGACTGAGTGCTTCCTCAACTGAGGCATATACCAGAAGCATGGCGACCATTTAATTCCTTTCCTCCTGGGCATCAGATTCAGACGAAGACCAGCCGCGGCAGCAGCAGACCCATGAACAACAGCAGCACCAACAGCAGGAGCATCAACAGGAGCGTAAAGCTGCTGCTCACCCACCTGAAGCTGCACAGGCCAGAAGGCGCCAGCCCGCGACAACATTGCTGCCCGGGATGCAAGGGATGCACTCATCTTGGCCAGATTTGGTTAGCCTGCACAATCAAACACTTTTGTCTCGCACCTTCTTACCAGAGCATCGACAATGGACAATAAGCTGCGGATTCCTATCACTCTGACCACCATACTGACAATTGCAAGGCGCCCTAAGCCCTCAATGTGAAAGTCCCATTTGCGAAATGACACAAGCCACAACTTCAACAGTTTGCCATCAAATCTATTTATAATACAATGACAATGATGGCTGGTCCAAATACAAAACATCACAGCACCCAAGTGACTACCCTTGCGACTACTTGTGCTTTATCTTCCTCCTACGTGGTGCTTCCCCTGTGGCTTCAGCAGACGTGGAGGCCCCTTGCTCACTCTCTTGCTGCTCCTGTTTCGACGCCTTTAGTGGCCGTCCTCTGGGGTTGCGAACCTGTGAGGGCTCGCCAACAGTCTGCTGCTTCTGCGGCTGTGCAGGGGCTGAGACGCCATCTCAGTTGGGCGAGGACTCTGGTGGGGCTCTGACCGAGGGCTCTGCAGTGGCATGGTCGTGTGAGCGCTTGGAGAGGAGCCCCCACTTCCTTGTTGTCTGCCATCAACATCCCTCTCATGGGTCAGCCCCACTTCAGAGCTAGCAAGTGGCTTGACAGCACCTTGCTGCACTTCAGGGAGGCCATGAGGACCTGTTTCTGCACTGGAAGTCCTACTCCAGAGGACTTCCATGAAGGTCTGGTTTGTATGCTCAATAGCTGACCATCGCTCCTCAAGAGATGTCATTCTATTCTGAACAATTACCATGTTTTCCATACCCTGACGACTAAGCTCCTCCATGGCCGTAGCCAACCTCTCCTCTACCGTAGCCATCATCTCCTCTACGGTAGCCAGCCTTACCATGGAGGTAGCCATCCTTTCCACGGAGGTTGCCATCCTTTCCACGGTGATGCGTTCAGGCGCCAATGCCTCCACAAAGGCACTGCTCATGTTCGTGATGGACTCCTCCATTCACTCCACACTCGCAGCGACCCTGGAGACAAAACCTGCCAGAGACTCCTGCACCTGTTCCTGGAGTTCCAGCACCGCTCTCCTTCTGGATGGACCCGGAGGCACAGGGTCGACATGCAGCTGAGCCAAGCTGGCGGAGTCCTGCGCCCTCCGACGAGGACTCTCCACTGCTGTCCCTGTCTCCACCATCTGCTGATGCTCACTTGTGAGCTGTGATACACCAGGTGACAACACTACTCTATCTCGCGAAGGTCCCACAGATGTGTGAGTGTCTGTGCTGGTGCTGGGTGCGCTGAATTCTGCTGACGCTGCGCCCTCAGAGGGTGCAGCAACCTCTGAGGAGTCTGGAAGCTCAGGCTCTTCCTCCTGGGCAGTGGGGATGGGGGCTTTCGATGGTCCTGTGGGGGAGTAAAGGAAAGAGTTAGAGATGTGAGGTCAGGGTTACATGAACATTGAATAGTGCAGATGATCATAAGTCAACCTGTTAGAGCATCAGAATCATTATCAGTGACTCATGCAATGTCAATGAGAGAGATGCCAAACTATTCTGTCACCAGCTTGCTGTGATGCGCCCGTCTGTCCGTCCCCCACTTGGGAATCCTCCTCGATCCCGGCGATTTCCAGGGCCACCTCCTCCCAGGCGGTGAGCTGGGCTACTGAGGGTGGCCCTCCTCCTGTCCTCGCCCTCTCCCTCTTATTGTGGGCTCTCTTTTCCTGCAATGAGGGACACAAGTGGAGTTTGAGTGAGAATGAAGGAGTGAGTGTAGAGAATCCATAGCATAGATGCTTAGAAGGAGACAATGGACCCTCCCTGTGTGTTGTAAGTTGTTGTCATTGCATCACAGTGATAGGGAGTGTGAGGGCTGCATGGTCGAATAGTTAAGTGAATGTGACCATAGAGAGAGAGGGACTGGGTAAGGGTGCCGGGATGTAAGTGTCAAGTGGGATGTGGAGGAAGAGGTTGGAAAAGCAGAGTGCTGGTGAGGAGCAGCGATGGGAATCAGATTGAGGATGATGGGAAAGTCATACTCACTTTTCCTGTGCGGAGAAGGTCATGAAACCTCTTCCTGCATTGCAGCCAGGTTCTGCGGCACATAGAGATTGAGTTGACCTCCTCGGCCACTTGCAGCCACACAGCTTTAGTCTGTTGTGGTGGCTTTTTTCTCCCTGAGGAAGGGAAGAGCACCTCCTTATTAGATCTTGCTCCCTGCACCAGAGCTTGGAGGGAGGGCTCATCAAAGCGAGGTGCACACTTTTGCTTGCCGGTGGACATGGTCGGTAAATGAAGTCCTTCATACAATTTCCAAAGCGTTTGCAGTCTCCAGAAGAAGCAAGGCTGCTTACAGGCCTTAAATCCAGCAGCATTGATGCCGTCATCGGAGGCGGCTTTCTTTATGAAAAGACTCATTGGGCCAGGGGTTCCCACACACTGGAAATCAATTGCCTAATTAGGGGAAAATCGCAATTTTTCAAAACTTCACTTCGGAGTCGGGGTCCTGACACGAATCCCACGTGACACACTGGCAAAATCGAGCCCAGTGTATCTGTGTGTGTTTTCTGTTAAGATGGATTCAGGTCTGTGAACCCCACTCTGACACCTAACGTGGAAGGAGTGAAAGTCATAAATAATTCTTACAGGTTAATGCCTCCACATTATAAGTTACAGAAGTAGATGAGAAGAATGGACCCACTCCAGTACAGGACTGAGGGAGTGTTCCACTGTCGAAGCTGCCATCGTTCAGATGAGACGTTAAACCCGCTCCGGTGGATGTAGAAGATCCCATGGTACTATTTTGAATCAGAAGAGGGGAGTTAACCCCGGTGTCCTGACCAGCATTTTATCCCTCAACTAATATTTTAAAAACAGATTATTTGGTTATTATCTCATTGCTGTCCAATTCCTGGACCGTGCACATAACTGGGCGGTTGACAAACCCAATCATGTTAGTTATAAGGAAACTGGGGTCTCTTTTGAATAGAACTTTGCACATTAAGAGGTGCTCAGAATTATGAAAGATGCGACTGAGGTAAATTTTGAAAAACTTATTCCAGTGGTTGGTGATTCAATACCTAGAGGGCATAAATTTAAGATTGAGATGAAGGGAAAAGCTGGGAATTTATTTTTAAGCAGAGGGTTGTCAGAACATGGAATGTCTGACCAGAAACAATGGAGGAAACAGAATCCTTATTAGCTTTTAGAAGGGAAGTGGATAAATATTTAAGAACAAAAGATAAGACCATAAGAATTAGGAGCAGGAGTCAGCCATATGGCCCTTCAAGCCTTTTTTTAAATTTTTTCCTGGGATGTGGGCATTGCTGGCAAGACCAGCATTTATTGCCCATCCCTAATTGTTCTTGAACTGCTGCAGTCCTTGTGATGAAGGTACTCCCACAGTGCTGTTAAGGAGGGAGTTCCAGGATTTTGACACAGCGACGATGAAAGAACGGCGATATATTTCCAAATCAGGATGGTTTGTAACTTGAAGAGGAACTTGTAGGTAATGGTGTTCCCATGCGCCTGCTGCCCTTGTCCTTCTAGGTGGTAGAGGTCACGGGTTTGGGAGGTGCTGCCGAGAAAGCCTTGGCAAGTTGCTGCAGTGCATCTTGTAGATGTTACACACTGCAGCCACGATGCGCCGGTGGTGGAGGGAGTGAATGTTTAAGGTGGTGGATGGGGTGCCAATCAAGTGGGCTGATTTGTCCTGGATGGTGTCGAGCTTCTTGAGTGTTGTTGGAGCTGCACTCATCCAGGCAAGTGGAGAGTATTCCATCACACTCCTGACTTCTGCCTTATAGATGGTGGAAAGGCTTTGGGGAGTCAGGAGGTGAGACACTCGTTGCAGAATACCCAGCCTCTGACCTGCTCTTGTAGCCACAGTATTTATGTTGTTGGTCCGGTTAAGTTTCTGGTCAATGGTGACCCCCAGGATGTTGATGGTGAGGGATTCGGGGATGATAATGCCATTGAATGTCAAGGGGCGGTAGTTAGACTCTCGCTTGTTGGAGATAGTCATTGCCTGGCACTGCCAGTTATCAGCCCAAACCTGAATGTCATCCAGGTCTTGCTGCATTTGGGCAGAGACTGCTTCATTATTTGAGGAGTTGTGAATGGCGCTGAACACTGTGCAGTCATCAGTGAACATCCCCATTTCTGACCTTATGATGGAGGGAAGGTCATTGATGAAGCAGCTGAAGATGGTTGGGCCAAGGACACTGCCCTGAGGAACTCCTGCAGCGATGTCCTGGGGCTGTGATGATTGACCTCCATCAACTACAATCATCTTCCTTTGTGCTAGGTATGACTCCAGCCAGTGGAGAGTTTTCCCCCTGATTCCCATTGACTTGAATTTTACAAGGGCTCCTTGATGCCACACTAGGTCAAATGCGGCCTTGATGTCAAGGCCAGTCACTCTCACCTCACCTCAGGAATTCAGCTCTTTTGTCCATGTTTGGACCAAGGCTATAATGAGGTCTAACGGAACTCAAACTGGGCATCAGTGAGCAGGTTATTGGTGAGTAAGTACTGCTTGATAGCACTGTCGACGACACCTTCCATCACTTTGCTGATGATTGAAAGTAGACTGATGGGGCGGTACTTGGCTGGATTGGATTTGTCCTAATTTTTGTAGACAAGACATACCTGGGCAGTTTTCCACATTGTCTGATAGATGCCAGTGTTCTGGCTGTACTGGAACTGCTTGGCTAGAGGCACGGCTAGTTCTGGAGCACAAGTCTTCAGCACGACAGACGGGATGTTGTCGGGGCCCACAGCCTTTGCTGTATCCAGTGCGCTCAGCCATTTCTTGATATCACATGGAGTGAATCGAATTGGCTGAAGACTGGCTTCTGTGTTAGTGGGGACCTCAGGAGGAGGCTGATATGGATCATCCACTCGGCACTTCTGGCTGAAGATGGTTGCAAACGCTTCAGCCTTGTCTTTTGCACTCACGTGCTGGGCTCCGCCATCATTGAGGATGGGGATATTCATGGAGCCTCCTCCTCCCGTTAGTTGTTTAATGGTCCACCACCATTCACAACTGGATGTGGCAGACTGCAGAGCTTTGATCTGATCCGTTGATTGTGGGATCGCTTAGCTGTGTCTGTAGCATGCTGCTTCCGCTGTTTAACATGCATGTGTTCCTGTGTTGCAGCTTCCCCAGGTTGGCACCTCATTTTTAGGTATGTCTGGTGCTGCTCCTGGCATACTCTTCTGCACTCCTCATTGAACCAGGGTTGGTCCCCTGGCTTGATGGTAATGGTAGAGTGAAGGATATGCCGGGCCATGAGGTTACAGATTGTGGTGGAATACAATTCTGCTGCTGCTGATGCCCCATAGCATCTCATGGATGCCCAGTTTTGAGCTGCTAGATCTGTTCTGAATCTATCCCATTTAGCACGGTGGTTGTGCCACACAAAATGTTGGAGGGTGTCCTCAGTGTGAAGACGGGATTTCGTCTCCACAAGGACTGTGCGGTGGTAACTGCTACCAATGCTGTCATGGACAGATGGATTAAGTAGGACGAGGTCAAGTAGCTTTTTCTCTCATTTTGGTTCTCTCACCACCTGTCGCAGTCGTAGTCTCGCAGCTATGTCCTTCAGGACTTGGCTAGCTCGGTCAGTAGTGGTGCTACCAAGACACTCTTGGTGATGGACATTGAAGTCCCCCACCCAGAGTACATTATGTGCCCTTGCTACCCTCAGTGCTTCTTCCAAGTGATCTTCAACATGGAGGAGTACTGATTCATCAGCTGAGAGAGGGCAGTAGATAGTAATCGGCAGGAGGTTTCTTTGCCCATGCTTGACCTGAAGCCATGAGACTTCCTGGGGTCCAGAGTCAATGTTGAGGACTCCCAGGGCCACTCCCTCCCCACTGTCTACCACTGTGCTGCCACCTCTGGTGGGTCTGTCCTGCCGGTGGGACAGGACATACCAAGGGTATGATTCTGTGAGTATGACTATGTCCGGCTGTTGCTTGACTAGTCTGTGGGACAGCTCTCCCAATTTTGGCACAAGTCCCCTGATGTTAATGAGGAGGACGTTGCAGGGTCAACTGGGCTGGGCTGGGTGTGCCATTGTCATGTCCAAAGCCGATGTGGTCTGTCTGCTTTTATTCTTATAATTGGTTATCGCAGCGGTTGTGTACAACTGAGTGGCTTGCTAGGCCGTTTCAGAGTGCAGTTGAGAGTCAACCACACTGCTGATGGTCTGTAGTCACATATAGGCCAGAACAGGTAAGGACAGCAGATTTCCTTCCCTAAAGGGTATTAGTGGGTTTCTACGACAATCCGGTAGTTTCATGGTCACCATTACTGTCACCAGCTTTTTATTCCAGATTTATTTGATTAACTGAATTTAAATTCCACAACTGCCGTGAGTGGGATTTGAACTCACGTCCTGTCTGGATTATTAGTCCAGTAACATAACCACTATGCTACCGTTCCCACTAAGCCTGCTCTGCGACTCAATAAGATCACGGCTGACCTTCGACCTCAACTCCACTTTCCCGCCCAATCCCCATATCCCTCGATTCCCCCGAGAGTCCAAAAATCTATTGGTCTCTGAAAATCTATCTTTTTATTTGTAAAATAAATGTGTTAAAGGGTATGGGGTGAGGTCAGGGGAATGGGACTAAGAGGATACCCCATTCCGAGAGCCAGCACAAGTGCGATGGGCTGAATGGCCTCTTTCTCTGGTAAGCAATTCTAGCGTTCTATGAAATGGAGAAGAAATGAAGTGTTGCACCAGATTTGCACAAGTATTCTGGCTCAGTGTACTCAGAGATGGAGTGCATTTGTTAACCTCACTCCAAGATAATAAGCTTGAAGGATGTGCAGTCACGTAGTACCGCATTGTTTCCGTAATGCTTATCAATTCTAACCATTTTTCAACGCAAAAGCACTTGCATCATTTGGGGTGAGCAGGTATGGATCAGTGATAAGTGTGTGTACATTTGTCAGCTATCTGCTATTTATTTAACTTTTAGTCTTGTCGAATATTGAAATTGGTCCTTATCAGTTGACTCAATGTAGCATCTCGGGATCATAAAATCAAAATTAACGTGGCTGAGCACTTTGAAATATCTGTTTTGAAATGTATTTACTCCTTATGGCTATTGATTTTTTTTCTCTCCACACGATGATTAGTGTGAGAGGTTGGTACTAGCGGATAGACCTGTGATGAGATAACATTCACATTTGTTTCCGTGCGTCTCCTACTTAGGTGAGTTCCCTATCTCTCCAACAGGGGGCACTCTGTTCCTCAGAGCATCACTCTGATGCTCTCCTGAGGATTGACACCACCTCACAGCCCAGTGACCACTACCACTGAAAAGGACAGTGGTGTCATGGGAACACTCACCCTCCAAGTTCTTCGGCAGCACCTCTCAAACCCATGACCTCTACCACCTAGAAGGACAAGGGCAACAGGCGCATGGGAAAACCACCACTCCCGTCCAAGTCACACACCATCCTGACTTGGAAGTATATCGCCGCTGGGTCAAAATCCTGGAACTCCCCCCCTAACAGCCCTGTGGGAGTACCTTCACCGCACGGACTGCAGCGGTTCAAGGCGACGGCTCACCACCACTTTCTCGAGGGCAATTAGGGATGGGCAATAAATGCTGGCCTTGCCAGCGACGCCCACATCCCGTGAACGAATTAAAAATAAGTCACACACCATCCTGAGTTGGGTGTATATATCGCTGTTCCTTCATCGACGCCAGGTCAAGATGCTGGAATTCCCTAACCTAACCCCATCGAGGTAGCACCATCACCACAAGGACTGCAGTGGTTCAAGAAAAAGCTCCACCAGCACCGACTCAAGGCAACGTCTGTTCAGTCTGTACATCAATGATTTGGACATAGTGCCTGAGGGAGTGGTGACCAAATTTGCACATGGTGCTAAAATTGGAGGCACAGTAAATAATTCTGAGAACCAAAAGAAGCTGGAAGTGGATAGCGATACAATGGTGGAATGGGGGACAAAGCAGCAGATGGAATTCAATATCAGTAAGTGTGAGGTGGTTGAATTTGGTTAAAAAAAATAAACAAAGGTAAAATAATTATCCTTTGAATGGAGGACGGTTGGGTGATGTGTAAGAGCCGAGAGATTTGGTGGGGTAGGTTCACAAGACATTAAAAGCAGCACCGCAAATAGGTAAGGGACATAAAAAAAGCTAATGGAATATTTGCTTTTATGGCAAGAATATATATGTCGAGATTATAATGGTGAATCTACATAAAACCCTAGTAAGACTAGAGTTCGAGTATTGTTTGCAGTTTTGGGCTCCACACTAAAGGAAGGATGTTGAGGCAATAGAGCGGGCACAGCCCAGAGTCACCAGGAAATACAAATAAGAACATAAGAAACAGGAGCAGGAGCAGGCCAATCGGCCCCTCGAGCCTGCTCCGCCATTCAATAAGATCATGGCTGATCCAATCTTGGCCTCAACATCACGTTCCCGCTCTCTCCCCATAACCCTTGACTCCCTTGTAGTTCAAATGTCTGTCAATCTCCGCCTTGAATATATTCAGTGACTCCGCCTCCACAGCTCTCTGGGTAGAGAATTCCAAAGATTCACGATCCTCTGAGAGAAGAAATTCCTCCTCATCTCCGTCTTAAATGGGCGACCCCTTATTCTGAGACTATGCCCCCTAGTTCTAGATACCCCCACTAGGGGAAACACCCTCTCAGCATCCACCCTGTCAATCCCACTCAGAATCTTATATGTTTCAATAAGATCACCTCTCATTCTTCTAAACTCCAATGAGTATAGGCCCAACCTGCTCAACCTTTCGTCATACATCAACCCCTTCATCCCAGGAATCAACCTAAATAAGAGAAAGGCTTAAAAAAATTGTTTTTTTTTCATTAGAACAGGGGAGATTTGAAGGAGGTGTTTAATATTAGGAACAGATAGGACAAGGTAGATAGAAAGAGACTGTTTTCAGAGGTTGGCCTGAATGGCCTGTTTCTGTGTTGTAATTTTTTGTATTTAAGAAGAAAGAAAGAACTTGCATTTATATAGCGCCTTTCATGACTTCAGGATGTTCCAAAATGGGGAGGGGACTTCATTTGGCAGAAGACAACACCAGACCTATGGCCAATGCTGGATGAGACTTTAGGGGTCCTGAAGGACCTCAATGCCTCTTTCCCACCAGCCGTGGCTCAGTGGGTAGTGCTCTCGCCTCTGAGTCAGAAGGTTGTGCGTTCAAGTCCCACTCCAGAGACTTGAGCACAAAAATCTAGGCTGACACTCCGGTGCAGTACTGAGGGAGTGCTGTACTGTCAGAGGAGCCATCTTCGGATAAAACATTAAACCGAGGTCCTGTCAGGTTGACATAAAAGATCCCTCGGCACTATTTTGTAGAAGAGCAGGGGAGTTCTCCCTGGTGTCCTGGCCATATATATTCATCAAAGAACATCAGTAAAAGAGATTATCTGGTCATTATTACATTGCGGTTTGTGGGAGCTGGCTGTGTGCAAATTGACGGCTGCATTTCCTACATCACAACAGTGACTACACTTCAAAAAGTACTTCATTGACTTTAAAGAGCTCTGGGACATCGTGAGATGTGCTAGTTCTTTCATAATATTGATGCTCTTGTCCTTGATGGCAGAGGCCATGGGGTTGGGAGGTACTGTTGAGACAACGGGGAGATCCACTGCTGATGAAGAATTAAGGTACTGTTAGGAAGGAGGCATTATATATATACAAAAGTATTTATTCATTCTCGGGATGGGGGGAATTTATTGCCCATCCTTAGTTGCCTTGAGTAGCAGTTTGATACAACGGAAAGGCTTGCTTGGTCACTTCAGAGGGCAATTAAGAGTTAATCACATTGGATGGGACTGAAGACATGTATAGGCCAGGCCGGGTAAGGGACGGCAGGTTTGCTTCCCCATAGGACATTAGTGAACTAGTTGGGTTTTTACGACAATCCGACAGCTTCATGGTCACTCTTACCAGCTTTCACCAGCTTTTTAATTTCCAGATTTTTTTAACGGTATTAAAATTCTCAAACTGCCACCATGGGATTATGAACTCACATCCCCTGGACTATTCGTCCAGTAACATAACCACTATAATACCGTACCCCTTCGAGTGGGAGAGGGCTACCTGTGCACACATGACACAACATTGTCACAGGGACAGTGTGCCGTATATACGTCCCCCTTCCCCCCACCCCATAGGATGCCAAACATTCCATTTATATACAAGGCCAAAATGAACAAAAGCGAATGGTTTTTGCATATCCCTTAATGGCTACTTTATTTATTATTTTTTATGATATCTTCCTTGACTAAATTACCTCAGTTAAATTGAACAATTATATTTAAAGAGATTGGGTTATAGTAAAGAGAATGCTACAGGCACCTAATGTGAAAGAGCCAAATTGGGCTGTCTCTATAAGATGAAATAAAATTACCTACTGGAACAATGGCATTATGATAATAATACCCTCATGAATATTTCCTATTCTGCTTTTTTTAATAGATTTCAGCTTATGCATGTGGAGCTCATTTCTGAGGTAAAACCTGGAGTGCCTTACTTTAGAGTTTACAACGCGGAAACAGGCCGTTCCACCCAACCAGTCCTCCAAACGAGCAGTAGTTCCATGTGGTCACTCTGTTCCCATATCTCTTCATTGCCCTTTACTTCAACCACGATCTAACCTATTTGTAATTGGATAGTGTCAGCTGTGGCTCAGTGGGTAGCGCATTCACCTCTGAGTCAGAAGGTTGTGGGTTCAAGTCCCACTCTAGGGACTTGAGCACATAAAGCTAGGCTGACCCTCCAATGCAGTGCTGAGGGAGTGCTGCACTGTTGGAGGTGCCGTCCTTCGGATGAGACGTTAAACTGAGGTCCTGTCTGCTCTCTCAGGTGGATGTAAAAGATCCCATGGCACTATTTTGAAGAAGAGCAGGGGAGTTATCCCCGGTGCCCCGGCCAATATTTATCCCTCAACCAACAAAACAAAAACAGATTATCTGTTCATTATCACATTGCTGTTTGTGGGACCTTGCTGTGCGCAAATTGGCTGCCGCGTTTCCCACATTACAACAGTGACTACACTTCAAAAAGTACTTAATTGGCTGTAAAGAGCTTTGAGATGTCCAGTGGTCGTGAAAAGCGCTGTATAAATGCAAGTTTTTTTTTAATGTTGACATTATAGAGGTGCCATTACATTACTAGGTGTATTCTATAGGCTGCCAAATAGTGGTAACAGAGAGGGTTGATGAAAGTAATGAGGTTGATGTGGTGTACATGGATTTCCAAAAGGCGTTTGATAAAGTGCCACATAATAGGCTTGCCAGCAAAGTTGAAGCCCAAAAAGGGACAGTGGCCGCGTGGGTACGGAATTGGCTAAGTGACAGGAAACAGAGAGTAGTGGTGAATGGTTGTTTTTCAGACTGGAGGAAGGTGTACAGTGGTGTCCCCCAGGGGTTGGTTCTAGAACCACTGCTTTTCTTGATATATATTAATGACTTGGATGTGGGTGTACAGGGCACAATTTCAAAATTTGCAGATGACACAAAACTTGGAAGTATAGTGAACAGTGAGGAGGAGAGTGATAGACTTCAAGAGGACATAGACAGGCTGGTGGAATGTGCGGACACGTGGCAGATGAAATTTAACGCAGAAATTGCGAAGTGATACATTTTGGTAGGAAGAATGAGGAGAGGTAATATAAACTAAAGGGTACAATCCTAAAGGGGGTGCATGAACAGAGAGACCTGGGGGTATATGTGCACAAATCGTTGAAGGTGGCAGGGCAGGTTGAGAAAGCGGTTAAAAAAGCATATGGGATCCTGGGCTTCATAAATAGAGGCATAGAGTACAAAAGCAAGGAAATTATGATGAACCTTTATAAAACACTGGTTGGGCCTCAACTGGAGTATTGTGTCCAATTCCGGGCACCGCACTTTAGGAAGGATGTGAAGGCCTTAGAGAGGGTGCAAAAAAAATTTACAAGAATGGTTCCAGGGATGTGGGATAGACTTGAAAAGCTGGGGTTGTTCTCCTTGGAGCAGGGAAGAGGGAGAGGAGATTTGATAGAGGTGTTCAAAATCATGAGGGATCTAGACAGAGTAGATAGAGAGAAACTGTTCCCAGTGGCAGAAGGGTCGAGAACCAGAGGACACAGAGTTAAGGTGATAGGCAAAAGAACCAGAGGCGACATGAGGAAAAACCTTTTTACTCAGCGAGTGGTTATGATCTGGAATGCACTGCCTGAAAAGATGGTGGCGGCAGACTCAATCACGGCTTTCAAAAGGGAGTTGGATAAGTACCTGAAGGAAAAAAATTGCAGGGCTACGGGGAAAGGGCGGGGGAGTGGGACTAGCTGAAGTGCTCTTGCAGAGAGCTGGCACGGGCTCGACGGGCCGAATGGCCTCCTTCTGTGCTGTAACCATTCTATGATTCAATAATTCTAGGCTCAGAGATTCAGCCGCACGGGAGGCACATGGCTCCTTCCTTGCGCCAGAATAGTGAGGCCCAAAGCTCACCAGAATTACGAAGATTTAATAACAAAATCGGGTCGCTGCTAGCCTTGCAGTGCCCATCAAGTAACTTGATGTGACAGGCGGGTCGGGCAGCGTTTGGCCGGGGATCGGGGTGGCCAGGAAACCCGGAATCAGGGAGCGGGTGTCTGAGAATCGGGGGGGGGGGGGGGAGTCAATGGTCAGGAGGCCGGGGATAGCGGAGGCGGGGATTGGCAGGGAGGGTGTCCAGGGATCGGGGGGGGGGGCTTCCGGGGGTCAGCAGGGAAGTTGGGTGCCGGGGGTTGATGCTTTGCGCGCGCTTCCTGCCCGACATATTGGGGCCTCAGCTGTCCGAGTAGTGCCCGAAAAATAGGTGCTGCGCAGACCAATTTCTCAGCCTATCTCTGCTTCAACCATTAACCTTAGTAGTGAATGCCACAGCCTTACAATCCTTTGTGCAAAAAAAAAAATTCTCCTGCTCTCTGTCTGAAATCTCTTAAATTTATTCTTGTACCTACAGCCCCTCGTCCTAGGCCCCTCTAGTCTGCCCCATCGCTTCATAATTTTAATGACCTCTATCAAATCACCCCTTAATCTCCTCTCTTCTATCAAAAATGGCACCAATCTTCCTTCACTGTGACACAAAGGCAAATAATGGAACGTATACTAGGACACAAACTGCACTGAACATCGCCACGCTTTCATTATTAGCATAATGCCTACATCTACACTTAGATGACTATTAATTAAATTAAAACTAAGATCGTGCGGATCAAGCATATTAATTAGGTTGCACTGGACTGAAATATTGCTAATTAATCCTTTACATTTGCAAAAATTAAACTATCTGTCGGACAGTCTTTCTGTACAACTTTATTAAATAAAAATAAATTAGCTATTGATTCTGTTAAAAGGGAGAATATTATTAATAAATAATACTAATTAGACTTGATTTGAATTTTCACATTAGATAAATTGCATAACTGAGAAATACCTCTAACTCAAAAAACTGTGAGTATTGTCTTTATGAAGCTGAGGGGCATATTTAGTTCATTAAAAGCAAAAGAGATAAATTGATTATGCTGATAAGGTTAATTAAACCTCTTACACCAGCAAAGTACAATGCGGGAGAGATTGCTCTCAGGGTTCGCCTCTGAAAGGTCAACAGTTGGGTTTTGCCAGCATCAAAGATGGAATTCTAATCCTGACCAGTCTGTCCCAGTCTCTCCAAACTACCTGGCCTGCCTCACTCTCTCACTAAGCTACCAGGGTTTGAACTGCATCCTCGGAGGAGACGTTTAAACCGAGGCCCTGTCTGCCCTCTCAGGTGCACGTAAAAGATCCCAGGTGACTATTTAGAAGGACAGGGGAGTTCTGCCCGGTTTCCTGGGCCAATATTTATCCCTCAATCGACACCACTAAAAAACAGATTATCTGGTCATTCTCACATTGCTGTTCGTGGGAGCTTGCTGTGCGCAAATTGGCTGCCGCGTTTCCCACATTACAACAGTGACCACACTTCAAAAAGTACTTTGTTGGCTGTAAAACGCTTTGGGAAGTCCTGAGGTCGTGAAAGGCGCTATATAAACGCAAGTCTTTCCTTTCCGTTCAATGGAAACGGAAATCGTGGGAAGTGTATGATGGTGGCCAATTCGATATTGCCCGTTTTACACTATCGCCCAAAGTCGAAATAACCCCCATGGTGCTTTTCTTAAAATGTCCCGAGTCTTTATTCATACCTAATGTGGGTCAAAATCCTGGAACTCCCTACCTAATGGCATTAGGAGCACCATCACCTCAGGGACTGCAGTGGCATCAAGGGTTCACAGAGAAGGTCAAGCACCACCACCTTCTCAAGGGCAACTGGGGATGGGCGATAAATACCGGCCTTGCCAGCGACGCCCACATACCCAGAATGAATTTTTCAAAAAAACTATTCACTTGGGCCATTCTGTTCATACCAAACTCTGCTGCCAAAATTAATATTGGAAGCATGAAATCGGCAGTGCTTTATTTGAGAAAATCTTCCTCACATCACTTCTCTCAGGGTAATGAGTTTATGCTGCATGAATTGATTTGTTATTGTTTGCGTTGTTACAGTATTACACACCACAATCAGAGCACGGTGAGAGGTTACACAAACGCCGTAATAGAATTCCTTAATTGCATTTCTGTCCTGTGTCGCCCTGTGAGAACGGCTTTGCGAGACTTCACTGAGTTCGGTCGCAGCGGTGCTGAATTTAAACGGAGAAAAGGTTCTAGAAAGTGCCACAGAGCAGGGTAGAAATCCAAGAGCGTTTCGCCCAGTGTTCGGGCGCTAAATGGGCGTTCAGCATACCAATTCCGGGGTGGGACGTCCCCCGCTGGAAGGGAGCGCGATTTGTCGTGGCCGCCATATTGGTTAAGGCGCTCCGGAGGCGGCCCTGGCGGCTGCCTGAAATGAGCGCTGGGCTCGTTTTTAAAAAGTGGTCCTGCGCTTGAACTTAGGACCCTTTTGGGTGCCGGGGAGCGTTTGAATCGTTCATTCTTAAGCCCGCCCGGCAACACATGGCGGGAACACTCAGGTAGAAGAAGGCTGCCGCAGCGGTATTTAAAGAGATCCTCACCTCCATTAAGGTGAGACCATAAGAACATAAGAAATAGGAGCAGGAATAGGCCACTTGGCCCCTCGAGCCTGCTCCGCCATTCAATAAGATCATGGCTGATCTTGGGCACAAAGTAACTTCCCTGCCCGCTCCCCATAACCCTTCACTCCCTTATCTTGCAAAAATCTGTCTATCTCCACCTTAAATGTATTTAATAACCCAGCCTCCACGGCTCTCTGGGGCAGAGAATTCCACAGATACCTTAGGCTACCGAGGGATTCTTGGAGACAATTTTGTGGCTGAGCTTGGGAAGTTCTTTGAGCATCAACTGAGCCTCCACAGCCCTCTGGGGTAGAGAATTCCAAACATTCACCACCCTCTGAGTGAAGAAATTTCTCTTCATCTCAGTCCTAAAATGTCGATCCCTTATTCTGAGACTATTACCCCCTGGTTCTAGCCTTCCAGCCAGGGGAAACAGCCTCTCAGCATCTACCCTGTCAAGCCCTCTAAGAGTTTTATGCGTTTCAATGAGATCACCTCTCATTCTTCTAACCACCAGAGAATATAGGCCTAGTCTACTCAATCTCTCCTCATAGGACAACACTCTCATCCCAGGAATCAATCTAGTGAACCTTCATCGCACCCCCGCCAAGGCAAGTATATCCTTCCTTAGGTAAGGCGACCGGAGGCTCCATCATTGTGGGCCCCACTGCAGTGTTCATAGAGCTGACCACTCTCTCCAGGGTTGCTTGTGTGGCCTCAATGCCGTGCTCAATGACCCCACACAAGCATGCTCTGTGCCACTGTGCGTAATCTCGCTGGCAGGCTGCCCAGTGCAGTGAGACGGTCCTGACGTACAGCGATCAGTCTTTTTATGTAGGCCATTCCCTCGAGACCTCCATCTGTACCCTCTACGGCGAGCTCTACCTTCAGTAAACTGCTTCCTGGGCTGTGCTATCCCCCCCCACCCCCCTGCCCATAGTCCTGCACGCTAGTGCTCGGTGAGTCTCCCAGCACAGACCCCTCTAGACTACCCTGTAAAGAACGCGTGGTGCCAGTCTCTGAGCTGGGGCTTTCTAAGGTAAGGTTGAGTGTCTTCATTATTGCTGCTCTCTTCCAGTTTCTTGACCTCTGGATTGCTCGACATCTGCCTCACCTGAAAGGGAAGAGAGGGATCAAGGATTAGCGTTTAGTGACAAGGATAAGCAGAGACAGACGAGTGGCTGCTGAGAGGTGTGAGGGTGTGATTTTAGTGAGAAGAGAACCTGCAGGATGTAGAAACATAGAAACATAGAAAAATAGGAGCAGGAGTCGGCCATTCGGCCCTTCGAGCCTGCTCCGCCATTCAATATGATCATGGCTGATCCTCTATCTCAATACCATATTCCCACTCTCTCCCCATACCCCTTGATGCCTTACATGTCCTCCAGCCTCACCACTCGCCACGCCCCTGACTCGACCCGCCCCCATGATCTCCATGATGTCCACCTCGATTGGGAGGTTAAATTTTATACCGCTGGTTATCCAAAGCAATAAAGCGCCAAATTTGTAACCTGGCAGTATTTTTACTTATTTTGCCCAACCTGCCCCATAGCAAAGCATCGAGGCCCCCCCCGCCAACCACTTGAAGTGGGCACTCCAGTGGCACTATAATTGGCCTGGGCATCTGCCAACAGCGTGCAAAAGCCCCCAGCCCTGGGATTTAGGACAAGGTGAGGGGCACCTCCATGGGGTGTGGTGGACCACTGCTCGCTCTGCCCTGGATCTGACCCCCAAGAGGTCTCATGGGATTTATGGGGAGAGGTCTTTTTTGTCTAAACTGGAGTACTTTCTATATTTTGTGGGAAAGCAAGCTTGGGAAAATTGATGCTGGTGATAAATATTGACTTTTGAAAAGATTAATTTCCACCCAAACCATCGCTCTACTTCTTGAAAGTCCCTCTGGAACAGCAGTTTTCAAATTACTCCGTCAAACATGCTCACGGTGAAGAGGTGATGTGCTAAGGGCGGTGGAATGTATTCATTTAATTGACGTGCGTGTGTCTGTGTGAGGAGGTGGAGGCGGATGCAACATTGGCACTTGGCTCACAAGCTTTTTGAGAAACAAAATCATCCTCATATGTTATATCATAGCCCTAATCGCTTTTGGGCAAATATTGGCGTGTGAAAAGCGTTCAGTATATCGGGTGGAAAGGAACGTCTCAGACCACGGTTAGACCCGACGTTTCTTTTCTTAAGTAGGTTTAGAGTACATGGGCCGAGCAAACCCAAGACACGATCCTAGCGTAAACGATCCCATGGCACTATTTTGAAGAAGGGGAGTTCTCCCCGGTGTCCTGTCCAATATTTATCTCTCAACCAACATCTCAAAACCCTCTCATCCCAGGAATCAATCGAATGAACCTTTGTTGCACCCCCCCCCTTTCATTTTCTCTTTCTACTCAACTCTCTCATTCACATACACACACACGCACACACAGACACGCACTTTGCCTGTCAACCTGAGGCTGCACTGCACTTCCACTCATCTGCTACTGCTTACCCTGGCCATTACATGCCTTGTCCCTCTGTCCTTTTCCTAGGTCCTTCAGATGGCGCAGGTTTTGCAGACGCACAGAAACAGGGGGAGAAACCCTCCAGAAGATGCACTGCCACTCGCTCATACCCTTCCAAGCACCAGCACAGAAATCTGCACCCCAGCGTGCTGTACATAGTTGAGTTCCAGTGGTCCGCACTGGGGATTCACCGAGCACAAGTGAGCAGGGGCAGATGGAAAGGACTGGCCAGAAAATGGCTCACCAGAGGCACTGGGAGAGATGCTGCATTGTCAGTGCAGAA
Source organism: Squalus acanthias (assembly GCA_030390025.1). Lineage (NCBI taxonomy): Eukaryota > Metazoa > Chordata > Chondrichthyes > Squaliformes > Squalidae > Squalus > Squalus acanthias. The sequence continues at coordinate 17,060,406 of CM059426.1, forward strand.
GAGCAAGGATTTTTCAGATGAAATGTTACATAGGGCCATATATTCCGATCCCTACGGGTGTGTACGTGCTGTGTACACACCCGTAGGGACATCGGAAATGCCGGTTTCAGGCATGCCAAGCGCATGTGCTGAAAACCGGCATTTCTGATCTGTCAAGAATGCTCTTCACAGATCGGACGCCTGCCCTGGAGAAGGGCCTCTCTCTGCGGGCGGAGAGTTCCGCTTTCTGGAGCACCTCTGCCTGCTGAAAACCCTTAGAAATCTTACGCCTGGTAAAAGCAGGCGTAAGGCCTGCTTTTACCAGCATAAGATTTGAAAAAAGTAAAAAAAAAAATGTTTTCACTCATTTATCATTTAAAAATACTTTAAAAAAGGTAAGTTTATTTTTAGCCTCGTAAAAAACTTTAATTATTTTTTTCAAAAAATTAAATTTTTGTTTAAAATATTAAATTTATTATAATTTCAACTAATTTTAAAAATGTGATGTCTGCTTTAAATTTTATTTAATGTTTTACAGTGTTTTTGGGGTGATCTCCATTCATATATTTGACAGGTCTATCTGTCAAGTGTATGAAGGGAGATTCCCTTCTTTGATTGGCTCCCCATGGCCCACGTGATCCCAGGGACGCTTGCGAACCGCATGTGCCTCTGGGATACGCGGGCCCTGCACATTTCGAGTTGGAGAGGCCCAGGAGCGGAAGTGTCCGGACCTCGGGAGCCCTCAGGTAAGTCCATAGATTTTTTCCAGATCGGAGGCCTCCGCATGCGGGAAGCCTCCGATCGGAAAATACGGCCCGTTATATTACAAAGTATTTACAGCACAGAAACAGGCCATTCGGCTCAACAGGTGTTGATGCTCCATACGAGCCTCCTCCCACCCCTCTTCATCTCACCCCATCAACATATCCTTCTATCCCCTTCTCCCTCATGTGCTTATCTAGCTTCCCCTTAAATGCATCGATGCTATTCACCTCAACTACTTCCTGTGGTAGCGAGTTCCACATTCTAACCACTCTCTGGATAAAGAGGTTTCTCCTGAATTCCCTATTGGATTTATTAGTAACTATTTTATGTTTATGGCCCCTAGCTCTGGTTTCGCCTGCAAGTGGAAGCATCCTCTCTAGGTCTACCCTCTCAAACACTTTCATAATCGGGTCACCCCTCAGTCTTCTCTTTTCTAGAGAAAGGAGCCCCAGCTTGTTCAATCTTTCCTGATGGGTATAACCTCTCCGTTCTGGTATCATTCTAGTAAATCCTTTTTGCACCTTCTCCAGTGCCTCTATATGCTTTTTGTAATATGGAGACCAGAACTGTCCACAGTACTCCAAGTGTGGTTCAACCAAGGTTCTATACAAGTTTCGCATAACTTCCCTGATTTCAAATTCTATCCTTCTAGAAATGGAACCCAGTGCTTTGTTTGCTTTTCTTTATGGCCTTATTTACCTGTGTCACTACTTTTAGTGATCTGTATATCTGTACCCTCAGTTCCGTCTGTTCCTCTACCCCATTTAGACCGGGGGATGGAGGATTGGCACCAGGCTAAAGTGTCATGGCAGCTGCCAGGAAAGCGGGCACAGACCTGAATGATCCGCTGCTGAAGAAAATATGGGGTACGGAGGAGAACAGTGTGTCGGGAGAAGAGGACCCATGCTTGGTTGGAGCAGATACTTGACGGGTTGTGGGGGAGGGGTGCTGTGTGGGCAGTTTGGGAGACTGGGTCAAGTCACAGCTGTCATTTTGAGGGACTCCAAAAGCTTCATGTATAACTTTTATAAAGCCGTAAAACTTTTCACACCATTAAAGGGATAGTGTGGGAAGGTGGAGATGAGGTTGAAGATCAGCCATGATCTTATTGAATGGCGGAGCAGGCTCGGAGGGCTGACTGGCCTACTCCTGCTACCATTTCTTATGTTCTTATATTCTTAAAACAATGCCATAACTTTTCATTGCCTTGCAGCAGAAGGCAGCATGATGTCATAGAATCATACAGCACAGAAGAAGGCCATTCGGCCCATCTTGTCTATGCCGGCTCTTTGAGAGAGCTATCCAATTAGTCCCACTCCCCCCGCTCTTTCCCCATAGCCCTGCAAATTTCTCCTTTTCAAGTATATATACAATTCCCGACTAACGAATGTCTCGCAAAATAAGAAATAAAGCAGGGTCCGTGGCACAATGCCACCCAGAAGCTGGAACCTGTAACTGGAGGCAGGCTTACAACACTATTTCTTTATGTTTCAGCACATCTACTCTCACTGGATATGTTCATTGTCAAGCGCTGGGGTGTCAAGTAACATTATTTCAAAATCTCAACACTTACATTGGACAACCCCATCACAGCACCACCTACACACGGAACAGGTACTGCAGGTAAATGCTGGCACTTTCATATCAAATAATGGGTTAACCCATTGACAAAGTAGAAGAACATAAGAACATAAGAAATAGGAGCAGGAGTAGGCCAATCAGCTCCTCGAGCCTACTCCGCCATTCAATAAGATCATGGCTGATCTGATCCTAACCTCAAATCTAAAGAACACAAGAATTAGGAGCAGGACCCGGCCACACAGCCCCTGGGCCCGCTCCGCCACCCACAGGGCCTTGACCGATCCGAACTCAGCCTCATGTCCAATTTCCTGCCCGCTCCCCGTAACCCCTAATTCCCTTTACTTCTAGGAAACTGTCTATTTCTGTTTTAAATTTATTTAATGATGTAGCTTCCACAGCTTCCTGGGGCAGCAAATTCCACAGACCTACTACCCTCTGAGTGAAGAAGTTTCTCCTCATCTCAGTTTTGAAAGAGCAGCCCCTTATTCTAAGATTATGCCCCCTAGTTCTAGTTTCACCCATCCTTGGGAACATCCTTACCGCATCCACCCGATCAAGCCCCTTCACAATCTTATATGTTTCAATAAGATCGCCTCTCATTCTTCTGAACTCCAATGAGTAGAGTCCCAATCTACTCAACCTCTCCTCATATGTCCACCCCCTCATCCCCGGAATTAACCGAGTGAACCTTCTTTGTACTGCCTCGAGAGCAAGTATGTCTTTTCTTTAGTATGGACACCAAAACTGTATGCAGTATTCCAGGTGCGGTCTCACCAATACCTTATATAACTGCAGCAATACCTCCCTGATATTATAATCTATCCCCCTAGCAATAAAAGCCAACATTCCGTTGGCCTTCTTGATCACCTGCTGCACCTGCATACTAACTTTTTGATTTTCTTGCACTAGGACCCCCAGATCCCTTTGTACTGCTGTACTTTCCAGTTTCTCGCCATTAAGATGCTTGCCGCGGGGGTAATGATCGCGCGCGATATCACACTCCGCGCCAGCCGTTGTGTTTTGGGCCCACAGGAACTTCGGGTCCTGGGCCTCTCCCTAGTGCTGGCGCGCAGTGTGTGCGTGTCCCAGGGGCGCAGTTAGTGCGATGCGACCTCTGGGATCACGTGAGCCATGGAGAGCCAATGGCAGCAGACCATCTTTCATTCATAGATTTGACAAGAGACCTGTCAAATCTGTGAATTGAAAGAGACCCCAAAAGAACAGCTAAACCTCAAATAATTTTTTTAAAAACCCATCACATTAATAAAATAACTATAGTTAAATAAATTAACCACTTTAAACAAAAACTTAAATTTTTGAAAAAATTAAAAAAAAATTTAAAAGTTATAAAAATAAACTTACCTTTCTTTAAAGTCTCTAAAAAAGATAAACCTGTTGAAAAAAATTAAAAATTATACTTAATTAACTACTTACCTTGTTCAAAAGGGGTCTTACGCCTCCTTTTTACATGTGTAGAATCTTCCATACTTACCCTCGCGTTGAAACCTAAAGAAAAACCTAGGTGTGCTGCGTGCGCACAGCCTGTAGTGCGTATGTGGTTCACTTAGGAACCGCCCCCTTCACCATACCGGAAGTGCCGGTTTCCCGCGCATGCGCAGTGCATGCAGGAAACCGGCACTTCGGGAACTAATGCGGGTGAGTACGCAGTCTGTACTCACCCGTTCTCGGCCGAATTTTTGGGCCAATAACTTGCTCTCTGAATTTTCCTGCCAAAGTGCATAACCTCACATTTTCCAATATTGTATTGCATCTGCCAAATCTCTGCCCACTCACCCAGCCTGTCTATATCCCCTTGTAGGTTTTTTATGTCCTCCTCACTTTCTACTTTCCCTCCCATCTTTGTATCATCTGCAAACTTTGATATGTTACACTCAGTCCCCTCCTCCAAATCGTTAATATAGATTGTAAAGAGTTGGGGACTCAGCACCGACCCCTGCGGAACACCACTGGCTACTGGTTGCCAGTCCGAGAATGAACCATTTATCCCAACTCTCTGCTTCCTGTTAGATAACCAATCCTCCACCCATGCCAGAATATTACCCCCAATCCAGTGATTTTTTATCTTGAGCAATAATCTTTTATGTGGCACCTTGTCGAATGCCTTCTGGAAGTCTAAATACACTACGTCCACTGGTTCCCCTTTATCCACCCTGTATGTTATGTCCTCAAAGAACTCAAGCAAATTTGTCAGACATGACTTCCCCCTCACAAAGCCATGCTGACTTTGTCCTATTAAATTATGTTTATCTAAATGTTCCGTTACTGTCTCCTTAATAATAGACTCCAAAATTTTACCCACCACAGATGTTAGGCTAACTGGTCTATAATTTCCAGCCTTCTGCCTACTACCCTTTTTAAATAAGGGTGTTACATTAGCAGTTTTCCAATCTGCCGGGACCTTTGTTGAGTCCAGGGAATTTTGGAAAATTATTACCAAAGCATCCACAATCCCTACTGCCACTTCCCTCAAGACCCTAGGATGTAAGCCATCAGGTCCAGGGAATTTATCCGCCTTGAGTCCCATTATTTTACTGAGTACCAATTCCTTAGTGATTTTAATCGTATTTAGCTCCTCCCCCCCTAGAGCCCCCTGTTTGTCCAGTGTTGGGATATTCTTAGTGTCCTCTACCGTAAAGACTGAAACAAAATATTTGTTCAGCATTTTTGCCATCTCCATGTTTCCCACCATTAATTTCCTGGTCTCATCCTCTAAGGGACCTACGTTTGCCTTAGCCACCCTTTTTCTTTTTATATAACTATAGAAACTCTTGCTATCTGTTTTTATATTTTTTGCTAATTTATTTTCATAATCTATCTTCCCTTTCTTAATCAATCCTTTAGTTACTTTTTGCTGTCTTTTGAAGACTTCCCAATCTTCTATCCTCCCACTAAGTTTGGCTACCTTATATGTCCTTGTTTTTAGTCGGATACTATCCTTAATTTCTTTACTTAGCCACGGATGGCTGTCATTTCTTTTACACCCTTTTTTCCTCAGTGGAATATATTTCTTTTGAAAGTTGTAAAATAACTCCTTAAATGAATACCACTGCTCATGTACCGTCTTACCCTTTAATCTATTTTCCCAGTCCACTTTAATCAATTCCGCTCTCATACCATCATAGTCTCCTTTATTCAAGCTCAGTACGCTTGTTTGAGAACCAACCTTCTCACCCTCTAATTGGACATGGAATTCAACCATGTTATGGTCACTCATTCCAAGGGGATCCTTAACTAGGACATTATTAATTAATCCTGACTCATTACACAGGACCAGGTCCAAGGTTGCTTGCCCCCTTGTAGGATCAGTTACATACTGCTCAAGAAATCCATCCCTAATACACTCAATAAACTCTTCCTCAAGGCTGCCCTGCCCAATTTGATTTGTCCAGTCAATATGATAGTTAAAATCCCCCATAATTATAGCTGTTCCCTTATTACATGCCCCAACTATTTCCTGATTAATACTTCTTCCAGCAGAGTTGCAACTATTAGGAGGCCTATATACTACTCCCACTAGTGTTTTTTTCCCCTTATTATTCCTTATCTCCACCCAAACTGTTTCATTATCCTGATCCTTTGACCCAATATCATTTCTCTGTATTACAGTGATTCCTTCCTTTATTAACATAGCCACCCCACCTCCCCTTCCTTCCTGCCTGTCCTTCCTGATTGTTAAATACCCTGGCATATTTAATTCCCAGTCATTGTCACCCTGCAGCCATGTTTCTGTAATGGCCGCAAGATCATACCCATACGTAATTATTTGTGCCGTTAACTCGTCCATTTTGTTACGAATGCTACGTGCATTCAGATAAAGAACTTTCAAATATGTTTTGTGACACTTTTAGTTCCTGCTTTTTCCTTTTGTAACACTTTACCTTTTACTCCATACCTTCTGTCCCTTGCTGACACGCTTTCCTCTGTCTCCCTGCTCAGGTGCCCAACCCCCTGCCACTTTAGTTTAAACCCTCCCCAACAGCACTAGCAAACACTCCCCCTAGGACAGCGGTCCCGGCCCTGCCCAGGTGCAGACCGTCCGGTTTGTACTGGTCCCACCTCCCCCAGAACCGGTTCCAATGTCCAAGGAATTTGAATCCCTCCCCCTTGCACCATTCCTCTAGCCACGTATTCATTTGAAATATCCTCCTATTTCTACTCTGACTAGCACGTGGCACTGGTAGCAATCCTGAGATTACTACCTTTGAGGTCCTATTTTTTAATTTACCTCCTAACTCCCTATATTCTGCTTTTAGGACCTCATCTCCTTTTTTACCTATATCGTTGGTGCTTATGTGCACCACGACAGCTGGCTGTTCGCCCTCCCCCGCCAAAATGTGCTGTAGCTGCTCCGAGACGTCCTTGACCCTTGCACCAGGGAGGCAACACACCATCCTGGAGTTTCGTTTGCGGCCGCAGAAACGCCTATCTATTCCCCTTACAATTGAGTCTCCTATCACTATAGCTCTTCCACTCTTCTTCCTCCCAGCCTGTGCAGCAGAGCCACCCATGGTGCCAGGAAGTTGGCTGCTGCTGCCTTCTCCTGATAAGTCATCCCCCCCAGCAGTATCCAAAGTGGTATATCTGTTTGAGAGGGGGATGTCCACAGGGGACCCCTGCACGACCTGCCTGCACCTCTGACTCTGCCTGGTGGTCACCGATTTACTTCCTCCCTGTACACCCTTTGCCTGCAGTGTGACATAGGACTTTTCAATGCATTTTGAAATGGAATTCTGTGCCTCACGCTGCAATTTTAATATACAAAATAGATGGATGGCATGATGGCTGGATGGACCAACAGAGGATGTATGGATTCATGGATGGGTGGATCAGTGGATTGATGGATGTATGAATGGATAATAGATGATGAATGGATTGATGGATGGTTGGATGGGTGGAACTATGAATGATGGGTGTATGAATGTATGACCGGTGGATAATACATGGATGAACAGATGGTTCATGGATAGGAACATAGGAATGGCTAAATTAAAAAAGATCAGCCTCCATCTAGTTCACCTTCTAACATCCTGGTAGTCGCATGATACAACGATAATGGAGCTGTTGACTAATCATAGCAATCAATATCCATCAATTTTTTTAAATATTCGTTTATGGGATGTGGCCGTCGCTGGCAAGGCCAGCATTTATTGCCCATCCCTAATTAACCTTGAGAAGGTGGTGGTGAGCCTCCTTCTTCAACCGCTGCAGTCCGTGTGGTGAAGGTACTCCCACAGTGCTGTTAGGTAGGGAGCTCCAGGATTTTGACCCAGCGACAATGAAGGATCGGCGATATATTTCCAAGTCAGGATGGTCTGTGACTTGGAGGGGAACTTGGAGGTGGTGGTGTTCCCATGCCCCTGCTGCCCTTGTCCTTCTAGGTGGAAGAGGCCACGGGTTTGGGAGGTGCTGCCAAAGAAGCCTTGGTGAGTTGCTGCAGTGCATCTTGTAGATGGTACACACTGCAGTCTACAATTGTACAATTAGTCTACAACAGACCCAGACATGAGGTAAGGAAAGCCCCAGTGGTGGAGAGCTTTGGGAACCATAGGTCCAAAGTCACCTGTTCCTCCCAAGCATGCTACACTTACCAGATGTCATGTCACAAATTACTCATATACGGCATTCCAAATTTTATTTTCTGAAAGAAATCTCTCCAATTTGCATTTGAATTAATCAACACTATTTGCTTCCACCGTCTCCCTAGGGAACCTGTTCCATAGATTGATGACTTGCTCACTGAAATAATGGCCAGGATTTTGCGGTGGAACTGACGGCTAAACTGTCAGCATTCACCGTCATTACCCCTCTGAAACTGGCAGCAACTTCAGGATTTAGCGCATTCGCGGATAAACACAGAGATCCTAAAGTTGCGATCAGTCATTCACTGCTCTGCCATAGGTTGCGCTGTGGAACTCCCCAGAGCTGGCAATCAATTGAAACCACATGTAACAAAAACTTCCCCTATTACACTGGAATATCACTGTTAACATCCCACCACCCTCCCCCCCAAAAAAGTTAAGCCTTGTTGAAAGAGGTGTAACTGGGTTTTTAACGGCGTACTGACTGCTGAACGACCATTCTGCCCCTGAAAAACTAATTTTATATTTGTGGAATGTCAAATTTTTCCATTAATATGATTAAGAATTACATGTTTTGAAATATTTTTTTGAAGTTTGTTTATGATATTTCAGCTTCCACCTTAATCCTATGTGTCTGTCCCATTCTTGATTTCGTTCTCTGTAAAATGTATAAAAAGTAAATTAGAATCGGTGCATTTTACTTCCTGGTTTGCTGTCTGGGAGAATTCTTCAATGTGATTGGTTGCTTAGCCAGCTTGATGACATCACTGTTGCTGGACGCTGGAGATTCGTTTGATTTGGTGCCAGATTCAAACAAAGGTCGGGAGAGCTGAAATCGATGCCACAGAATCGCTAGAATTTTGTGGGCAGCTTTCTTCAAGGTCAGCGGTGAGTGCCGCCACTTCGCCACTGGCCACAGATTCCGGGCCAATGTTTCCACAGATTAGTTTTGATTTTACCCGCCTTCAAGCACAGACCGTGGCCTCTGGTTCTACTGTTCTGGACAAGGTGAAACAGCTTGTCATGGTTAAACATACAAACATACAAAGTTCTTGCAGGGCTTGACAGGGTAGATGCAGGGAGGATGTTTCCCCTGGCTGGGGAGTCCAGAACCAGGGGTCACAGTCTCAGAATAAGGGGTCGGCCATTTAGGACAGAGAGGAGGAGAAATTTCTTCACTCAGAGAGGGTGGTGAATCTTTGGAATTCTCTACCCCAGAGGGCTGTGGAGGCTCAGTCATTGAGTATATTCAAGCCAGAGATCGGTAGATTTTTGAATATTAAGGGAATCAAGGGATATGGGGATAGTGCAGGAAAGTGGAGATGAGGTAGAAGATCAGCCATGATCTTATTGAATGGCGGAGCAGGCTCGAAGGGCCAAATGGCCGACTCCTGCTCCTATTTCTTATGTGCTTATGTTCTTATGTCAACATTATCTAGTCCCCTTACAGCAATCAAATCACCTCTCAACTTTTCCAGTGACAACATGCGCAATTTATATAATCGCTCCATTCCTTTAATCATTCTGCCTGCTCGCTTCTGTATCCTTTCAATAGCTGCAATATCCTGAGGCGACCAGAACTGCGCACATTGTTCTAAGTGTGGTCACACCTATGATTTATAAAGTGGCAGGATTAGCTTACTATTTCGGCTCAATATTGACCTTTTGATAATATTGACCTTATAGCTCCTTAGTTCCTCCACTCTCTTAGCCATACTCAAACCTTCCAGGCCTACTCCAACAAGACTTCTCAAGTGCATAACGTTGGTGCTCATAGAATTTGGCAATTTTGTTTGGGTTTTAGTAACCTCTCCAATTCTTGTCATGACACATGTTATCACATTATGACCACTGGTACTGAAAGCCTCACCCACCGTTGTGTTGGAGATTTGATTGTCTCTCTGATTCAGAATCAAATCCAGGATGTTTGTTCCACTTATTGGCTCTTTTACAAACTGAGTCTTAAAACAGTCTTCCATTGACTCTAGGATTCCCTGTGAAAGAGTCCTCGGGACGCTAATGTTCCTCCCAGTGAAATATAAGGCAACCAGTCCATCTATGCCAGCTCATAAGGACAAGGTCGAATAAATTCTGAAAACATTGTTATCTACAAGAATATAGGCTTAGTAATTGGTCTCAGGGAATGATCCCTAAGACAGTCCAGTGAGCCAAATTTTGCCATGATTAACTCCTAGTCATAAACTGGGTGGTAATCTCCAAATTGTTTTTTGACAAGAAGTTAAGGCGAAGGAGTTAAGGATTTGCCTTGCGCCTTTGATGAATATTCTTGTCAAGGTATTGATCTCAATGTTCTTACAGTGGACAAAGTATTGGATGATGAAAGAAGAATGGATGGATAATGGATTTCTGAATGGATGGTTGATTGACAGATGAATGGATAGATAGATGGGTGTATGGATGGATTGTTGAATGGATAATGGATGGATGATTGATTGATCGACAGATGAATGGATAATGATGAACAAATGAATGATGGATTGACCGATGCACGAATAGATGGTAGGTGGTTTGATTGACAGATGTTTTGATTGCTAGATGATTGATGTATGAATGTATTATTGATGAATGGATGATTGATTGATAATGGGTGGGTACTGATGGTAAGGAGGACAGTTACTGAACTTTGCAAGAATGAATAAGGTAGTCAGTCTGCCAAACCGATAGTTGAAATTACAACATTTTCCCTTCGACGGGAACACTAGGTGCAGTAGTAATGTCACTGGACCAGTAATCCAGAGGCCTGGACTAATGATCTGGAGACATGAGTTCAAATCCCACCACGGCAGCTGGGAAATTTAAATTCAGTTAATTAAATAAATCTGGAATGAAAAGCTAGTATTAGTAATGGTGACCATGTAACTACCAGATTGTCGTAAAAACCCATTTGGTTCACTAAAGTCCTTTTAGGGAAGGAAATCTGCTGTCCTTACCCAGTCAGGGCCTATATGTGACTCCAGACCCACAGAAATGTGGTTGACTCTTAACTGCCCTCTGAAATGGCCCAGCAAGCTATTCAGTTGACAAGAAGGCGGCTCACCACCACCTTCTCAAAGGCAATTAGGGATGGGCCAGAAATGCTGGCTTTGCCAGCGACGCCCACACCCCGTGAATTATTTTTTTTGAATGTAATAGCAATGGTCAGTTGTGAGTGTTGATGTGTCAAGCAACTAATCTGAAATTGTCTTTTAGCACGTTAAGATCTTGTATGTAAACATGTTATAATGAGAGAAATATTTTTATTCATTCTTGGGATGTGGGCATCACTGATGAGGCCAGCATTTATTGCCCATCCCTAGCTGCCTTTGAGAAGGTGGTGGGGATGCTTCTTCGGGATGGTGTGTGACTTGGAGGGGAACTTGGAGGTGGTGGTGTTCCCATGCGCCTGCTGCCCTTGTCCTTCTAGGTGGTAGAGGTCACAGGTTTGGGAGGTGCTGCCGACGAAGCCTTGGCAAGTTGCTGCAGTGGCTCCTACAGATGGTATACACTGCAGCCAAGGTATGCCGGTGGTGGAGGGAGTGGATGTTTAGGCCTGTGGATCAACGTTTGCTATAAGCTGCGCGGTGGCGTGGCCGCGCAGCTCTCTGCGGGTCCCGTGCAGCCCGGGATCAGCTTTTTCAATGTTAAGTTTCGCGCACGTGAAACTGTGAATGGGCCGCGCACCCAAAACAAAATTTAGGGGGACCATTGCTGTGGATGGGCTGCCGATCAAGTGGACTGTTTTGTCCTGGATGGCTTTGAGCTTCTTGAGTATTGTTGTAACTGCAGCCATCCAGGCAAGTGAAGAGTATTCCATCACACTCCTGACTTGTGCCATGTTGGTGGTAGAGAGACTTTGGGGAGTCAGAAGATGAGCCACTCGCCACAGAATACCCAGCTCTGACCTGCCCTAGTAGCCATGGCATTTATGTGGTTGGTCCAGTTCAGTTTCTGGTCAATAGTGATCCTCCAGGATGTTGATGGTGGGGAGTTCAGCGATGATGATGCTGTTGAATGTCATGGGGAGGTGGTTATGCTTTCTCTTAAACTGAGGCCTCGTCTGCTCTCTCAGGTGGACATAAAAGATCCCATGGCACTATTTTGAAGAAGAGCAGGGGAGTTCTCCCTGGTGTCCTGGCCAATATTTATCCCTCAATCAACATCACTAAAAACAGATTATCTGGTCATTATCACATTGCTGTTTGTGGGAGCTTGCGATGCACAAATTGGCTGCCGCGTTTCCTACATTACAACAGTGACTACACTCCAAAAAGTGCTTTATTGGCTAAACAGCACTTTGGGACGTCCGGTGGTCATGAGAGCCGTTGTATAAATGCAAGTCTTTCTTTATTTCTTGTTAGAGATGATCACTGCCTGGCACTTGTGTGACGCCACTTGCTACTTATCAGCCGAAGCCTGGATGTTGTCCAGATCTTGCTGCATGCGGACACGGACTGCTTCATTATCGGAAGAATTGCAAACGGAGCTGAACACTGTGCAATCATCAGTGCCAGACACAGAGGAGCGGCTAACCAGGGCAGAGGTCTTGTACCTCATATGTGTCTGGAATGCACCGCCCAAGGTTTTGTGCCCAGGCAGTGCAAGAGGAGGCTCGTGCTACTCACGGTGTGAGAATCATTAGAGCCTTAATTTATATATTTGTGGATGGGGCTTCCTAGCACTGCCAATCATGCTCATTTGCACCAATAGCACAATATCATTGCTGTGCACCTGGATAAACTGGCACAGAAATAAGTCACCCAGCACAGCTTGGAGAAGAACAGGAAGTGCCATCTGCTGACTGTGCACCCGCTGTGGGGTACGTACGCCTGCTATGAGGTGCTGTGTGCCCTCTGTGCTCTTACAGTACCTTATCACACCCCTCAGAGACATCCCAAAGCACCCTCATGTACTAAGGAATAATTTGACACACAGGGACTGCTGCAGGGCAGCATGGCAGCCACTTGCCACACAGCAAGATCTCGCAAACAGCTGAAGGGATAATTACTAGTCCTAGCCCCTTTAGGGCTACCTCGGATCAGGCGTATTCCCCAGACATTCACTTTCAACTCAAGTTTGAGGTAGCCGAATCCTAAAGACGCTTAATTGGGTCTAAAGGTCCAGACTATCTCTCCCTAAAGGAAAGGAACAACCTGAAGATGTTACCGTCCTCCAGATAGCACGTTTAATAAGTTTAGCTAGACTGTAACATTCCGGATATTATGAGGGTCCGGAAAACTCCCTCAGAATTCTGCAACTCCTCACCAAAGAGCGTACAGAGATTGAGTTCGTGAGTTTGATACAGAAGTACTATGTGAGACAATTCTAAAAATATATAGATTTATTAAAGAACCGACATGTAGTTTACAGTTGGTGATTCAATCACAACATTAACAGTTCCAAATACAAAAAGCTTACAATTCTATTATCAGAGATCCTTATTCTCAAATCTTAACTTCATTAGATTTTTACAGTTCTTAAAGTTTTATTCCAGGATATCCACCAAAATCAAATACAATACCTTGATCCCGAGATACAAAGGGGGAAAAATTCAGCTGCTTGCGCCTCCCGTTAGCGCCTTAAGAGGGCGCTAATGGGGCGTAAAGCAGCTAACGCCCGGGCGCAGCGCCGCCCACGCCTCCCGAAAAATTTAGTGGGAGGTTAGCGGCGGCGGCAGCCGGTAGCGCCCTGTGGCGCTGCGCCGCCGGCGATGACGTCATCGCCGTGCGCAGCACCCCGCTCGCGCCCCGGCCGTGATCTTCAGTCGCGCCCCCTGATTTACCGCCAGACGCTATGTCCGACGGGTTCAGGGAGGCGTACGTGCGGCCAGGGCGGCGATATTTAAAGCGGAGGTGGCAGGCGGCCATTTTTGTTGCTGGCCGCCTGCCAGCACCTGCCCCCGGCCCCCGTGAAGCCCCCCCACCGTGAAGTGCCGGCTGCGCTCCAAGAGCCCGGCACTTCTCTTGAGTGCCGGGCTCTTTTGCCGGCACTCCCGATCCCTGGGGGCCCAGCTGGGCCCCGGTTCGCGCTGCGCAGGGTCCCTCCCCTTTAAGAAGGGGAGGAAGGCCTGCAATACCGCGGCGCGACGTGCCGCAGCGCGTGGCGCTGCGGCACGTAGCGCCAGGATATTCACTCGCAGCGCCCCAAGAGGGATGCGGGCTGCTTCCAGTTGCGCCCCGCTTCCCTCTTGGGGCGCAACCACTGAAGTTCCGGCGCGGGGCCGCTAATTTTTTCGGGGCGCTAAAAGTCGCGCCCCGGCGAGGTTAGCGCCCCAAATGGGGCGCGACTCAATTTTTACCCCAAAGAGTTGAAGACTTACAGAGCTAGCTCTGAAGCCGAGAATCGCTTTGCCCCTTTACAGCGAATCTATTATCCCATTTGAAAGTTCAATTTTTATACCCTTTTGCAGTGGTATTTCCTTTGAAGTTTTCTGCTGATGTAAGCTAATTATCTCGAGTTATTTTTCTGCTGACCCCTGCTATTTTTACAGTCAGTTCAGCTGGTAGCATTAAGAATTATGTCTCTACCTTTAGGTGTTCGAAGCTTAACACAAAAACAATGTGATGGCTGGTGCATCTATTTGATGTCATTCTTACCAAGGTCTACTGTTTGTATCTTTTTATGACGTGTAAATTATAAACACCTCAACTAGGGTGATCTATGCAATTCTTATTTACCTCAGCTGGTTGCAACACAGAATTGTGTCTCCTGTCCGTAGGTGTTCTAAGTTTAACATAAAAATGATTTGACGGCAGGTGTTTCTTTTAATTGATGTAATTTTTACGAAGGCATATGTTTCTTAGGGGGAAAAATTCAGTTGGTTTGTGCCTCCCGTTAGCGCCTTAAGAGGGCGCTAATGGGGCGCAAAGCAACTAGCGCCCGGGTGCGGCGCCGCCCACGCCTCCCGCGAAATTCAGCGGGAGGTTAGCGGCGGCGCTAACCGGTAGTGCCCTGTGGCGCTGCACTGCCGGCGATAACGTCATCGCCGTGTGCAGCGCCCCGCTCGCGCTCCGGCCGCGATCTTCGGTAGCGCCCCTTGACTTACCGCTGGACGCTATGTCCGACGGGGTCAGGGGGGCCTACCTGCGGCCGGGGCGGCGCTAGTTAAAGGGGAGGTGGCGGGTGGCCATTTTTGCTGCTGGCCACCTGCCAGCACCTGTCCCCCGTTGCTGTCCCCAGCCCCCGTGAAGCCCCCCCCCCCCCGCGAAATGCCGGCTGCGCTCCAAGAGCCCGGCACTTCTCTTGAGTGCTGGGCTCTTTTGCCAGCACTCCTGATCCCCGGGGGCCCAGCTGGGCCCTGGTTCGTGCTGCACAAGGCACCTCCCCTTTAAGAAGGGGAGGAAGGCCTCCAATACCGTGGCACGACGTGCTGCAGCGCCAGCCACGATATTGACTCGCAGCGCCCCAAGAGGGATGCGGGGCGCTTCCAGTAGCGCCCCGCTTCCCTCTTGGGGCGCAACCACTCAATTTCCAGCGCGGGGGCGCTAATTTTTATGGGGCGCTAAAAGTAGCGCCCCGGCGAAGTTAGCGCCCCAAAGGGGGCGCGACTCAATTTTTCCCCCTTAATCTTTTATGTGCCTGTTTACGAAATGTACTTTAGAACACCTTAACAAGGTATACCATTGTCTTTTTTCTAATGCTTCAGACTTTCAAGAACCTCCAACCTCCTGTTTCAATAAGGTTATTGATTCAGTGTCAACAACTTATCTTATCTCAATAGCCTGAATGCTGTTCACAGCTTCTCCATTGTTAGGTTTTTAGATTTTCAAGCCCAGCTTGTCATGTTACAAAGGCCAGAATTATTTCATAGAATGGTGTATTTTTCTGAATATAGCTTATTCCTTCAGACAGCAACGAGATGAACGAACACATCTCTTTTTATATTTTCTGGTGTGAGTTGAGGGAGGAATGCTGGCCAAGAGCAGACGGAGAACTGCCTGCCGTTCTTTGAGTTACACCATGGGATCAGTTCCAGTGATTCAGGCAGATGTTATAACATTCTAATGAAAACTACACACCTCAATTGTCATAACCTATTTGTCTCTCTACAGATTCCGACTGACCTGCTGTGTAATTCCAGTTTTATTTTAGACTTTGCAGTTTTTCCTTTTTGTTTCAGTGGTAGACGCTCACTTTAACACCTCATATGAACGACAGCGCCTCTAGCAAAGCAGCATTCCCTTGGTACTGTTTTGGAGTGTCGGCTTAGATTACATTTTCTATATAAAGCTGCCTAGTTGACTTGTCCTCCAAAATTGTCCATCTCCTATGCTGTAGGGAAGCAGTTTAACTTTGCCTTGGCTCAGTTTGGTAACACTCTCGCCTCTGAGTCAGAAGCTTGAGTTCACGCCCCACTGCAGAGACTTTGAGCAGTATAATCCAGGCTGACACTCCCAGTGTAGTACTGAAGGAATGCTGCACTGTCAGAGGTGCCACCTTTTGGGTGAAAGGTTTAAACCGAGGCCCCGTCCGGCCTCTCCAGTGGGCGTAAAAGCTTCCATGGCACTATTCGAAGAAGGGCAGAGAGGAATTCTCCCGGTGCCCCGGCCGATGTTTATCCCTCAACTAACATCACTAAAACAGATTGACTGATCATGTATCTCATCGCTGTTTGTGGGAGCTTGCTGTGCGCAGATTGGCTGCCGCGATTCCTACATTACAACAATGATACACTTCAAAAGTGCTTCTTTGGCTGTAAAGCACTTTGAGATGTCCTGAGGTCATGAAATGTGCTTATGTAAATGCGATTCATACTTTCTTTCGGTTAGTGCCTCCTCATATTGCTGCTCAGGGATATTACACACCACACAACGACTTGGACCTGATAGCTAAGTAATGAGCAAAGCAAAGAATCCGTATTAATTGCATATCCACATTTTAGGCAGTCATAATCAAGGTTGAACCCAAGGGCTTAATAATATAAAAAGTACAGGATATTACAGAAAATAGACAACGTAAATGAGCTTTAATTGATTCACTGCTATGTAACCTTCATGCTGACACTTTATACATTTAGGAGATATTGTGTGAGATCTCTGGGGTGCCACAGATTTTATCAAACATAAATAATAGACCCCTGGCAAGTTTTATTGCATTAGACTTGCTTGCAATATTGGTTGTGCCACAGATTCTGAGAGGCTCTAAAATATTCATGTTAATGTACTTAATTTTAGCCAACACTGTTAAACAGAGAAACCCTTGACTCTTCCCACAACTGGAATTTTGAGAATCGAGTACATTAATAACAAGCCGTGACAAGAACAAATATTATAAATTTATGAAGTAATTTGGAGTCACCTTACTGCAGTGGAACGCCGTTAACTGTCTAATGCCTGAACAAAAGACCATTTTAATCGTTTGAGACACCTTGCACTTAGATCTCATTGCTTTCGGTTCAGAAATAGAATGTGTCACTCGAACATCAGAAAGTTCTTCTTCATGCAAGAACCAACCAGCCATGATCTAATTGAATGGCGGAACAGGCTTGAGGAGCTGAATAAGAATATAAGAACATAAGAAATAAGAGCAGGAGTAGGTCATACGGCCCCTCGAGCCTGCTCCGCCATTCAATAAGATCATGGCTGATCATCGACCTCAACTCCACTTTCCCGCCTGATCTCCATATCCCTTGATTCCCTTAGAGTCCAAAAATCTATCTAGCTCAGCCTTGAATATACTCAAGGACTCAGCATTCACAGCCCTCTGGGGCAGAGAATTCCAAAGATTCACAACCCTCTGAGTGAAGAAATTTCTCCTCATCTCAGTCTTAAATGGTCTGCCCCTTATCCTGAGACTGTGTCCCCTAGTTCTAGACACTCCAGCCAGGGGAAACAACCTCTCAGCATCTACCCTGTCAATCCCCTTCAGAATCTTGTATGTTTCAATGAGTTCACCTCTCATTCTTCTAAACTCCCGAGAGTGTGGGCCCATTCTACACAACCTCTCATCATAGGACAGCCCTCTCATCCCAGAATGGCCTACTCCTGCTCCTCTGTTCCTACATGGAGAGACCGGCACATGCAATGGACTTCCAGGTGGAGTAGTGGAGGTGAAATGCCTTGCAATCATTTAAGAAACTATTGGATTCTGCAGAGGGAGGAGTGCGGGGCCTTTCTGAATGAAAGAATTATGATGGGTTGAATGGTCTTCCTCATCCATCATTACCTTGTCACCTCATGAGCGTTGCAGCAGCTTCTTGTGCGTAGAACCCAAGAATTTATAGGATCAGGGAAAAAAAACAACAAGCCCAGCTCTTTTCGACTGAAAGAAAGACTTGCATTTCTATAGCGCCTTTCACGACCTCAGGACCTCCCAAAGCACTTTACAACCAATGAAGCACTTTTGTAGTGTAGTCACTGTTGTAATGCTGGAAACGCGGCACCCAATATGTGCACAGCAAGCTCCCACAAACAGCAATGAGATAAATGAACAGATAATCTGGGTTTCTTTAAAGTGATGCTTGAGGGATTAATATTGGCCAGGACACCGGGGAGAGCTCCCCTGCTCCTCTTCAAAATAGTGGCCACAGGATCTTTTGCACCTACCCGAGAGAGCAGACGTGGGCCTCGGTTCAACGTCTCATCTCAAAGAATTCTATCAGGTTAGTTAAGTGTGGCTTAGCCTTTCGGAATCCACGCTGACTTTTTTGTTCTATTTTCTGTCTCTAGATGCTCTTCTATCACTTCTTTTGATGCGGAGATGCCGGTGTTGGACTGGGGTGGACAAAGGTGGGAAGTTGCACAACACCGGGTTATAGTCCAACAGCTTTATTTGAAATCACAAGCTTTCGGAGCGCTGCTCCTTCGTCAGGTGAAGTGAAAAAATACATATGGGCACAGCATAAATAGTCAGAGAACAATGCCAGACGACTCCAGTTAATCTTTCTAACTGCCCTTTATCACACCTCGGCAGAGAGACAATCACGGCAATCAAAGGTGTGGATGGTGTCCAAACAGGTCAGTCAGGAAAACATTACATCAAAGACTTTGTTGTATTTTGCTATTGTCTTTGATGTAATGTTTTCCTGACTGACCTGTTTGGACACCATCCACACCTTTGATTGCCGTGATTGTCTCTCTGCCGAGGTGTGATAAAGGGCAGTTAGAAAGATTAACTGTAGTCGTCTGGCATTGTTCTCTGACTATTTATGCTGTGCCCATATGTATTTTTTCACTTCACCTGACGAAGGAGCAGCGCTCCGAAAGCTTGTGATTTCAAATAAAGCTGTTGGACTATAACCCGGTGTTGTATCACTTCTTTTGGTATAGGTTCCAGTATCTGTCCTATCACTGACATTAAGCTGACTGGTCTATAGTTCCCAGGTTTTGTACTATTTTGTATTTTGTATATAGGAACAATATTAGCTGTCTGCCAGACCTCTGGCACTATCCCCTCTTCTATGGAACTTTTGTACATATAAACAAGTGCCTCTGCTATCTCCTCCCTAGTTTCCTTGAATATGCATGGGTTCATACCAGCCGGACCTGGTGTCTTATCGTCTTTTAGTTCTGCTAGTTTGTCAATTATTTTCTCCCTTTCTATCGCAGCTGTATTAATATTCTTTTCAAGCTCATCCTCTAGTGAAGTCGCTATTTCATTATCTTCTTTAGTAAAAGAAATAAGAGATCGTGCGATGGCGAGAGGTTTGCATTGGGCAGGATGTATGTCACATGAGTAATGATTGGTGCCAATTGGGGATCAAAGAGATATGGATCAAAGGCGGGCAAATGGAGTTGTACGCAGATTGGCTGCCGCGTTTACTACCTTACAACAGTGACTACACTTCAAAAAGTACTTCATTGGCTGCAAAGCACTTTGGGACTTCCTGAGATCGTGAAAGGCGCTATAGAAATACAAGTTCTTTCTTTAAAGATCTTTGCGGAGAACGTGCTCGCATGGGTTCCAACTGACAGAGAAAGGACTGATTGAGTCAAAAAATTCATGCCTCTGGCAAGGTGAACAGAAAATAACTTCAAAGGAAAGAATTATTTATTGCAAACAACTAGTACCAACCTGATTTATGTTAAAATATAATACATTACATTCGCAAAGTTAAAAAAAAGACAAGCTTGCAACCCTCTGTTCAACTACACATGCCTGAAATGATCAAGCCAATTAGATGTTCTGCTGACACACAGTGAGTCACGTTACCTGAGGGGCTGTGCTGACTACAGTTGCTCGGTTGTCGACCTTAATTTTCTATGAAGCTCGGGTAGAATGAATTGACGTAACAAGGATGTGTGATTTATTAAAGGGGCTATGTCGCGAGTTTAGACCGCTTGCTAAAATTGCTGTAGCCGGACTAATCGGGGCTTAGAATCATAGAATCAAACAGCACAGTGGGAGGCCATTCAGCCCATCATGCCTCTGCCAGCTCTTTTAACGAGCGATCCAATTAGTCCCACTCGCCCTGCCCTATAGCCCTGAAGATTTTTCCTTTTCATGTATATATCCAATTCCAGTTACTATCGAATCTGCTTTTCACAGGCCTGGAGGAAATAAGGAGTATAATAAGTGGGCTTGTTTGGGCTTAATTGTTTTTTCCTGTGCCAAAGAAGGAGATATTAGGACAGGTGACCAAAAGCTTGGTCAAAGAGGTAGGTTTTAAGGAGCAGTCTTAAAGGACGAGAGAGAGAGAGGTGGAGAAGTAGGGAGGTTTAGGGAGGGAATTCCAGAGCTTAGGGCCCAGACAGCTGAAGGCACGGCCGCCAATGGTGGAGCGATGGAAATCGGGGGATGTGCAAGAGGCCAGAATTGGAGGAGCGCAGAGATCTCGGAGGGTTGTAGGGCTGGAGGAGGTTACAGAGATAGGGAAGGGGGCGAGGCCATGGAGGGATTTGAAAACAAGGACGAGAGTGGGAACACAAGGAAGGAACAAAACGGGTTGAGGGAAGGAGAAAGAAAGCAGCATTTAAACTGCGTTATGCCTCGTTCGCCTTTTGAAGCTCCAAAGCTGATGACATCCAATGGAGGGTAGAAACAATCAATGGCAATTGAACTGATTGGCAAAAATAGCCTGATAATGGGCCGTTGACGCAAGCAACGTTCAATCCACTCAATACCCATGCTAATTTATTACCAGCAAATCACCACTTTAAAGGCACAGGAATTACAGAATGGGGAGCATAAATAAGCAGTCAGGAGTAATGTGATTGACTGACGCAATTATTTTTCTTTCACTTATCTCTTAAAGAAAGTAACAAGCGTAAAAGCAAAGAAAAAGTACTCACGGCCTACGTCAGTTGTGTGGAGGCGAGAAGAGTCATAAAGGACCACACTCCTAACAGGCCAACAGTCAGGCCTTGCAACAAAAATAAAAACCCCATCGGAATAGCTCATCTCTCTCTCGCAATACTCTCTCACACTGTGCACAGCTCTGGTCTACAAAAAGGATATAGCGGCACTGGAGAGAGTGCAAAATAGGAGTTACAGCCAGAACTGAGAGGTTACAACTATCAGGAAAGACTGAACAAGCTGGGGCTCTTTTCTCTAGAAAAGAGAAGGCTGAGGGGTGACCTGATAGAGGTCTTTAAAATTATGAAGGGCTTTGATAGGGTAGACGTAGAGAAGATGTGTTCCACTTGGTGTGTTGCGGGGTGGGGCGGGGGAGGGAGTCCAAAAATAGGAGTAATAAATATAATAATGGATAATCAAGGGGCTATTGGGGTGGGGGGACGTAAAACAATCACTATCACTAGAGAGAAAGTACTAGGCAAACTAATTGGACTAAAGGTGGACAAGTCCCCTGGATCTGATGGCCTGCATCCTTGAGTCTTAAAAGAAGTGGCTGCAGAAATAGTGGATGCATTGGTTGTAATCTACCAAAATTCCCTGGATTCTGCAGAGGTCCCAGCGGACTGGAAAACCGCAAATGTAATGCTTCTATTTAAGAAAGGAGGGAGACAGAAAGCAGGCAACTATCGACCAGTTAGCCTAACATCTGTCATTGGGAAAATGCTGGAGTCCATCATTAAGGAAGTGATAGCAGGACATTTAGAAAATCATAATATAGTCAAGCAGAGTCAGCATGGTTTTATGAAAGGGAAATCATGTTTGACAAATTTGCTGGAGTTCTTTGAGGATGTAACGAGCAGGGTGGATAAAGCGGAACCAGTAGATGTCGTGTATTCGGATTTCCAGAAGGCATTCAATAAGGTGCCACATAAAAGGTTATGACACAAGATAAGAGCTCATGGGGTTGGGGGTAATATATTAGCATGGATAGAGAATTGGCTAACTAACAGAAAACGGAGAGTCGGGATAAATGGGTCATTTTCAGGTTGGCAAACTGTAACTAGTGGGGTGCCACAGGGATCAGTGCTGGGGCCTCAACTATTTACAATCTATATTAATGACTTGGATGAAGGGACTGAGTCTAATGTATTCAAATTTGCTGATGATACAAAGATAGGTGGGAAAGCAAATTGTGTGGAGGACGCAAAGAGTCTCCAAAGGGATATAGATAGGCTAAGTGAGTGGGCAAAAATCTGGCAGATGGAGTATAATGTGGGAAAATGCGAGGTTATCCACTTTGGTAGGAAAAATAAAAAAGCAAATTATTATTTAAATGGGGAGAGATTACAAATTGCTGAGGTACAGAGTGATCTGGGAGTCCTTGTACATGAATCACAAAAAGTTAGCATGCAGGTACAGCAAGTAATTAGGAAGGCAAATAGAATGTTGGCCTTTATTGCAAAGGGAATGGAGTATAAAAATAGGGAAGTCCTGTTACAACTGTACAGGGCGTTGGTGAGACCACACCTGGAGTACTGCGTACAGTTTTGGTCTCCTTATTTAAGGAAGGATACACTTGCGTTGGAGGCAGTTCAGAGAAGGTTCACGAGGTCAAGATGAAGGGGTTGTCTTATGAAGAAAGGTTGAGCAGGTTGGGCCTATACTCATTGGACTTTAGAAGAATGAGAGGGGATCTTATTGAAACATATAAGATTCTGAAGGGGCTTGACAGGGTAGATGCTGAGAGGATGTTTCCCCTCGTGGGGTAATCTAGAACTAGGGGGCATAATTTCAGAATAAGGGGAAACCCTTTTAAATTGGAAATGAGGAGGAATTTCTTCTCTCAGAGGGTCGTGAATCTTTGAAATTCTCTACCCCAGAGAGCTGTGGAGGCTGGGTATTTGAATATATTTAAGGTGGAGATAGACAGATTTTTGAACGATAAGGGAGTCAAGGGTTATGGGGAGCGGACAGGGAAGTGGAGTTGAGGCCAAGATCAGATCAGCCATGATCTTATTGAATGGCGGAGCAGGCTCGAGGGGCCGAATGACCTACTCCTGCTCCTACGTCTTATGTTCTTATAAGATAGTCACTAATAAATCCAGTAGGAAATTCAGAAGCAACTTCTGAAGTGGTCAGAATGTGGAACCCGCTACCACAGGGAGTGGTTGAATAGCGTAGATGCATTTAAGGGGAAGCTAGGTAGGTACCTGAAGGAGAAAGGAATAGATGGTTATGCTGATAGGGTGAGATGAAGCTCATGTGGAGCATACACACCAGCACAGACCAGTTGGGCCGAATGACCTGCTTCACTGCTGTAAATTGTATGTCATTCCAAATAATGTCTCTCCTGCTTAATTTACTCTGAGAGGTATTGGTTGCTACAGGAAACACTTGGAAATATTCCTCCAGATCGCTAATGTTTCGCTGCTCGATAATAATATTATTATTAATAATAACAACAAGAAAAATAAGAAATGCCAATTAGCTTTAGAAAGCAATCCAGGGGCTTTATTCAATACTTTGGTTTTGAGGGGTTTCGAGATACTGGCGGCCAAAAGTTTGAAAATCGGGCAGGTGGACCTCGGCCTCCCTCTGCTTGGATGCCGAAAGCCCACCTGAGTCAATTTTCAGGCTGGCCTGTTAAGCGGGCAAACAGCAGGCCCACCTGTTTCGGGTGGGGAGGCTCTTTAAATATGCAAATCAGGTGGCTGCGCCATTTCGAAGGGCTAATGGGTGAGGAATGCACGGCGCACGTTCCGCCCGTTGGCACCAGGCGGTGAGCGGCCTAATCAGCGATTCTTAAAGGGACTGGCGTCGGCCTCTCCGCAACCTTTACTTCACCGCGACCCTCTGCCAGCCAGTGCTCGTCCCTTGCTGAGATCGACCCTTTCCCCAACCCCTCCATGCCCCCGGCCTGACCTGCCGACTGGCTCAGTGCGGCAGCCGGCTGGTTTCCTACCACCGGCGATCGGCAGCGAGATACCCGCACGCCAGCCGCAGCTCGCTGGCTACATTCAGGTGAGGCTCCGACCTCCCGATGTCAGCTTCGGATTGGGGGGCCAAGAAAGACTTCCATTTATACAGCACCTTTTACCAACCTCAGGACGTCCCAAAGCACTTCACAGCCAATAAGGTACTTTTGAAGTGTAGTCACTGTTGTAATGTGGGGAAACGCGGCAGCTAATCTGCGCACAGCAAGCTCCCACAAAACAGCACTGTGACAATGACCACAGATCATCTGTTTTTTTTTTAGTGATGCTGATTGAGGGATGAATATCGGCCAGGACACCGGGGAGAACTCACCTGTTCTTCTTCCAAATAGTGCCGTGGTATCTTTTACATCCTCCTGAGAGAGCAGACAGGGCCTTGGTTTAACGTCTTATATGAAAGACGGCACCTCCGACAGAGCAGCACTCCCTCAGCACTGCACTGGAGTGCCAGCCTAGATTTTTGTGCTCAAGTCCCTGGAGTGGGACTATGAACCCACAACCTTCAGACTCGGAGGTAACAGTGCTACCCACTGAGCCACAGCTGACACGTAAAGTCAATCCAATGACTTGGCACCTGTTTTTTTGGGGAATATGTCAGAGAATCCACCTCCTGTGAGTTGTAAATAAATATAATTATATGGTATGAAGAGAATTGGATATATACTTGAAGAGGAAAAATTTGCAGGGCTGTTGCGAAAGAGCAGGGGGAGTGGGACTAATTGGATCGCTCTTTCAAAGAGCCGGCACAGGCACGATGGGCCGAGTGGCCTCCTTCTGTGCTGTACGATTCTACAATCGCATCTTTCAGAGATGTCTCAAAGCGCCTCACATACAATGAATTACTTTGAAATATAATCACTGTTCGCAGCTTTCAATTTCCGCACAGCACAATACTGTGAACAGCAGTGAGAGATGAAAGACCAGTTAATCTGTTTGTGGTGGTGTTGGTTGAGGGACAAGATGTTGATCAGGACAGCAGAACTTCTTGCTTTTCTTCAAATGGTGCCATGGCAACCACCTGAAGTAGGCCTCTATTTAATGTCTGGTCTAAAGGAAAGTACTCCTTCAGTCCTGCGCTAATGTGTCAGATTACATGACTGTGCGCGAGTCCTGGCACAAGGTTCAAAACATCACAGTCCACTTGGCTCCAAACCTCATTACAGCCTTAGTCCAAACATGGATAAAAGAGCTGAATTCCAGAGGTGAGGTGAGAGTGACTGCCCTTGACATCAAGGCAGCATTTGACCGAGTGTGGCATCAAAGAGCCATAGTAAAACTGAAGTCACTGGGAATCGGGGGGAAAACTCTCCAATGGCTGGAGTCACACCTAGCACAAAGGAAGACGGTTGTGATGGTTGAAGGTCACTCATCACAGCCCCAGGACATCGCTGCAGGAGTTCCTCAGGGCAGTGTCCTAGGCACAACCATCTTCAGCTGCTTCATAAATGACCTTCCCTCCATCATAAGGTCAGAAGTGGGGATGTTCGCTGATGACTGCACAGTGTTCAGTGCCATTCACAACTTCTCAGATAATGAAGCAGTCCGTACCTGCATGCAACAAGACCTGGATGACATTCAGGCTTGGGCTGATAAGTGGCAAGTAACATTCGTGCCACAGAAGTGCCAGGCAATGACTATCTCCAACAAGCAAGCGTCTAACCACCGCCCCTTGACATTCAACGGCATTACCATCGCCAAATCCCCCACCATCAATATCCTGGGGGGTCACCATTGACCAGAAACTTAACTGGACCAGCCACATAAATAGTGTGGCAACAAGAGCAGGTCAGAGGCTGGGTATTCTGTGGCCAGTGTCTTACCTCCTGACTCCCCAAAGCCTTTCCACCATCTACAAGGCACAAGTCAGGAGTGTGATGGAATACGCTCCACTTGCCTGGATGAGTGCAGCTCCAACAACACTCAAGAAGCTCGACACCATCCAGGACAAAGCAGCCCGCTAGATTGGCACCCCATCCACCACCTTAAACTTTCACTCCCTCCACCACCGGCGTACCGTGGCTGCAGTGTGTACCATCTACAAGATGCACTGCAGCAACTCGCCAAGGCTTCTTCGGCAGCACCTCCCAAACCTGCGACCTCTACCACCTAGAAGGACAAGGGCAGTAGGTGCAGAGGAACACCACCACCTCCAAGTTCCACTCCAAGTCACACACCATCCTGACTTGGAAATATATCGTCGATCCTTCATCGTCGCTGGGTCAAAATCCTGGAACTCCCTCCATAACAGCACTGTGGGAGTATCTTCACCTCACAGACTGCAGCGGTTCAAGAAGGCGGTTCACCACCACCTGCTCAAGGGCAATTAGGGATGAGCAATAAATGCTGGCCTTGCCAGCGACACCCACATCCCATGAACAAATAAAAAAAAAGTCTAACTCCGAGGTGACAGTGCTACCGATTGAGCCAAGCTGAATGTTGAAGGAGTTCTCCAGTGTGAGTACATGCACCATATTCTCCGGCCTGAACCATGCAGTCCAGGTTCCAGTTCAATCCTCGGCTTGTGCGGTGTCAGCCGGTCTCAGCTGAGCAGCGGCGGAGGCACGGCAATTGGCCTCAGTACCTCAGGTTAGAACAGGGGGAAAAAAATCAGCCATGGGTCCGGCTCTTAACAAATAAGTGAAAATAAAGACTTGCATTTATGTAGCGCCTTTCACGACCTCAGGACGTCACAAAGGGCTTTATAGCCAATGACGTATTTGGAAGTATAGTCACTGTTGTAATGTAGGAAACGCGGCAGCCAATTGTGCACAGCAAGCTCCCACAAAGAGCAATGAGATAATGACCAGGTAATCTGTTTTGGTGGTGTTGGATAACGGATAAATATTGGCCAGGACACCGGGAATAACTCCCCTGCTCTTCTTTGAAATAGTGCCATGGGATCTTTTACATCCACCTGAGAGAGCAGACGGGGCCTCGGTTTAACATTTCATCCAAAACACTGCACCTCCGACAGTACTGCTCTGGAGTGTCAACCTAGATTTGTATGTTCAAGGCTCATGGAGTGAGACTTGAACCCACAACCTTCTGACTCAGAGGTTAGAGTGCTACACACTGAACCATGGCTGACAGCTGGGTGTGTAAGTTGGCTTTGGACAGGATCAAGCTTGGCAATGATACTTTCTCTCTCCCCTCCCCCCCCACTACCATCCCCATGGTCGAATAGTTTGCCAGTGCTTACTGCCTAAGCTCGCACGTGACGACCACTTGGGTGAGGTACCAGAGGGCTGTCGAACCCCACATCCCCTACATGAGTCACGACCTCAGGAGAGAATTGGATTTTTTTTTAAATGTGCAACTTAAAATATTTAATATTTAGGTGATAGTTTTTGCAAGAAGGTCTCGCAAACAAATGATTTTTTTTTTAGTGATGTTGGTTGAGGGATTAATATTGACCAGAACAGGGGAGAACTCCCCTGATCTTCTTTGAAATTGTGCCATGGGATCTTTTACATCCACCTGAGATGGCAGACAGGGCCTCAATTTTGCGTCTCATCCGAAAGTTGGCACCTCCGACAGTGCAGTACTCCCTCAGCACTGCACTGGAGTGTCAGGCAAACACATACCCAATTTGCACATGATAAAATTGTTTAAATTCAATGTGAGGAATGCTCAAACAATAGCAACAATATCACTGCTATTATACCTGTCATCCTCGTTCAGCATGTTCATCGGCAATGTTTATTCCGTGCTCACTCTGCGCCAGGAGTTCCCATTGTTAATTGGTACCTTTACACATCCCACGGCACATAGAATCACAGAATCTTACAGCAAAGAAGGAGGCCATTCGGCCCGTCACGCCATGCCCCATGGTGATAGATTCAGGGGCCTCTGTCCGGTAGAGAACAGAGTTTAAGTTGCATCATCAGTGAGAATGGTGATTAAAATCCTCTACCTACCCGTAGTGCAAGTTAAAAAGTGCAAAGAACATCTTAAAACTATGGACAGCAGCTCAAATGTCGTTATTTGAGTCCAGTTTCTAATCCATAAATCCACACCAATGAAAGAGCTGTTCAATTTAGTCCCACACCCCAGCTTTTTCCCCATGACCCTGAAAATTAGTCCTCCTCAAGTACATGTCCAATTGCCTGTTGAAAGCTCCTATGGAATCGGATTCCACCACCCTTTCAGGTAGTGCGTTCCAGATCTTAAAAACTCCCTGTGTGAAGAAATTTCTCCTCATTGCCCCTCTAGTTCTTTTGCCAATTATTTTAAATCTATGACCTCTGGTTACCACTTGCCAGAGGAAACAGTTTCTCCCTACTTGCTCTGTCTAAACCCCTTATAATTCTGGATGCCTCTGTTAGGTCTTAACCCTCTCTGCTCCAAGGAAAACAATCCCAGCTTCTCCAGTCACTCCACATAACTGAAGTCCCACATCCCTGGTATCATCCTGGTAAACCTCCTCTGTACCCTCTTGAACACACAACCTTCTGACTCAGAGGTAAGAGTGCTACAACTGAGCCACAGCTGACACCTTGGGGGAAAAATTCAGTTGGATTGCGCCTCCCGTTAGCGCCTTAAGAGGGCGCTAATGGGGCGCAAAGCAACCAGCGCCCGTGCGCGGCGATCTTTGCGCCGCTCACGAAATTAACTAGACATTTTGCGGCGGCGCTAAACACTACCGCCACGATCTCCTGCGCCGGCCGATCGTGACATCAGTCGAGAGTGCAACACCCCAATAGCGCCCCGGACTGGATATTGAGTGGCGCCCTCTGTCTTACCGCCTGCCACTAGCAATGACAGGTTGAGGGGAGCATTTTGCAGTCAGGAAGGGACTGGGGGAGCGCTATTTAAAGGCGACCGCTTCCTGCCTTTTTTTGTCGGCGAAATGTTTTGCACCACGCATTCTGAGAGAGAGAGAGACTGCAGGAGATATTCAAATGCTGTGTTGAGGAGTTTTGGGTACTGAGCAGCACTTTGCAGGTTCTTTCTGGTTTGATCTTCCTTGCATCGATTTAGAAGAGACTGTGGGGGCTGCAGTCTGAGCTCTTTCCCTGGGTCTCTCCATTGTTCTTTCCAGCAGATTTGATGTACAGGTCTCTCCAGGCCGAGATTCAAGGCTGCAATGAGCAGGATGTGGATGGAGAGCAAGATCAACCCTCCCCTTTAAGAACTGGCCGGCGCCATTGTGTCTGTGTTCCATTGCTGACTGACATCACATGAGCTTCACCAGCGCTCTGAGGTAGCGCCTCGCTCCTCGGCGTTAGCGCCTTAAGAGAGGTGTGCAGCGCCATATTTAGCGCTCCAATCACCTCCAGGGGCGATAGAAGCCAAGTTTGCAGTCGGAGGCGATAATTAGCGCTAGGCGCTAAACGTTGCGCACGGCCGATAATGGCGCCCCAGTCGGGGCGATACTGAATTTTTCCCCCCTTGGTGCCAGGACAAAGTTGGGTGCCTGACCTGCCCCATGGTGATTTGATTCAGGGGGCTTTGTCCAGTGGCGAACAGAGTTTAAGCTGCATTCAAGTGAAGTATTGATGCAGCGCAACCCGTTTTGCTGCCACTATTTCGGGACCAGGTGGCGTCAGTTCATGCTGGTAAGTTCAGAGATCAGAGGGGAGCAGTCCAACTGCGATAACTGCTACCTCATCTCGCTTCTTGGGGTCGTCAAAGTGACCTTAAGCAAGTTCATCGCCTCAGATAGTCTGCCGGAAAAAGTCAACGTGTGATCCACAGCAACTACAGCCCAGTTCACCGACCTTACCACACCTCGTCAAGGTCAGGAGAACAAAACTAAGAGATGAAATGGCACGGGATTTTTCGCAGGCTGTTCCTTACTGCCAAGTTCAGAAAGACTGGCAAAGCTGTTCGGACTGAATCAGCCGGGAGCAAAAAAAAGTGAGAGACTGCAAAGAGGTCGTTTTTGATCTGCTCCCTGGTGTCTCGGTCGAAGCATTGACCTCCCACGCATCGCCTCGGGCCTTGGCATCGTCAGTCTTGACAAAACTGGAAGTGATATTTCAGCCTGCTCCTGGCAATCAACGCGGGGGGTGGGGGGTGGAGCGGGGGGGGGGGGGGGTGGAGCGGGGGTGGATTCTTGACATCAGGGTCAAAGTCCAGCATCTGAAAAATCAGGGTCAAAGTCCAGCATCTGAAAACTGTCCAGCAGTTCACCTGCTTGGGTAAAATAATCATGCCTGATGGTTCTGTTGACACGGTGGTTGTGGGGCATGTGAGAAAAGGACAGGCACTGCATTTGAAAGGCTGCAGGACAAAAAAAAAGTGTTTGAAGAGTGCGGGCTGAAACTGGCAATGCTGATCGCATCACAGCTTAGCTCAGTTGGTAGCACACTTGCCTCTGAGATAGAAAGGCTGTGCGTTCGAAGCACATATCCGGGCTGACACGTCAGTGCAGGGCTGATGAGACATTAAACCAAGGACCCACTCGTTCAGGTGGATGGAAATGACCCCATAACACTCTTTGAAAAAAAGAACAGGAAAATTTCCAGGCGTTCTGGCCAACATTCATCTCTCAATCAAAAACAAAACACCTGGTCCTTCATACATTCGTTCCTAGTTTGGGGCCAGCTAGGAAGCTCTAGTTGTCACCTGTGTTTTGTTAATAGTCATTTGAATATCTACAGACACAGAGGGCTGGATTTTGCCCGCCTCCGAGCAATTTTCTCAGAATCGGGGTTTCAGACCCCGTTTCCATCCCGCCTCCAAGAGGCGGGATAGGCCCTTAAGGCCCTTAACAACCAGTTAATTGCCTCTATAATCCCATTTTGAGAAGCCTTTCTGATTTTAACGCATTTCCCACATCCTGCACGTCTCCTCTGGAACACGCCAGTTAGTCCTGGTGGCCTCACAAGTGAATGGCTTACGAACAGCTGCAGCTCCACCATTAAAAAGGAGTTTTCACCAATGATCATTTGCAGGTGGCAGAACTTTGTTATTTCAGGTCTGGGCGAACTTTTAGCAGGCCTACTCATTGTTGTGGAAGTTTGGAGCCTGACACCCATCTCCAGTGTGACCTCCTGGGAAACCCCTCTCCCCACCTTGACTGAGCACTTCCTCAACTGAGGCATATTCCAGAAGCATGGGAACCATTTATTTCCTTTCCTCCTGGACATCAGATTCGGACAAAGACCAGCCGCGGCAGCAGCAGAACCATGAACAACAGCAGCACCAACTGCAGGAGCAATAGCAGGAGCTCCAAGCTGCTGCTCACCCACCTGAAGCTGCACAGGCCAGAAGGCGCCAGCGCGCGACCACATTGCTGCCTGGGATGCAAGGGATGCACTCATGTTGGCCAGATTTGCTTAGCCTGCACAATCAAACACTTTTAGAAACATAGAAACATAGAAGATAGGAGCAGGAGTAGGCCATTCGGCCCCTCGAGCCTGCTCCGCCATTCGATGAGATCATGGCTGATCATCTAAACTCAGTACCCTGTACCTGCCTTCTCCCCATATCACTTGATACCTTTAGCTTTAAGAAATATATCTAACTCATCCTTGAATATATTTAATGACTTCGCCTCAACTACCTTCTGTGGTAGAGAATTCCACAGGTTCACCACTCTCTGGGTGAAGAAATTCTTCCTCATTTCTGTCCTAAATGGTTTACCCGTTATCCGTAGATTATGACCCCTGGTTCTGGACTCTACGACCATCGGGAACATTCTTCCTGCATCTAGTTTGTCCAGACCTGTCAGAATTTTATATGTTTCGATGAGATCCCCTCTCATTCTTCTATACTCCAGTGAGTATAAGCCCAATCGACCCAATCTCTCCTCATATGTCATTCAAGCCATCCCAGGTATCAGCCTTGTGAATCTTCGCTGAACTCCTTCCATGGCAAGAACATCCTTCCTCAGATAAGGCGACCAAAACTGCACACAGTACTCAAGGTGTGGTCTCACCAAGGCCCTGTACAACTGCAGCAGGACATCCCTGTTCTTTTACTCAAACCCTTTCGCTATCAAGGCCAACATACCATTTGCCGCCTTCACCGCCTGCTGCACCTGTATGCTTACTTTCAGCGACTGGTGCACAAGGACACCCAGGTCTCGTTGCACTTCCCCTTCTCCCAATCTATTGCCATTCAGATAATAGTCTGCCTTTCTGTTTTTGACACCAAAGTGGATAACCTCACACTTATCCACGTTATATTGCATCTGCCACGCTTCTGCCCATTCACCCAACCTGTCCAGATCATCCTGGAGTTTTTCGCTATCCTCCTCGCTGCACACACTCCCACCCAGCTTTGTATCATCTGCAAACTTGGAGATATTACATTTAATTCCCTTATCTAGATCATTAATGTATATTGTGAATAGCTGGGGTCCAAGGACCGATCCCTGCGGTACCCCACTAGTCACTGCTTGCCACTCGGAAAAAGACCCATTAATTCCTACTCTTTGCTTTCTGTCCGCCAACCAGTTCTCTATCCAAGTCAATACCTTGCCCCCAATCCCATGTGCCTTAACATTACACGCTAATCTCTTATGCGGGACCTTATCGAAAGCCTTTTGAAAGTCCAAATACACCACATCTACTGGTTCTCCCTTATCTATTTTCCCAGTTACATCCTCAAAAAATTCCAGTAGATTAGTCAAGCACGATTTACCTTTTGTAAATCCATGTTGACTTTGTCCGAATCTGTCACTGTTTTTCAAATGCTCAGCTATTACATCCTTTATAATGGACTCTAGCATTTTCCCTACTACCGATGTCAGGCTTACCGGTCTGTAATTCCCCGCTTTCTCGCTACCATCCTTTTTGAATAGTGGGGTAACATTAGCTACCCTCCAATCCATGGGTACAGTTCCAGATTCCATCGAATGTTGGAAGATGATCAGCAATGCATCTACTATTTCTAGGGCCACTTCCTTAAGTACCCTAGGATGTAGATTATCAGGCCCTGGGGATTTATCGGCCTTCAATACCGTCAATTTCCCTAACACCATTTCACTGCAAATACTGATTTCTTTCAGTTCCTCCCTTTCATCAGACCGTATGTTCTCCAACATCTCTGGGAGGTTATTTGTGTCCTCCTTTCTGAAGACAAAACCAAAATATGCATTTAATTGGGCTGCCATTTCTTTGTTCCCCATTCTAACTTCCCCCGCTTCTGACTGCAAGGGACCTACACTTGATTTCACTAATCTTTTTCTCTTCACATATCTATAAAAGCTCTTACAGTCAGTTTTTATGTTCCCAGCAAGCTTACTTTCATATTCTATTTTCCCCTTCTTAATTAATCCCTTTGTCCTCCTTTGTTGAATCCTAAACTGCTCCCAATCCTCAGGGCTACCGCTTTTTCTGGACAATTTATATGCCCTCTCCTTGGATCTTATGCTATCCCTAATTTCCCTTGTTAGCCACGGTTGAGTCACCCTTTTTGTTTTATTCTTATGCCACACTGGGATGTACAAATTCTGTAGTTCATCCATGCAGTCTTTGAATGTTTGCCATTGCCTATCCACCGTCAACCCCTTGAGTGACATTCCCCAATCAATCCTACCCAATTCGCGCCTCATACCATCGTAGTTTCCTTTATTTAAATTCAGGACCCTAGTCTCTGATTCAACTACTTCACTCTCCATCCTAATGAAGAATTCTATCATATTATGATCACTCTGACCCAAGGGGCCTCGTACAACAAGATTGCTAATTAATCCTTTCTCGTTGCATAATACCCAGTCTAAGATGGCCTGATCTCTGGTTGGTTCCTCGACATATTGTTCCAGAAAACCATCTCGTAAACATTCTAGGAATTCCTCCTCCACAGTATTTTTACTAATTTGGTTAGCCCAATCTATATGTAAATTAAAGTCACCCATGATGACTGCTGTGCCCTTACTGCATGCTTCTCTAATTTCCCTTTTAATGCCGTCCCCAACCTCCGTATTACTGTTTGGAGGTCTATATACCACTCCCACTAACGTTTTCTGCACCTTGTTATTTCTCAGTTCTACCCATACAGATTCCGCATCATCAGAGCTAATATCCTTCCTTTCAATTGTGTTTTGCCTCGCACCTTCTTACCAGAGCATCGACAATGGACAAGAACCTGTGGATTCCTATCACTCTGACCATCACACTGACAATTGCAAGTCGCCCTAAGCCCTCAATGTAGAAGTCCCATTTGCGAGATGACACAAGCCACAACTTCAACAGTTTGCCATCAAATCTGTTTATCAGCACATTACAAGGATGGCTTGTCAAAAAACAATACAACAGAACACCCAAGTGACTACCCTTGTGACTACTTATGCTTTATCTTCCTCTTATGCGTGCTCCTACGTGGTGCTTCCCCTGTGGCTTCAGCAGATGTGGAGGCCCCTTGCTCACTTTCTTGCTGCTCCTGTCTCAACACCTTTGGCGGGCGTCCTCTGGGGTTGCGAGCCTGTGAGGGCTCGGCAACAGTCTACTGCTCCTGCGGCTGTGCAGGTGCTGAGACACCCATCTCAGTTGGGTGAGGACTCTGGTGGGGCTCTGACCGAGGGCTTTGCAGTGGCATGGTCATGTGAGCACTTGGAGAGGAGCCCCCACTTCCTTGTTGTCTGCCACCAACATCCCTCTCCTGGGTCAGCCCCACTTCAGAGCTAGCAAGTGGCTTGACAGCACTTTGCTGCACTTCAGGGGGGCCATGAGGACCCGTTTCTGCAATGGAAGTCCTACTCCAGAGGACTTCCATGAAGGTCTGCTTTCTCTGCTCAATAGCTGACCATCACTCCTCAAGAGATGTCAGTCTATTCTGAACAATGACCATGTTTTCTACACTCTGGCGACTTAGCTCCTCCATGGCCATAGCCATTCTCTCCTCTACCGTAGCCATCCTTTCCACGGAGGTTACCATCCTTTCCGTGGTGATCCGTTCATGCGCCAATGCCTCCACAAAGGCTCTGCTCATGTTCGCGATGGACTCCTCCATTCGCTCCACATTCGCAGCGACCCTGGAGACAAAACCTGCCAGAGACTCCGGCACCTGTTCCTGGAGTTCCAGCACCGCTCTCCTTCTGGATGGACCCGGAGGCACAGGGTCGACATGCAGCTGAGCTGAGCTGGGAGAGTCCTGCGCCCTCCGACGAGGACTCTCCACTGCTGTCCCTGTCTCCACCATCTGCTGATGCTCACTTGTGAGCTGTGATACACCAGGTGCCAACACTACTCTATGTCCCGAGGGTCTCACCGAGGTGTGAGTGTCTGCGCTGGTGCTGGGTGCGTTGAATTCTGCTGATGCGGCGCCCTCAGAGGTTGCAGCTTCCTCTGAGGAGTCTGGTGGCTCAGGCTGTTCCTCCTGGACAGTGGGGAGGGGGGCTGTCGATGGTCCTGTGGAGGAGTAAAGGAAAGAGTTAGACATGTGAGATAAACGTTGCATGCACATTGAATTGTGCAGATGATCATAAGGCAATCTGTTAGAGCATCAGAATCATCATCAGTGACTCATGCAATGTCAATGAGAGAGATGCCAAACTATTCTGTCACCAGCTTGCTGTGATGCACCCGTCTGTCCATCCCCCACTTCCTCGACACCGGCGATTTCCAGGGCCGCCTCCTCCGAGGTGGTGAGCTGGGCTACTGAGGGTGGCCCTCCTCCTGTCATGGTTCTTTCCCTCTTATTGTGGGCTCTCTTTTCCTGCAATGAGGGACACAAGTGGAGTTTGAGTGAGAATGAAGGAGTGAGTGTAGAGAATCCATAGCATAGATGCTTAGAAGGAGACAAAGAGCCCTCCCTGTGTGTTGTAAGTTGTTGTCATTGCATCACAGTGATAGGGAGTGTGAGGGCTGCATGGTCGAATAGTTAAGTGAATGTGACCATAGAGAAAGAGGGAATGGGTAAGGGTGCAGGGATGTCAGTGTCAAGTGGGATGTGGAGGAAGAGGTTGGCAAAGCTGAGTGCTGGTGAGGAGAGGCGATGGGGATCAGATTGAGGGTGATGGGAAAGTCATACTCACTTTTCCTGTGCGGAGAAGGTCATGAAACCTCTTCCTGCATTGCAGCCAGGTTCTGCGGCACATAGACATTGAGTTGACCTGCTGGGCCACTTGCATCCACACAGCTTTAGTCTGCTGGGGAGGGTTTTTCCTCCCTGAGGAAGGGAAGAGCACCTCCTTATTTGATCTTGCTCCCTCCATCAGAGTTTGGAGGGAGGCCTCATCGACCCTTGGAGCACACTTTGGCCTACTGCTGGACATAGTTGCTGAATAAAGCGATCACAACAATGGGCATAAAGTTTCCAGTCTCCAGAAGAAACAAGGCTGCTTGCAGGCCTTAAATCCAGCAGCATTGATTACGTCATCGGAGGCGACTTTCTGTATGAAAAGACTCATTGCACCAGGGGTTTCCACACGCTGGAAATCAAGTGCCCAATTAGGGCAAAATCGCACTTTATTCCCACTTCACATCAGAGTCGGGGTCCTGACACGAAAACCACCTGACACGCCCCGAGCCCGCCCCCAATGGCAAAATCGAGCCCAAAGATACATGTCCAGGAACCAAATTCTATTTTCACAGACGAAAGTCGGTTCTGATGATAGGTCGTTAACCTGAACCGTTAACTCTGTTTCTCTTTCCACAGACGCTGAACGTTTTCCAGCCTTTTCTGTTTTTGTTTCTATGTTTACAGATATCCCTCAGAAAGTCACAAATCGGTGCTGCCAAACAGGGCATGCGCCTCATGTGTCAGCCGTGGCTCAGTGGGTAGCACTCTTGCCTCTGAGTCTGAGGGTTGGGTTCAAATCCCACTTCATGAGACTTGAGCGCGTAATCTAGGTTAGCATTTTATTGCAGTACTGAGGGAGTGCTGCACTGTTGGTGCCATCTTTCAGATGAGAAGTTATCCCTCAACCAACATCACCAAAAACAGATTATCCGGTAATTATCACATTTGCTGTTTGTGGGAGCTTGCTGTGCGCAAATTGGCTGCCGCATTTCCTACATTACGACAGTGACTACACTTCAAAAGTACTTCATTGGCTGTAAAGCGCTTTGGAACATCTTGAGGTTGTGAAAAGCGCTGCATTAATGCAAGTCTTTCTTTCTATCTTTGTCCCACCTAGTGCTTTCAGCTCCACGTCCTCCCCTTCTCGAGCTGCTAACAGACACCAGTAATCCGACAGTGAGCCAACCCTCACGTTCACCCCTAGTTGTGCAACGCCTCAGGTTGGTCTCCCACAGGTTGGCCAAAGCCCAGGCCCTTCCCTCTGCAGTGAAGCAAAATGAAAAGATTCCCCATTCTGCCAAAGTCCTGCATCATCCCCTCCACACACCCACCCCCACAGTACCAGCAAACTCTAAGAGCCCCCGTCCAGTTCTGCCAAGCCCCAGGACTGTCATGCTGTGCTACCAAAGCATAGGATTATCGTCCCAGGGCTACCAAAATATAGGCCAACCCCCACCCCCACCTCTCCGGTGAAACCAGAGCCCATTCTCCCACCCTAATGCTGTTAAATATCAAAGACCAACTGTTCCAGTAATCACTTTGGGATCAAGTCCCCTCGGCTCCTCCACCACTGACCCCTGGCACGCTTTCCTGGGGATTATTTACTAATAAG
The DNA here is from genome assembly GCA_030390025.1 of Squalus acanthias. Taxonomy (NCBI): domain Eukaryota; kingdom Metazoa; phylum Chordata; class Chondrichthyes; order Squaliformes; family Squalidae; genus Squalus; species Squalus acanthias. The sequence goes on from CM059426.1 coordinate 17,098,079, forward strand.
CCTGCCATTGGTGGGTGCCCATGCCACTAGGGTGCATCTACCATATATGGAGACTAGTTCGGCCAAACAATGCCTGGCCGGGTCGGAGGAGGGTTATCAGGTTATCAGGTCCTTCATCCCCGGAAGCAATTTATAGATGCTTTCTTTTCCCTTTTGCAAGGGGATCATTTTAAAAATTCAAAAGAAATGTTTGGTCCCAGATCCTTGGGGGACGAGGACCTGGACCTATGGTTGGGCCCCACGACCGTTGGTGGTTGGGGGATGTATGCCTGGTCTCTTCAGCCACACCTCTTCAGCTCCTACACCAGATTCCAGTGAAAGCTTGGGATACAGGAACTCCCAACATGGGGAATCCATCACCCCCCTCCCCCAGCCAATAGTTTAGTACAAGGCAGGGACGGTGTATCCAGGCCCCGCCCGAGTATCCAACCATTCGAGTGGACTCCTGCCAAAGTTGCAGAGGAAGAATGCACGAATGGCCATGGATTTCCGAGGCCCAGATATCTACCACCAATTGGTGTATCTTGCAAGTAATCTTGCTGTGTATTCTCAGTTTTTAAAATGATAAGAGTTACAATTTAAATGTAAGGATATGTGTGTGTGTGGCCCTGATTTTATGGCCCACATGGCATATCCTTATACATTGTGAACAGTGACATGTGTAGCTACTTCCAGTTTCTGGGGCCTCAGGTTAGGTCACTTCCGGGCCAGGTGGCCCTGACGTTGTCACGTTCGGGCCATGTGTGGGGGTGTAATGATGTCACTTCTGGGTCAGCCCCTCTGATGATGTCACTTCCTCTCACCTGCAGGAGCTCGGTGCCTTGCTGCTACTTTCAAGGATTCCTAGGGCCTTTGTAAGGAGCTGAACTGCAGCCTTGTTATAAACAATCCAGTGACTCACCATGAGCAATGGCACAGGAGATCCACTAGTATTCTACGGTTGTGGTGTTGTACTTCAACTTATTGACTTTGTTGATTACTACTCTGCATTGTTTGGACATTTTTAGCATTGAGTTTGCTAAGTGCCTTAGGCTTCTTTCAGCTTCAACCCGAGTTATTTCAACATCGTTCATGGAGAACCAGTGTTGATGCCTATTTTTCTTCCTATATGTAGCGTTTTACAGGTTCCTGAATTAAATTTCATCTCCCTTTGTTTTGTTCACTAGCATATTTTGTCCAACTCATGCTGTACTTTCTGAGCTACCTCTTCCGATTCTACGGCACCTTCTGGTTTGGGATCATTTTTTTTCTTTGTTCATGGGATGTGGGCGTCGCTGGCAAGGCCGGCATTTGTTGCCCATCCCTAAATGCCCTTGAGAAGGCGGTGGTGAGCTGCCTTCTTGAACCGCTGCAGTCCGTGTGGTGACGGTACTCCCACAGTGCTGTTAGGGAGGGAGTTCCAGGATTTTGACCCAGCGACGATGAAGGATCAGCGATATACTTCCAAGTCAGGATGGTGTGTGACTTGGAGGGGAACTTGGAGGTGGTGGTGTTCCCATGCGCCTGCTGCCCTTGTCCTTCTAGGTGGAAGAGGTCGCGGGTTTGGGAGGTGCTGCCGAAGGAGCCTTGGCAAGTTGCTGCAGTGCATCTTGTAGATGGTGCCCACTGGAGCCACGGTGCGCCGGTGGTGGAGGGAGTGAATGTCTAAGGTGGTGGATAGGGTACCAATCAAACAGGTTGCTTTGTCCTGGATGGTGTCGAGCTTCTTGAGATTTGTTGGAGCTGGGGAAATACCAGGAGATTGGAGACAGGCTAATGTGCTGTTCATGACAAAACAGACCCAGGCAACTGCTGCTCCATTAGTGTTACTCCCATATAAACTAATAGAATCATAGGAACGGGAGGAGGCCAAACAGCCTCTCGAGCCTGTTCCACCATTCAATCAGATCATGGCTGATCTGTACCTTAACTCCATTTACCCTCCTTAGCTCAATATCCCTTGATAACCTTGCCTAACAAAAATCTATTGATCTCAGTTTTGAAACCTCTAATTGTCCCCCAGCATCCACAGCCTCTGGAGGGGGGGAGAGAGTTCGAGTTCCAGAGTTCTACTACCCTTTGTATAAAATCGATTATTAGAAGTAAAATTAAGGATTATCTCAACAATAATAACTTAGTTAACAGCAGTCGACATGTATTTAGAAGGGAAAGATCCTGCCTAACCAATCTTCTCGACCTCTTTAAGGAAGTGACAACCCAGTGAACTGTGGCAAGGCCTGTGACATCATGTACCTCGATTTCCAAAAGAGCTTTTGACAAAGTTGCACATAAAAGGCTATTAGTTAAACTCAAAGCCGTAGGAATTCAGGGTAAACTTTGGGACTGCACAAGAAACTGCCTGATGATTGGAAAATTAATATTATGAAGGGTTTTCATAGAGTAAGTAGGGAGAAACTGTTTCCACTGGCAGGAGGGTCGGTAACCAGAGGACACAGATGTACGATAATTGCAAAAGAAGCAGAGGAGAGATGAGAAGAATTTCTTCTACGCCGCGAGTTGTTATGATCTGGAACGCGCTGCCTGAAAGGGCGGTGGAAACAGATTCAACAGTAACTTTCAAAAGGGAATTGGATAAATACTTGAAGGGGAAAAAATTGCTGGGCTATGGGGAAAGAGCAGCGGGGGAGTGGGATTAATTGGATAGTTCTTTCAAAGAGCCGGCACAGGCACGATGGGCAAAATAGCCTCCTTCTGTGCTGGATCAGTCTATGATTTTATTAGAGGAGTTATGTCAGAGAGGGCAAGATACTGAGCCTCAGGGCCCACCACCACCTTCTCAAGGGCAATTAGGGGTGGGCAATAAAGGCTGGCTTTGCCAGCGACACCCACATCACGTGAATGAATAAAAAAAATAAAAAGTCATGTGAATCTCAGAATGCCTTGGATCTGAAATTTCTTGGCTCCTAAGAGCTGCCAACAAAGGCAGCATAAAACACGGGCTCCCATCCTTGTTGGCCATCCAAGCGGCCTATCGGTTGAACGCTACTGGTTAAAATGGGAAGGGAAGAACTGGAATATCAAGGAATGTTACTGCATCGATTCAGCCATTCGGCCTATGGTGCCTGTGCAGGCTCTTTGAAAGAGCGATCCAATTAGTCCCACTCGCCCTGCTCTTTCCCCAAAGCCCTGCAAATGCTTCCCTTTTCAACTATGAATCCAATTCCCCTTTGAAAGTTACGATTGAATCTGCTTCCTCCACCCTTTCAGGCAGCGCGTTCCAGATCGCGACAGCTCGCTGCGTAAAAAAAAAATTCCCCTCATCTTCCCGCCCGCAGCTATCTATTTCAGTGCAGCTCTAAACATGACACAATTATGCCAGAAAATATATTTTTTAACGACGCTATACATTCATTTATGGGATAGTGAGGGACAGAACCATCAATGTGTTTGAATGGCCGAATTTTCTGAGTTACAGAGGTGTCGTCGGGTCACTTTAGTACCAAACAGTCCTTTGTTTGCCCGAAGGAGTGTTCACTCCAGAGTGCACTTGGCTTGGCATGCTCCTGTTCATGTGATTCCTACATCACAATAATCACAGGCACTCACCTCAGACAAGTATTGGACAGCATACTTCGACAAAAACAAAAAAATGGGCGATCGGTGGTTGCCCGGGTCAAACAGAGGTGAGTTGGTCCGCTGTCCCTCCAACCAGTTTCCCATCGCCAAGCTCTGAGGTATTACTGTGCGTAACAACAACTTGTATTTATGTAGTGCCTTTAACATAGTAAAAACGTCCCAAGGTGCTTCACAGGCGTGCTATAAAACAAAAATTTGACACCGAGCCACATCAGGAGATATTAGGGCAGGTGACCAAAAGCTTGGTCAAAGAGGTAGGTTATAAGGAGCGTCTTAAAGGAGGAAAGAGAGATAGATAGGCGGAGAGGTTTAGGGAGGGAATTCCAGAGCTTAGGGCCTGGACAGCTGAAGGCACGGCCACAAATGGATGAGCGATTAAAATCAGGGATGCTCAAGAGGCCAGAATTAGAGGAGCGCAGAGATCTCGGAGGGTTGTGGGGCTGGAGGAGATTACAGAGATAGGGAGGGGCGAGGCCATGGAGAGATTTGAAGACAAGGATAAGAATTTTAAAATCGAGGCGTTGCTTAACCGGGAGCCAATGTAGGTCGGCGAGCACAGGGGTGATGGGTGAACGGGATTTGGTGCGAGTTAGGACACGGCCAGCCGAGGCTTGGATGACCTCAAGTTTATGGAGGGTAGAACGTGGGAGGCCAGCCAGGAGTGCGTTGGAATAGTCCAAGGGGACGTAAATTGTTTTCAGGCAACAAGTTCAGAGCGAATGTTTCGAATGACACAGTTGATAAATCCCTACTGAAAAACTTGCTTGAATATTGTTGCCACTGGGAGTTGTTGTGATCGGGAATGCACGGCCTGAAAGAGTGATGGAAGCAGATTCGACAGCAACTCTCAAAAGAGAATTGGATAAGTACTTGGAAAGAAAAAATTTGCAGGGCTATGGGGAAAGAGTGGAGGGAGTGGGGCTAATTGGATCGCTCTTTCAAAGAGCCGGCACAGGCGCGATGGACCAAATGGCCTCCTTCTGTGCTGTAAGATTCGATGAATCTCATTTTAACATCTAAGGGGTAGAAATTGGTATACATTGTGCCTGTTTTTCGGGTGTAAACACCATCCCACATCTCGAGAATGAATGAATAAATAAAATGTCATCCCCTAAAATGAGCGTGTTGCCATTGAGAGGTGTTTCCAACACCTGGAGCTTGCCCACAGATTCAAATGTGGGAACTCACTACACAAGGACTAGTTGAGGCGAATAGCATAGCTGCATTTCAGGGGGAAGCTCGATAAGCACATGAGGGAGAAGGGACTAGAAGGATATGTTGATAGGGTGAGGTGAAGTAGGGTGGGAGGAGGCTTGTGTGGACCATAAACACCGGCACAGACCAGTTGGGCCAAATGGCCTGTTTCTGCGCTGTGAATTTTATGTAGGTCGATGTAAATGAGGCTGGTGCTGGAAGTTTAAGCTGAGTAAGTGCTTGTGATGTCGGAAGTCCCTTCCAGTGAGGATCCCAATGGAAATTCTAGATTCTTACCTCGAGCCTGCAGGAGGCCTGGTAGTAACACTATGGAACAACACAGCATGATTTTATTTTTGTTTACTAGTCGGTTCCTCATGGTTGTAATTGTTGTCATCGATCAGGAGATCTTGGGTTACATAACTGAGTTCTGTCAATGGCGGGTAGGTCAAGTTGAAATTATCAGGCACTAGCAGTTGGATGCCAACCTTGGTACCACTCGTGCCTCTGAGTCAAGCCCCACTCCTGGTCTTAGAGGGTGAATTCCCTCAAAGCTCTGCCCGCTCTGCCACCATGACTTTCCTGGGATGGGAGGATTGTCCTATGAGGAGAGATTAAATAGACTAGGCCTATGTTTTCCAGAGTTTAGAAGAATGAGAGGTGATCTCATTGAAACATACAAAATTCTTACAGGGCTAGACAGGGTAGATGTAGGGAGGATGTTTCTCCCGGCTGGGGAGTCTAGAACCAGGGGTCACAGTCTCAGGATAAGGGGTCGGCCATTTAGGACTGAGATAAGGAGAAATTTCTTCACTCAGAGGGTGGTGAATCTTTGGAATTCTCTACCCCAGAGGGCTGTGGATGCTCAGTCGTTGAGTATATTCAAGACAGAGGTCGATATATTTTTGGGAACGAAGGGAATTAAGGGATTTGGGAATAGTGCGGGAAGGTGGAGTTGAGGTAGAAGATCGGCCATGATCCTGTTGAATGGCAGAGCAGGCTCGAAGGGCCAAATGGCCTACTCCTGCTCCTATTTCTTATGTTCTTATGCCATAGTTGAATATCTATCATTGTGTGCAAGGTGTGAGATGTGGGTGTAAGTGTTGCTAAGTAGAGATTGTTGCTGGGGGTGTGGTCCATTGAGCAGTGTGTGAAGCTTGTGGTACAGATGGTGGTATGCAGCATTTGTTGAAGCCTTCACTCACCCTGACCACCCGTGTGAGCTCGTTAAACTTCCTGCAGGAACCCGCGAAAAAAACTGGAACAAGAAAGGTAAGTTATATTTATTACTTACCTCGGCCACCTCGCCTTTAATCATCGCCCCCGAAACGGCCGGCCACCCGATGCAAGTCTCCTGCAGCTGTCAGTGTTTTCGACCAGCGCTGCTGCAGGGGGCTGAAGTCAATTTCAGGTCCGGGGCGCGACCGGGGCAATGCGCACGGCGATGACATCACAATCTCTGGGCAAAGGAGATCGGGGCGCAATGCCGTAGCGCCACCGCAAAACTCCCACTGAATATGGCGGAAGTCGATGTCAGCGCTGCGCCCAGTCGCAAAGCAATTTGTGCCTCATTAGCGTCCCCCGGGGGCGCTAACGGGAGATGCAACGGCACCCAATTTCGCCCCCTTTGTGCCTTAAAGGAATATATATTTGTTGTAAATTATGTAGTTTCCCAATCTACCTTAGCCAACTCGCCCCTCATACCTACGTAGTTTGCTTTGTTTAGATTTAAGACCCTAATTAACTAAATCACTTTCAAACTCAATATAAAATACTATCATATTATGGTCACTCTTCCCTTTTACTACAAGGTTATTAATTAACCCTTTCTCATTGCACAATACTAGATCTAAAATAGCCTGTTCCCTAGTTGGTTCCTCAACATACTGATCCAGAAAACTATCTTTTATACATTCCATGAACCCGTCCTCGACACTATTACTGCAAAATTGGTTTGCCCAGTCTATATGTAGATTAAAGTCCCCCATGATTACTCTATTACCCTTGTTACATGCGCCTCTAATTTCCTGATTTATACTCTGCCCTACATTACAACTACTGTTTGGGGGCCTATAAACAACTCCCACCCATGTTTTCTGCCCCTTGCTGTTTCTTAGCTCCACCCAAACTGATTCTACTTCTTGATTTTCGGAGCTAAGATCCTTTCTCTCTACTGTCTTTATCCCATCCTTTATTATCAGGGCTACCCCTGCTCCTTTTCCATTTTGCCTATCTCTTCTAAAAGTTATGTATCCTGGAATATTTAGTTCTCAACCTTGGTCACTTTGCAACCACGTCTCCGTAATGGCTATTAGATCAAACCTATTACTTTCTATCTGCGCTATTAATTCATCTATTTTGTTGCGAACGCTTCGCGCATTCAGATATAGTGCCTTTAGCTTTGACTTTTTACTATTTGTCCCTGATGACACCTTAGTCACTGATGCCCTATTACCTTTGTTACTTTCTCTATCCCTTCTGAACCACTCTGCTTATTTTTACCCAAAACTCTGCTCTGCTCTAGAGCATTGACATTTCTTTGCTGCTTTTAAATTAACTCTTTACTGAATCCTCCCACCGCAACCCCCCGCCCCCGCCCCCCCCCCCCCCCCTCATTCGTTTAAAGACCTGTCTACTGCCCTAGTTATTCGATTTGCCAGGACACTGGTTGCAGCCCGGTTTAAGTGGAGCCCGTCTCAATGGAACAACTCCCTCTATCCCCAGTACTGGTGCCAGTGCCCCATGAACTAAAACCCCTGCCTCGCACACTCCTCTTTCAGCCACGCCTTTAACCTTCTAATCTGCTTATCCCTGTGCCAATTAGTGCATGGCTCAGGTAACAATCCAGAGATTATTACCTTTTGAGGTTCTGCTTTTTAATTTGGACCCCAACTCCTCAAACTCTCTCAGAAGAACCTCATTCCTAGTTCTACCTATGTCGTTGGTTCCTACGTGGACCACGACAACTGGATCTTCCCCTTCCCACTCCAAGGTGTTCTCCAGCCACGAGGAGATGTCTTTAACCCTGGCACCGGGCAGGCAACACAGCCTTTGGTACTCCCTGTTGCGGCTGCAGAGAACAGTATCTAGCACCCTAACTATACTGTCGCTTACCACTGCCACATTCCTTCCTTCTCCCCCCACTTGAATGGCCTCCTGCACCACAATGCCGTGGTCAGTTTGCCCATCCTCCCTGCAGTCCTTGTTCTCATCCATACAGGCAGCAAGTACCTCGTACCTGTTGGACAAGGTCCAGGGCTGAGGCTCCTCCAGCACTACATCTTGGGTCCCCATACCTTTCTGACTCGCAGTCACACCTCCTGTCCCTGACCACTGACGAGCTCTAAAGTACTACTTAACCTAAAGGGTGTGACTGCCTCCTGGAACGAAGTGTCCAGGTAACTCTCCCCCTCCCTGATGCGTCGCAATGTCTGCAGCTCGTACTCCAGCCCGACAACTCTGAGCTGAAGTTCCTCGAGCTGCAGGCACTTACCGCAGATGTGATTGCTCGGGATCTCATTGGTCTCCACCAACTCCCACATGCTGCAGTTACGACACACCACCTGCACTGCCAGCTCTATCTAACCTTATCTTATTTATGTAATTAGTTACAGTTTTAATTGTTATTTTTAATTAGTGAATTTAGTTTAAGTTATTAATTCAATTAAGTTATAGTAGTTAATAATCTCCTAGTCCTGAATTTAATCCGCTTACCTCACCTAGAGAGCAAAAGAGCTGTAATACTCACCAACCAATCACCTACCTGCTGTCCTGTGACGTCACTCCTTGATTTTGTTTGTTGTTTTTGAATTTGTCGCTCTGGTCCGCTGTGCCCGAGGCCTTCTCTCCCGCTGTTTTTGTGCTGTCGCTCCTCCTCTTGCTGCCGCTCAGGTCCACAGGCACAAGGGGTCATTAGTTATTAGAATTCATGTGATATATGTGATATGTTTATAGATACATTTAGAGTCATAGGGCTCGATTTTGCCATTGGGGTCGGGCTGGGGCATGTCAGGTGGTTTTCGTGTCAGGACCCCGACTCCGATGTGAAGTGGGAAAAAAGTGGGATTTTCCCCTAATTGGGCACTTGATTTCCAGCGTGTGGGAACCCCTGGCCCAATTAGTCTTTCCACCCTGAAAGTCGCCTCCGATGACGTCATCAGTGCTGCTGGATTTAAGGCCTGTAAGCAGCCTTGCTTCTTCTGGAGACTGGAAACGCTTTGGACATTGTATGAAGGACTTCATTTACCGACCATGTCCACCAGCAAGCAAAAGTGTGCACCTCGCTTTGATGAGCCCTCCCCCCAAGCTCTGGTGCAGGGAGCAAGATCTAATAAGGAGGTGCTCTTCCCTTCCTCAGGGAGAAAAAAGCCACCACAACAGACTAACGCTGTGTGGCTGCAAGTGGCCCAGGAGGTCGATGCCATCTCTTGTGCCGCAGAACCTGGCTGCAGTGCAGGAAGAGGTTTCATGACCTTCTCCACACAGGAAAAGTGAGTATGACTTTCCCATCACCCTCTATCTCATCCCCATCGCCTCTCCTCACCAGCACTCTGCTTTGCCAACCTCTTCCTCCACATCCCACTTGACACTGACATCCCTGCACCCTTACCCATTCCCTCTCTCTCTATGGTCACATTCACTTAACTATTCGACCATGCAGCCCTCACACTCTCTATCACTGTGATGCAATGACAACAACTTACAACACACAGGGAGGGCCCTTTGTCTCCTTCTAAGCATCTATGCCTAGGATTCTCTACACTCACTCCCTCATTCTCACTCAAACTCCACTTCTGTCCCTCATTGCAGGAAAAGAGAGCCCACAATAAGAGGGAAAGAGCGAGGACAGGAGGAGGGCCACCCTCAGTAGCCCAGCTCACCACCTTGGAGGAGGCAGGCCCTGGAAATTGCCAGGATCAAGGAGGATTCCCAAGTGGGGGACGGACAGGCGGGCGCATCACAGCAAGCTGGTGACAGAATAGTTTGGCATCTCTCTCATTGACATTGCATGAGTCACTGATAATGATTCTGATGCTCTAACAGATTGACTTATGATCATCTGCACAATACAATGTGCATGCAACCTTTACCTCACATCTCTAACTCTTTCCTTTACTCCCCCACAGGACCATCAAGAGCCCCCATCCCCACTGTCCAGGCGGAAGAGCCTGAGCTTCCAGACTCCTCAGAGGAAGCTGCAACCTCTGAGGGCGCTCCGTCAGCAGAATTCAGCGCACCCTGCACCAGCGCAGACACTCACACCTCGGTGGGACCTTCGGGACATAGAGTAGAGTTGTCACTTGGTGTATCACAGCTCACAAGTGAGCATCAGCAGATGGTGGAGACAGGGACAGCAGTGGAGAGTCCTCGTCGCAGTGGAGAGGACGCAACCCAGCTCGGCTCAGCTGCATGTCGACCCTGTGCCTCCAGGTCCATCCAGAAGGAGAGCGGTGCTGGAACTCCAGGAACAGGTGCAGGAGTCTCTGGCAGGTTTTGTCTCCAGGGTCGCTGTGAGTGTGGAGCGAATGGAGGAGTCCATCGCGAACATGAGCAGAGCCTTTGTGGAGGCGTTGGCACATGAACGCATCACCACGGAAAGGATGGCAACCTCCTTGGAAAGGATGGCTAACTCCATGGTAAGGCTGGCTACCATAGTCACTTGGATGTAATGTGTTTAATTTTAAAAAGCCATCAGTTGCTTATTGTCATAAAAAATTCTGAAGGCAAACTGTTGCAGTTGTGGCGTGTGTCATTTCGCCAATACGACTTCCACATTGAGGGCTTAGGGCGACTTGCAATTATCAGTATGGTGGTCAGAGTGATAGGAATCCGCAGGTTCTTGGCCATTGTCGATGGTCTGATAAGAAGGTGCGGGGCAAAATTGTTTGATTGTGCAGGCTAAGCAAATCTGGCCAAGATGAGTGCGTCCCTTGCATCCCGGGCAGCAATGTGCTCGCGCGCTGGCGCCTTCTGGCCTGTGCAGCTTCAGGTGGGTGAGCAGCAGCTTGGCGCTCCTATTGATGCTCCTGCAGTTGATGCTGCTGTTGTTCAGGGTTCTGCTGCTGCCACGGCTGGTCTTCGTCCGAATCTGATGTCCAGGAGGAAAGGAAATAAATGGTTCCCATGCTTCTGGTATATGCCTCAGTTGAGGAAGCGCTCAGTCAAGGTGGGGAGAGGGGTTTCCCAGGAGGTCACACTGGAGATGGGTGTCAGGCTCCAAACTTCCACAACAATGGGTATGCTTGCTCAAAGTTCCCCCAGACCTGAGACAACAAAGTTCTGCCACCTGCAAATGATGATTGCTGAAAACTCCTTTTTAATGGTGGAGCTGCAGCTGTTAGTAAGCAATCCACTTGTGAGGCCGCCAGGATTCACTGGCGTGTTCCAGAGGAGACATACAGGACGTGGGAAAAGTGGTAAAATCAGGAAGGCCTTTCAAAATGGGATTATAGAGGCACTTAACTGGTTGTTAAGGGCCTTAAGGGCTTATCCCGCCTCTTGGATGTGGGATGGAAATGGGGTCTGAAAACACACATTTGGAAAAATTGCTCGGAGGCGGGATGGAGGCAGGATCGGGCCCTCCCGCCATTTTTTGCGATTTTACCACCTTACACGCCTCCAATCCCACCTCCTCGGGCCTGGCAAAATCGAGCCCATAGAGTTATACAGCACAGAAAGAGGCCCTTCGGCCCATTGTGTCTGCGCCGGCCATCAAGCCCTATCTATTCTAATCCCATTTTCCAGCACTTGGTCCGTAGCCTTGTATGCTATGGCGTTTCAAGTGCTCATCTAAATGCTTCTTGAATGTTGTGAGGGTTCCTGCCTCTACCACCCTTTCAGGCAGTGAGTTCCAGATTCAACCACCCTCTGGGTGAAAAAGTTTTTCCTCAAACCCCCTCTAAACCTCCTGCCCCTTACCTTGAAACTATGCCCCCTGGTATTGACCCCTCTACTGAGGGGAAAAGTTCCTTTCTATCTCCCCTATCTATGCCCCTCATAATTTTGTACACCTCAATCAGGTCCCCCCTCAGCCTTCTCTGCTCTAAGGAAAACAACCCCAGCCTGTGCAGTCTCTCTTCATAGCTGAAGCGCTCCAGCCCTGGTAACATCCTGGTGAATCTCCTCTGCACCCTCTCCAATGCAATCACATCCCTCCTATAGTGTGGCGACCAGAACTGCACACAGTATTCCAGCTGTGGCCTAACTAGCGTTTTGTACAGCTCCATCATAACCTCCCTGCTCTTATATTCTATGCCTCGGCTAAAGAAGGCAAGTATCCCATATGCCTTTTTAACCACCTTATCTACCTGTCCTGCTGCCTTCAGGGATCTATGTACATGCACACCAAGGTCCCTCTGATCCTCTGTCCTTCCTAGGGTCCTACCATTCATTGTGTATTCTCTTGCCTTGTTAGTCCTCCCAAAATGCATCACCTCACACTTTTCAGGGTTAAATTCCATTTGCCACTGTTCTGCCCATCTGACCAACCCGTCTATATCGTCCTGTAGCCTGAGGCTTCCTTTAAGTGTTTATTAAGTGCTTATTAAGTGTGTTTGGAAAATTCTGTGGCCTCTCTCATTTCACCTTTGTGCCCAGGAGGACGCTGTGATATGGCATCAAACAGGGATTGTATGATGGGGATGTGGTGAGCTCCGGCGATCTGGGATTTCATTCATGCGAATCGGAGTCTGATGAGCCCATCCGGAAGGCCGATTGTCTTGCTGCCTCCGCCCTCCCTCCCTCCTGTTGCTCCTCCTCCTCATCCTCCTCTGCCTCATCCTCTTCTTCCTCATCATAGAATCATAGAATCACAGAATGGTTACAGCACGGAAGAAGGCCATTCGGCCCGTCGAGCCCGTGCCGGCTCTCTGCAAGAGCACTTCAGCTAGTCCCACTCCCCCGCCCTTTCCCCGTGGCCCTGCAAATTACTTTCCTTCAGATACTTATCCAACTCCCTTTTGAAAGCCGTGACTGAATCTGCCTCCACCACCCTTTCAGGCAGTGCATTCCAGATCCTAACCACTCGCTGAGTAAAACTGTTTTTCCTCATGTCGCCTTTGGTTCTTTTGCCAATCACCTTAAATCTGTGTCCTCTGGTTCTCAACCCTTCCACCAATGGGAACAGTTTCTCTATCTATTCTGTCCAGACCCCACATGATTTTGAACACCTCTATCAAATCTCTTCTCAATCTTCTCTGCTCCAAGGAGAACAACCCCAGCTTCTCCAGTCTATCAACGTGACTGAAGTTCCTCATTCCTGGAATCATTCTCGTAAATCTTATCTGCACCCTCTCTGAGGCCTTCACATCCTTGCTAAAATTGACACAGTACTCCAGTTGGGACCGAACCGGTGTTTTACACAGGTTCATCATAATTTCCACACTTTTGTACACTATACCTCTATTTATGAAGCCCAGAATCCCGTAAGCCTTTTTAACTGCTTCTCAACCTGCCCTGCCACCTTCAACGTTTTGTGCACATATACCCCCAGGTCTCTGTTCATGCACCCTCTTCATTTTATACGTCCTCTCCTCATTCTTTCTACCAAAATGTATCACTTCACACTTTTCTGCATTAAATTTCATCTGCCACATGTCTGTCCATTCCACCAGCCTGTCTATGTCTTCCTGAAGTCTATCACTATCCTCCTCACTGTTCACTATACTTCCAAGTTTTGTGTCATCTGCAAATTTTGAAATTGTGCCCTGTACTCCCACGTCCAAGTCATTAATATATATCAAGAAAAGCAGTGGCCCTAGTACCGACCCCTGGGAATCACAACTGTGTACCTTCCTCCAGTCCGAAAAACAACCGTTCACCACTACTCTCTGTTTCCTGTCACTTAGCCAATTCCATATCCATGCTGCCACTGTCCCTTTTATTCCATGGGCTTCAACTTTGGTGGCAAGCCTATTATATGACACTTTGTCAAATGCCTTTTGGAAACCCATGTACACCACATCAACCGCACTACCCTCATCAACTCTCTCTGTTACCTCATCAAAGATCCTCTTCTGCCTCATCCTCCTCCTCGTCCTCCTCTTCCTCAACCTCCTCCTCCTCCTCGTCCTCTTCCTCCTCATCCTCCACTGCCTCATCATCCTTGTGAGGTAATCCTGCAGTCCCGCAGCCCCCATGACTGCGAGGAAGTGTTGTGAGCAGAAGCATTTCAAAAATAATGAGTGACTTCTGCACTTGAATCAACACTCCCTGTCACCAAAAAAACTTGAAATAACTAAAGAAAGCTGTTTCAGTTGCAGGAAGTAGCAAACAGGCACTGAAACTGCAGAACCATGTTAGTTGGAGCTGATTGTAGATGGTGCCTTTAAATCTCGCTGCTGCAGCCTGCTTCCTGCTGGTAGACGCCAGCTCTCCCTGTCGTTGTTCTGTGCTGCCATTAAGGTAAGTGGCTATAACGAAGTTGGGAGATCGGATGTCCAGTGAGCGTTGCACACTCGCCGACGTCACGATTTCCATGATGGCGAGCTCCCTGGCAATTGAGTTTACCAGCGGTGCTACCGGCAACACCGATATGGCATGCGGCGCTGGAACCGGCATCAGCTGTCGTTACAGCTGTCAATGGTGTTTTACCGCCGTGAACGTGTGGCACAACCCACATGAATTTCTCCCCCCATAGACTCGTACAGCACAGAAGGAGACGATTCGGCCTATCATGCCTGTGCCGTCTCTTTGAAAGAGCTGTCCAGTTTAGATCCACACCCCGGCTTTTTCCCCATAACCCTCTCACCAAATACATGTCCAACTGCCTTTTGAAAGTTGCTACGGAACCTGATTCCACCTCCCTTTCAGGCAGTGTGTTCCACATCTTAACAACCCTCTGTGTGAAAATATTTCTCCTCATTTCCCCTCTCGTTCTTTTGCCAATTATTTTAAATTGGTGACCTTTGGTTACCGGCCCACTTGTCAGAGGAAACAGTTTCTCCCTACTTGCTCTCTGATTTCTCTTTGTGGGACCACGCTGTGCGCGAATTGGCCCCGGCGCTACAACAATGACCGCTCGTCAAAAGCACTTCATTGGCTGTGAAGCACTTTGGGACATCCTGAGGCTGTGAAAGGAAGCATATTGAGGCAAAATGTGCTCTTTCTTAATTGGACTAGATTGTCCTGCTTTCAACTGAGGGTGAATGTTCATGGTTTGTCGGCGGGAGAGAACAGGAGGATGAGAAGCAACAAAAGGCTGGATTGGAATCTCGTGCTGATAGTAAATCTGGGACTATTTACTGAGGTAAAGCTCCTTTCTGACCTCCACATAGTGTCTAGGGGTGATATTTATTTTCCCCGCCAGCGTTCGGATGGAAATGTGTGACCTCCGAACACTTCAAACAGCCTGTCAAACCTTTTCAGTCGTACCACATTATAGCTCCATGCCAGGACACCATTAAGCTTTATACAAACTTGTACCTACAATCTGCTTTCATTGTGTTTCCAATTGAATTCTGAACCCGCATGGAATCCTTTGAATGAGGCAGACATTAAATGCCGCAATAAAGACCTGAGCACTGTAACAATCAGGGAAATAATAAAAGTCAGCTTTCAAACATAACGACCCAGTGCACAGGATGGCGGCGCGGGGATAAAAGCTTTTCAGACAGCACAATCAGCCATTGATGGGGTTAATGGCTTTTGTGAGTGCCTCTCGTACAGAATTCTGTGCGCGGTTACTGATTGACAGGGTGTCAAGCACGAGCCTTGCAAAACGGACGCTGAAAGACAATTCCTCAACCGTGCCCGTTCCGCAGAAGCTGAATTGCATACTTTTCAAACAGCTCCGTGACCGCCAGCGAACGGAGCAGATGCCACCGCCGCCGCCATTTCTAACCACGTGCCCCGGTCTTGAGGATCTCACTTGCCCGCAGATTGGGTTGGGTTCTGTCGCCAGGCCGCCACAAACAAACAAGCAACAGCTTGCATGTATATAAAGGAGCAGAGGAACAGGAGTTTAGGCCGTTGAGCCCCTCCAGCCTGTTCCACCATTCAATGAGATCATGGCTGATCTGCGACCTAACTCCATAGACCCGCCTTTGCCCCATATCCCTTAATACCTTTGGTTAACAAAAATCTATCAATTCCGCCTATACAGCGCCTTTAACGTAGTAAAAACATCCCAAGGTGCTTCACGGGAGCGTTATCAAACAAGGCTTGACACCGAGCCACAGAAGGAATTATTAGGACAGGTGACCAAAAGCTTGGTCAAAGAGGTCAGTTTTAAGGAGCATCTTTTTTTTAAAATTTGTTCTGAGATGTAGGCGTCGCTGTCAAAGCCAACATTTATTGCCCATCCCTAGTTGCCCGTGAGAAGGTGGTGGTGAGCCGCCTTCTTGAACCGCTGCAGTCCGTGTGGTGAAGGTACTCCCACGGTGCTGTTAGGGAGGGAGCTCCAGGATTTTGACCCAGTGATGATGAAGGAACGGCGATATACTTCCAAGTCAGGATGGTGTGAGACTTGGAGGGAAACTTGGAGGTGGTGGTGTTCCCATGCGCCTGCTACCCTCGTCCTTCTAGGTGGAAGAGGTCGCGGGTTTGGGAGGTGCTGTTGAAGAAGCCTTGGTGAGTTGCTGCAGTGCACCTTGTAGATGGTACACACTGCAGCCACGGTTCGCCGGTGGTGGAGGGAGTGAATGTTTAAGGTGGTGGATGGGGTGCCAATCAAGTGGGCTGCTTTGTCCTGGATGGTGTCGAGTTTCTTGAGTGTTGTTGGAGCTGCACTCATCCAGGCAAGTGGAGAGTCTTCCATCACACTCCATACTTGTGCCTTGTAGATAGTGGAGAGGCTTTGGGAAGTCAGGAGGTGAGACACTCGCCACAGAATACCCAGCCTCTGACCTGCTCTTGTTGCCACAGTATTTATGTGGCTGGGGAGAGAGATAGAGAGGTTTAAGAAGGGAATTTCCTTCTTAGAGAGCTTAGGGCCTTGATGGCTCAAGGCACAGCCAGCTCTGGCGGATCGGTTGTGGATATGATCTGCAAACATTCAACCGAACCCCAGGTTGACGTTACAGACTGTACATCAGCTGATTCAGACACTCTCCACTGGTTAGGTTGGGTTATTTGATTGGTTTGCGGGATGTTATGGGGCCCCTAGCGTCGGCTGAGGACACGACACGTGCCAGTGTTGGTAACCGTCTTTCAGGATGGCCTTCTGAAGATGCCGAGGCTGAGAGTACTTGGTGTCTGAGGCCAGGCTGACCCCATTAGCACTATAAACTACACGGACTTAATGAAACTTGAAGTCAATGGGGCAATAAATGAGTCTTCGTTGAGCCCATTTTCTAGGAGGAAAACGAGGGTAACAAGGTCCAATTCCGGGGCGCAACATCCCGTGCCCGATCCACGCCTGCGTTACGGATTGGTAAAGGATTCTTTGCGGCCACCTAAAACAGGCGGTAGGCCCCTTGCCTATATTAATGAGGGGCCTAATGTCTGTTCAAGGACCCCTCTGGCAAATTGAGCAGTGGTGAGTGCAGCATGCTCCGGACCCGCACCGCTCAGGCTTTCCAGCTCTGTATGCAGCCTAACCAGCGGTTTTGAAATGAACTGTTGGAGACCGCCACCAAAAAGGCAAGTCCTTTTTCTAGACTTACCGTAAGGTGAAGCTGGGAGGAGTAGTTGTGCACCTTCTAGCTCCACAGCACCAGGAGGACCGCTGCCAGCCTGCGCCAGCCCCCATTTGGATCTCCACCCTTCCACCTTCCCATGGCTTACGACACTGGACCCATGGCAACCGGCGAGTTGCCTCTGGAGGTACAACAGTTTAGGCCTGAAAATGGGCCTAACAGTTGCTGGCAGCTCGCTGCAATCATTAAAGTAGGTCCGAGGCCCAATCTTCAGCCGAGCCCTCGGCCTTCAGCTTCGGACGTGGCCCACGCGCCATGACCGTTCTTTGCCCGGAAATGGACCCAGACCAATTTCTAGCCCAGAATCTTCTTGCCCTCCCAGCCTGTCAGCCATCTTGAGTTCAAGGGAAGTAAAAGAGAAAATTCTTCAAAGTGCACTGTGCAATATCACCATTTGTACGATGTTCCATTTAATGATGGCACTAACCTGCTTAAAAGAAAATGCGTTAATTCTTTGTTAAAACAGAGGACAAACGAATCACACACATACCTCAACAAGTACCATGTTTTGTTGTGCCAGATTTGAAGAGTACTAAACTATTCAGTTTTCATCTGTGGCTCAGTGGGTAGCACTCTCTCTCACCTCTGAGTCAGAAGGTTAGAACATAAGAAATAGAAGCAGGAGTAGGGCATTTGGCCACTCGAGCCTGCTCCGCCATTCAATAAGATCATGGCTGATCTTCTACCTCATCTCCACTTTCCTGCACTATCCCCATATCCCTTGATTCCCTTAATATTCAAAAATCCATCGATCTCTGTCTTGAATATACTCAATGACTGAGCCTCCACAGCCCTCTGGGGTAGAGAATTCCAAAGATTCACCACCCTCAGTGAAGAAATTTCTCCTCATCTCAGTCCTAAATGGCCGACCCCTTATTCTGAGACTGTGACCCCTGGTTCTAGACTCCCCAGCCAGGGGAAACATCCTCCCTGCATCTACCCTGTCAAGCCCTGTAAGAATTTTGTATGTTTCAATGAGATCACCTCTCATTCTTCTAAACTCTAGAGAATATTGGCCTAGTCTACACAATCTCCCCTCATAGGACAATCCTCCCATCCAAGGAACCAGTCTGGTGAACCCTCGTTGCACTCCCTCCATGGCAAGTATATTCTTCCTTAGGTAAGGAGACCAAAACTGTACACAATACTCCAGGTGTGGTCTCACCAGGGCCCTATATAATTGCAGTAAGACGTTTTTACTCATATACTCAAATCCTCTTGTAATCGTTAAAGTTCTGGGTTCAAGTCCCACGCCAGAGACATTTGCACAAAATCTAGGCTGACACTTGAGTGCAGTGCTGAGGGAGTGCTGCACTGTCGGAGGTGCCATCTTTAGGATGAGACGTTAAACCGGGGCCCTGACTGCTCTCTCAGGTGGATGTAAAAGATCCCATGATACTATTTGAAGAAGAACAGGGGAGTTATCCCCGGTGTCCCGGCCAATATTTATCCTTCAACCAACATCACTAAAACAGATTATCTGGACATTGGCCTAGAAATTCGGGTGGCCGGCTTGCCGCGGGGGTAAGGATCGCGCGCGCTCTTACCCACCGCGCCTGCCGTTGTGTTTTGGGCCCACAGGAACTTCGGGTCCTGGGCCTCTCCCAAGAGCCAGCGCGCAGTGCTTGCGTGTTCCAGGGGCGCAGTTAGTGCGATGCGACCCCTGGGATCACGTGGGCCATGGAGAGCCAATGGCAGCAGACCATCTTTCATTCATAGATTTGACAGGAGACCTGTCAAATCTGTGAATTGAAATCGGCCCCAAAAGAACAGCTAAACCTCAAATAAATTTTTTTTTAAAACCATCACATTTATAAAATAACTATAGTTAAATAAATTAACCACTTTAAACAAAAATTTAAATTTTTGAAAAAATTTAAATACTTTTTAAAAGTTATAAAAATAAACTTACCTTTCTTTAAAGTATCTAAAAAAGATAAACCTGTTGAAAAATTTTTAAATTATACTTAATTAACTACTTACCTTGTTCAAAAGGGGGTCTTACGCCTCTTTTTTACTAGCGTAGAATCTTCCATACTTACCCTCGCGTTGAAACCTGAAAAAAAACCTAAGTGTGCTGCGTGCGCGCAGCCTCTAGCGCGCACGCGGTTCACCTAGGAACCGCCCCCTTCACCATACCGGAAGTGCTGGTTTCCCGCGCATGCGCAGTGCATGCAGGAAACCGGCACTTCGGGAATGAATACGGGTGAGTACGGACTGTGTACTCACCCGGGAACGGCCGAATTTTTGGGCCATTATCTCATTGCTGTTTGTGGGAGCTTGCTGTGCGCAAATTGGCTGTTACGTTTCGTACATTACAACAGTGACTACATTTCGAAAAGTACTTAACTGCCGTGAAGCGCTTTGGGACTTCCTGAGATTGTTAAAGGCGTTATATAAATGGCAAGTCTCTCTTCTTTCTTTCTATATCAGGGTAATTTTCAATTTTTCATCGCAGGATTCCGTTCGCAAGCTCCTTCAGTGAGCAGCCAAGAGATGCACTTGAGCGGTACAGGAAGGGTGCAAGAAATCGACTGGATCGTCAATTTCATGGTTGTCAGTTTCTGACTGCCAAGGTACATGTGTGGACTCTCGTCATTGTTATTTTCTTAGAATTGTTCCGTGTTGTTGACTGAATGTGACCTTGATGAATACAAGTATTCAGAAAGAAAATGTTTCAAGCATTTTTGCTCTAACCTTCATCTAAAGCAGCTCAATAAAACTGCCCTTAGATTTCACAGCGAGCGTCATTGACAAAGATGGTCATTCAGATTTCACTCAGAGGGTTAGGTTTCCCAGAGCTTGAAGCCATTAAGAATAACATCTACATTCCACGGAGATGTACAACTCAATGAACTCAATTAATTTTCTACAACATTGATATATGATCCTCAATTATTACTGTTATAGAGAAAAGTGTATGAATGTGGAAACTGTACATGAAGCATTAAGTAGGAAGGAGGGCAGTTTCTGAGGTATGGTACCACAGACATCTGCTGAAAATTAGCTGGACAAGAAGAATGACTAATGAACCATCCTTGAACTAGTACAAGAGAGAGCTGATTGACCGGATTATAATGAGAAAGATGACATATTTTGGCCACGTTATTTGGGAGTCAGTTGGTAATTTATTGGGGTTTTTCCTGTTTTGGATAAGTTGATAGTAATAAATCAAGAGGCAGACAAAAAAATACTTGAATTTGAAACTCCTTTAGGCCCAGTTTGGGCGCCATGCATAGGGTTGCCATGCCAACCCTCAAGGATTGTCCTGGAGTCTCCAGGAATTAAACATTGATCTCCAGGCCTCCGCTGCGAGCAAAACCCAGGAGAAAAATCATAGGGGCAGCAAAAAAAAAATGTGTTTCTTCATTTTCTTTGCACACTTTTGTTTATCAGTCATAAAGTTATTGGAAGTGGGAAAAAAATGCTGTCTGACCGACAGTCAAGAATCAGCCAATCGGGAAACAAAGAGCGTGTTCGCTTTCCAATTGGCCGTGGGAAGGTGGGGCACCGCGAGGATGGACGTGTCGGGCGACCAATGGCGGGAGGGTAGGTGCGGGGCAGTTGGAGGCGGGAGGTAATTGGTTAATGCCCTTGGTGTCGTATCTGATCCCGAGGTGAGCTCCTGACCACATATTCGCGCCATCACTAAGACCGCCTATTTCCACCTCCCTGACTTCCCCTGACTCAGCCCTTGCCTCAGCTCATCTGCTGCTGAATCTCTCATCCATGCCTTTGTTACCTCTAGACTTGACTAATCTAACTCTCTCCTGGCCAGCCTCCCATCTTCCACGCTCCATTAAACTTAAGCTCATCAAAACTCTGCTGCCCGTGCCCTAACACGCACCAAGGCCCGTACACACACCTCCCCTGTGCTCACTGACCTACATTGGCTCCCAGTTAAGCAGCGGCTCGATTTAAAAATTCTCATACTTGTTTTCAAATCCCTCCATGGCCTTGCCCCTCCCTATCTTTGGAAGCTCCTCCAGCCCTACAAACCTCCAAGATATCTGCGCTCCTCTAATTCTGGCCTCCTGCGCAGCCCGATTTTAAACACTCCACCATTGGCGGCCGTGCCTTCAGCTGCCTTGGCCCTAAGCTCTGGAATTCCCTCCCTTAACATCTCCACCTCTCTTTCCTCCTTTAAGACGCTCCTTAGAACTGACTTCTTTGACCAGGACGGGAATTTTGCCAGCCCTGGGGAGGCGGGTATGGTGGTGGGACTGCCGGGAAAATGGCAGAAACTGGGAGTGGGTACTGAACCCGCTCCCAACCCGCCTCCGTGCCATCTTCCCGGGAGGTGGGAAGGGGATTACAGCCAATTAACTGCCTGTTAGCAGGTAGTTAACAGGCAGTTAAGAGGATTATCCCCATTTTACGCCTTCAAGTGCGGGCTTCCCGACGTAGGGAAACCCCGCCAGGGTCAGCGAGGCGAGCAGTGGGTCTACGGGGGGTCAGAGGGGTCGAAAAGTCTGCTGTGGAGGAGAGTGATGGGTGCAAGTGTGGAGAGGTAAGTATGAGAGGTGAGTGCAAAGTGTTAGAATAAGTTTACTTACCTTTGTTTCTTTCTGCAGGCTTCAATCGTTGGGGATCCGGAGTCTCCTCATCTCCACGGCAGAGATGACAGAATGGCTGCTGCATTCTCCGATGCAACAACCATCTGATTTCTGCGGAGGAAATAAGTTTTGGTGAGCCTTCAGTAAGGGCTCACCATAAAACAGAGATTGTCAGTATTTGACAGCTTCTCTAAGCTGTCAAACGATGACAAGTCACCTGTCAAAAGTTTTTGACAGATGAAACGTCATACGCTGACATCCTCAGTCACCGGCTTTCCCTTAATTGGCCTGCTAAGCCCACAGGGCGGGCTTAACAAGGTCAATCAAGGGAAAATAACATGGGTTGGCCGGACGTCGTTGGGGGCGGGACTGAAACCCGACAACCGGCAGTCCCACCCCCAACGCGCCCCCATTGATAAAATCCAGCCCCAAGCTTTTGGTCATCTGTCCTAATATCTCCTTATGTGGCTCGGTGTCAAATTTTGTTTGATAATCGCTCCTGTGAAGCGCCGGACGTTTTACTACATTAAAGGCGCTATATAAATACAAGTTGTTGTTGTTAATGAGTTGACACATGACTAAATCAATTGCAAAAAAGTCAGTCAACAATGTTGTTTTTCAACCATTCACTAACTCCGTACTTGTACTGAATCCCACCTTGCACTTCCTGTTATTTAATAGGTTAATGGCCATGTCAATAAAGCACAAGGAGCGATATATTATGTGCAGATTAAGCTTACAGATGAGAGCAGTACATGGTTGGCTATCATCTTCCATGTAAACAGAACATACGAGACTAACTGGAGAAACATATTTTTGTCACGGGGAAAATCTAATCCCCCGGTGATATGGTGATAGACATGGCATCCATTTTCCTTGGCAGTCTTTGGTTGGGGTGTGGGGAAGGGTTTTTCTCATAAGTGTTGCCGTGTAGATTGATCCACATGGGAACATTTGAATTCCATTTCTATTGGCGCAATGCTCTCTCGGTCCAGTCCCCCCTGTATAGCAGCCACTGTGCCCTGATAGTATAAGAAAGATAGTATACCGTTAGTGTACAAGAAGGGCTATGGGGAAAGAGAGGGCGAGTGAGACCTTTGGAGAGTTCTCTCAAAGAGTTGGCACAGGTACGATGGGCCGAATGGCCTCCTTCTGTGCTGTATGAAGAACATCTCAAAGAGCTTCACGGAGGAATTAAAGAAAATGGGCAGGTCAGGCAGCAACTGTGGTGAGAGAAACAGAGTTAACGTTTCAGGTCGATGACCCTTTGTCAGAAAAGGTCATCGACCTGAAACGTTAACTCTGTTTCTCTCTCCACAGAGGTTGCCTGACCTGCTGAGTATTTCCAGCATTTTCTGTTTTTATTTCAGATTTCCAGCATCTGCAGTATTTTGCTTTTGTAAAGAAAATGGGCATTGAGTCAAAGAAGGTGATATTAGGAGGCGAGTCACCAAAGTCTTGATCAGAGAGGTGGGTTTGAAGGATGGTCTCGAAGAAGCACTCTTAATGGCAAGAGGATAGATGGGTATTCCCTGAGCGTCTAGTAATACTTATTCAACAACCGTGGCACTGGATTGAATTGTTAACTTCAGTCACTGGAGATCTGAGTTTGAAGGAGAACGTGAATGTAGTGGGCAGACTTCCAACGCACTTCTTTCAGTAGCTAGGAGGAAAAGTTATTTTTATCATCTAAGCTCCCTGTAGTCTGAGTCTCAACTTCACCACATCTGGCCACAACTGGTATTGGTCAACCTCTGACAGTGAGCAGCCTGATACAGTGAGAGATGATGTCATCCTCTTCCTCTTGACTTTGTCCCTTCCTCTCTTTGAAGGCTGGGATGTGCATCAGCGGTGGCTCAGTGGGTAGCACCCTCACCTCTCAGTCAGAAGGTTGTGGGTTCACAGTCCCACTCCAGAGACTTGAGAACAAAAATCTAGGCCCACACTCCACTGCAGTACTGAGGGAGCGCTGCACTGTCGGAGGTGCCATCTTTCGGATGAGACGTTAAACCGAGGCCCCGTCTGCTCTCAGAGGTGGACATAAAAGATCCCACGGCCACTATTTCGAAGAAGAGCAGGGGAATTATCCCTGGTGTCCTGGCCAATAATTAACCCTTAACCAATGTGGTCATTATCACATTGCTGTTTGTGGGAGCTTGCTGTGTGCAAATTGGCTGCCGCGTTTCCTACATTACAACAGTGACCACACTTCAAAAAGTACTTCATTGGCTGTAAAGTGCTTTGGGACACCTGGTGGTCATGAAAGGTGCTATATAAATGCAAGTCTTTCTTTCTTTCAGATGCTGGCAGTCTTCTGGTAGCTCAACCCCAAGTGGCCATTTTACACCCAACATCTCCAGGGGTCACCAGATAGAGATCAGTAGCAGAAACCTACAGTGTTTTTTTTTCTTTCACTAGCCCATGGGTACTGAGGACAATTGTGACGCCCTAGTTGCTACCCAACTCTGATCAGCAAGTTCAACCAGGAATCAGACGTGGGAGGGCTTTCCAGTCAGTATGGTTATAATGCTTCATATTTGCTCACTAGGCAATGGAGAGGCCTGACAGCAGTCAAGGGTCCTCAGAGGCTTCCGAGCACAGTGCTGACAAAAATATTTAGAAGGTCTCTCAAGCCATCCAGAACTGAAAATGGATATTGGCTACTGTACGGTACTGCTCATAGACACAGGCCTAGAATTTCGGCCAGGCAGCTCCCGTTTTTCGAGCACTAAATGGTCTCCTAAGCCTCCAATCTGGTGGGCAGAAAGCGCACGCTCATCATGAGCCAGCAGTTTGCAAAATTTGCAGGGCTACGGGGAAAGGGCGGGGGAGTGGGACTGGCTGAAGTGCTCTTGCAGAGAGCCGGCACGGGCTCGACGGGCCGAGTGGCCTCCTTCCGTGCTGTAACCATTCTATGATTCTATGAAGTCTGCCCCCACCCCCCGCCCCGCCCCAACCCCCACCATATTGGTAAAGGCCAAAAATTCAGCGAGCAGTCCCCACGTCTGAAACAGGTGTTAGGACCTTTGAATATGCAAATAAGGGGCCTAACGCCAGTTTGAAAGCCCATCTGCAATATTGGTTTGTCCTAAGGCAGCCAGCAGTTGGCACGCAGGAATACCAGGTCTACGTACGGCCTAACAGGCCGTCCTTAAAGGGACCGCTGCAGGCTGCCACTGACAAGACAAGTTTTGAAAATATACTCAGCCAAATGGGGAGCCGGGAGGAGCCGGGCTCCTGCTGGCCACCACTCCATCCCCCATCCCCCACCCGACCGCTGCTACCCACCCTCCCCAGGCCACGTCTACCTCCCCTTCCCGATTGGCTCCCTTCCCGGTCCCCTTTTATCCACTTACCTGAGGGCCGCTGCTGACGTCATAACGGCCCGATCTTCGCCGGCTCGATGGTAATGACGCCTGAGGCCCAATATCTGGTGTGCTTCAGGCCTCACCATTCAGGCGCCGGGATCGATCCCTGTGACCGCTCCACGCCCCGCCCCTGTTAGGGTAAAAATTATAGGGCTTAAAGCAGCAACGTAAAAGTTAAAGAATGTGCTGTAAAAGGTAAATTCGTAAATACAGAATGGTTTCGCTGACACAGTGCGATGAGTAATGTCTGTGGTCAACATGCGTACGTGCGAGGTAACTTGAGGCCCACCAAGGAGGCCCACTAAGACAATAATAGTACAACGGTTACACTTGAGAACCAATCACCGCATGACCAGCCAGTCCGGCCAGACAGATGTGACGCAACACTCTATGTTTATAGTTTCAGTAGAGAAGTAACAAGAACATTTAGCTTAAAGTGCAGATTATAATTCAGGAGCTTGTTGCTGGGGGAATGTGATTGGGTGGAGACATTTGTATGTAATGAATTGCGTATGCGACCCTATAATGTATAAAAGAAGTTCCGATACCACTGTAACGACGAGAAGTGGATCACTAGACTGCGGGATCTATGGCTCTTCTCCCAGTGCGCTCTGTTAAATAAACTGTGATCTTCTGCTTTGAGACAGACTCAAGTGAATTCATTTTTCACTAACAGCCCCCTTCCACCTTGGAATTTCTAGGCCGTAGTCTTAGCTCAGCGTGGCTCAACAACTGAGGACGGAGGGCCGGGAGGGAGCAGGAATGCGAGCTTCAGGAGTTTCGGCTCGGCGCGTGATGAAGGTTTCTTCTGCGCGCTAAGAGATTTGTGATCACGGCAAGGGCCTCTCACGGCCCATGTGGAAAACAGTGGCCCAATAAAAGCGCGTGCACTTTCTGCATGTGGCTGGCCTGGGCCTGGAGAGCTGCAGATTAAAAACACTGCTTGCACTCACGTTATGTAGAAGCTGAAAGTGCCAACATGGTTACAGCTACAGGTCAAAAGTAGCTTAAGTGCCTATAGAGTAATAACGTCTCATGCCATTAATTGCAATATTGATTAGCACTGTCTTAAATTACACTCAATTCAGGCAATTGGAAAGTTTTGACGGCTTACCGCAGTAAAATAGATTTGGTCTCCCAGATTGCTGGGCTGTGAGAAAGGGATAACTTGTCGGACCGATTAATTCCACACCAATTAAGGGAGCTTTAAATATCTTCTCTCAAAACCGACAGTTAACAAACGCTCAAGGAGAAACCGCACATTTATAATCGAGAAATGAATAGGAGTTTAGAAGAATGAGAGGTGATCTTATTGAAACATACAAGATTCTGAAGGGGGGATTGACAGGGTAGATGCTGACAGGTTGTTTCCCCTGGCTGGAGAGTCTAGAACCAGGGGTCACAGTCTCAGGATAAGGGGTCGGCCATTTAGGACTGAGATGAGGAGGAATTTCTTCACTCAGAGAGTTGTGGAATTCTCTACCCCAAAGGGCTGTGGATGCTGAGTCGTTGAGTATATTCAAGACTGAGATCGATAGATTTTTGGACTCTAGGGAAGGGATATGGGGATGGGGCGGGAAAGTGGAGTTGAAGTTGAAGATCAGCCATGATCTTATTGAATGGCGGAGCAGGCTCGAGGGGCCGCATGGCCTCCTCCTGCTCCTATTTCTTAAGTTCTTAGGAGAAAAATAAATTCTTGTATAAAGAATTCTACTTGAGTGAATTAAATAGAATTACTGTTTTCAAAAGGTAATTAAAGTAAATGTTTTTTTCGGAAGAACACAGGGTTTTAGTGACGTTCTTGGCATAAAATGCTGGGCGAGGGCAGAATATGGGATGTGACGCGCGATTATGTCCGGTCCCTGCCACCCTTCCACCTGTCTGAATTTACGGCCCATTTGGGGGCAGACACATAATCCGCCCACCCACAAACAGGCAGTCACATGCGAATGTGGGAATTTAATCATATACCACTCTCACCTCTGAGTCAGAAGGTTGTGGGTTCAAGGCCCACTCCAGAGACTTCTAGGCACAAAATCTAGGCCGACACTCCAGTGCAGTACTGAGGGAGTGCTGCACTGTTGGTGGGAGGTGCTGTCTTTTGGATGAGACATTGAAGCGAGGGGGGCAATTTTGCCAGCCCAGGGGAGGTGGGTATGGAGGCGGGCCTGCCGGGAAAATGGCAGAATTTGAGGGCGGGTGCCCAACCCGCCCCCAACCCGCCTCCATGCCATCTTGCCAGGAGGCAGGTAGCCGTCCCGCGCCGGGTTCCGTCTCCTTGGAGGCGGGAAGGGATTAAAGCCAATTATCTGCCTGTTAACAGGTAGTTAACAGGCAGATAAGAGGATTATCCCCTTTTTGCCCTCACAAGTGCGGGCTTCCCGAAGGCTCCGAAACCCGCCAGGGTCACCGAGGCGAGCAGTGGGTCTGCGGGGGTTGGAGGGGTGCAAAAGTGCGCTGTGGAGAGGTGAGTATCTGAGGTAAGTGCAAAGTGTTAGAAAAAGTGTACTCACCTTTGTTTCTTCCTGCAGGCTTCAGTCGGTGGGTATGCGGAGAGTCTCGCACCTCCGCGGTAGAGATGACAGATGGCCGTTGCATTCTCCAATGCAACAACCATCTCATTTCTGCAAAAGAAAGAGGTTTGATGAGGTCTTGAATTCAAGAACTCATCAAACTACAGAGAATGTCAGTGTCTGACAGCTTCACAGAGCTGTCAAGCGATGACAATTCATCTGTCAAAAATTTTTGACAGATGAAACGTCATACACTGATGTCCTCTGCAACCGGCTTTCCCTTAATTGGCCTGCTCAGCCCGCTGGGTGGGCTTAACAAGGTCAAGCAATGGAAAATAGCGTGGGTTGGCCAGAAGTTGATGGAGGCGGGACTGAAACCCGACAAGTGGGAGTCCCGCCTCCAAAAGCTCCCCATTGGCAAAATCACCCCCGAGGCCCCGTCTGCCCTCTCAGGTGGACATAAAAGATTCCACGGGGAAGAAACGTGCCAACTTACGCAGCAGTACACAGCCTCTGGGAGCAGGCCGACACGCTAGCTACACATCGTGGTCATTAAAAGACTTCCTCCCACGAACTTTGCCGGGGTCAGCGGCCGAGATCTCAGGTGGGCGTAGCTCAGCACTTGGGGCTGCTGCAGATTTCAGGCTCCATCCAGACTAAATTCAACCAAGTCCAGCTGAACTAAACTGAGCCAAACCAAATGTCAACACTGAAACAACTGAATAGCCAATCTGAAGCAAGACGGAGAACCAAAATAAATAAAACCAGCAATAAACTGAAGAGCCCAATTGGACCCCGCCAAACATCCAAACCGGGCCACCGTCAACATTTCAGAGAATCATCCCGTTGTAGCTAAACCAAACTCAACATCCAATGTGCGACAAAAGCAAACATTGAAATTGAGTCAAAGCCAATGAGCCAAATCCAATTCTCTTATTCAGTGTTGAGCTGTGGACAGTTGTGGATGACCACCCAATGGGAATGGGGTTGAGATTGCCCAAACTCATTGCAGTTATGCTGTTTGCTGCCATCGTTAAGAAGAGATGTTCATCCCCGTCAATCCGGCTCAATTCAAACCCAGGTCCAGAGGTCAAAGGACCCATCGCACCACCCAATCATCATAGTGGGTACGGTAGAGTAGCGGTTATGCTACCGGGCTAGTAATCCTGGGCTAATGATCCAGAGGGCGTGGGTTCAAAGTCCCACCTTGAGAGTTTGAATTCATTTTACAGATCTGGAAATAAAAAGCAGGTATCAGTAAAAGTGACCATGAAGCTGTTGGATTATTGTAAAAACCCATCTGGTTCACCAATATCCTTTAGGGAAGGAAATCTGCCGTCCTTACCCAGTCTGGCCTATATGGGACTCTAGTCCCACACCAACTCTTAACTGCCCTCTGAAGTGGCCTAGTAAGCCAGTTGTGTAAGGGCAATAAGTGCTGGCCCTGCCAGTGATATCCACATCCCAAGAATGAATATTAAAAACAATCCATTGACTCTTTCTGTGTTGGTTTGCGTGCACAGACAGAAGGCATTCCAAGTTGTCCTTTGTACTTCACAGAAACAAAGAACATTAAAGAATGTGGAACTCGCTACCACAAGGAGTAGTTGAGGCGACTAGCTTAGATGCATTTAAGGGGAAGCTAGATAAACACGTGAGGGAGAAAGGAATTGAAGGTTACGCTGATAGGGTGAGATGAAGAGGGGTGGGAGGAGGCTCGTGTGGATCATAAACACCAGCATAGACCAGTTGGGCCGAATGGCCTGTTTCTGTGCTGTACATTCTATGTAAAATGTTTCCTGACAGATAATGTATATCCAATCAGACATCAATTGCAATCATTGAAAAAATACCATCTTAATGACAGAAAACAATCCATCTAATTTTATGGGAAGGACTTTTCCTCTACCCTGGACCGGAGGATCTATCACCCCTGTCTCTATGGTGGCTTTTAAGGTGCCTATAAATAATTTACAAATTACAAAGAGCCTTCTTCAGCCCAATAAACAGAGTGGCCTAGAAAATTGATGACACGACGCCCGTTTTACAGGCGTTAAACAGGCGTCATAGTGACCGATACAGCGAACGGCGTGCATCATACTGGCATACGCATCAAAAAAGGCGGCCAGTGTCCAAGCCTGAAACAGGCGATAGGCCCTTTGCATAAACAAATAAGGGGCTGAACATCTGTTTGATGTCTTCTTTGCCGAATTGATATGCCAATTTTGCAAATGAAAACCATGTCTACATGTTGCCTAACTGGCGGTCCTTAAAGGGCCACCGTCGAAGCGGTAAGTTTTAAAAATAGTTACTTAAATAAAAAAACGCGGGCCGTTGCCGGCCACTGATTACCGCCTCGAATTCCGTCCCGATCACAGCCTCGTCTCCCCTCCCAATCGCCACCACAGCCCACCCGCCCCGCCCCAACCATCTCCCGGTCGCTCTCCCCTTCTCCCAAGACCTTACGGTGACACAGCAGCCCCCAATTCAAATATTGTTCACCGGCGAGTTGCCTGGAGATGCCCAACAGGTGCCCGCAGCTCGCCAGTCTGATGTAAATGTGGTCTGAGGCCCAATATCGGGTGGGCCTCAGATCTACCTGTTCTGGTGCAGGGATCGATCCCTGTGCGTTTCTAGGCCATTGTCTTCCATTAAGGACTATCGGTTCAGTTAGGAACATAGGAACAGGAATAGGTCAGTTGGATCATCATTGGCCAAAAAAAGGGACATGAAAATTTCCAACATTGTTCAAACGACCTTGAAAAGTGCATTTGGGAGATAAAGGACTCATTTCACTAGGATCTGCTAGGCCAGAGATAGGACTGTATAAGACTAATGGGCTGATTCTGAGACCCATACTCCAGTTTAATGAGACTTTACGCTGAGGGTGGAGACCAGCAAATTACCCCTCATTGATGAGCAAAATATTGCTGTTCGTAAAAACACTGATACACCAAAGGAGAAGCCGTGATGTGGGCAGAACCCGTGCTGTATGCACCATTCTACAGTGTGCACCTTGTAGAACAGGATTACATAGGATATATGGCACAGAAACAGGCCATTTGGCCCAGCCAGTCCATGCCGCTGTTTATGCGCCACTCGAGCCTAGGGATTTAACACTTTTACTGAGTTGAATTAATTTTTGGTCCATAGCCATGAGTTTTAATGTTGACCATGATCCCATCCAATACATGTTACCAAATAGTTCTATAGGTCCCGGCTATGAAGGTGCGTAGATCAAAAACATTCAATGTACTTGAAACCATCCAGCCTTTCATCAGAGGATCCCTCGATAAACAGCTTTTCCACAAAGCAAGCATAAGGCTGTACAAGGTCTTTTCACCTCAGTGAAAGAATGCCTGTACTTCAATGTCATGAGTGAGGTTTTTTTTGTTAACCCTCAGTGCATGTCTCCTCATCACATCTCAAGTGCTTCTTGAAACAAGTGCTGTGTTGCCAAATTGGGCTTTGATCGTAAGGTGAAAGTGGAACCCAGTCATTTCCTGGGGCAATCCAGCATATGAAATAAATCAATTTCAGCCACGATTAAGTTAATGGTCGATTAAGTTCTAATGTCCCAGGGTAATCCTTCATAACTCACAATTAAATATAAGTTAAAATCGATAGATTTTTGCATATTAAGGGATATGGGGATAGTGCAGGAAAGTGGAGATGAGGTAGAAGATCTTATTGAGTGGCGGAGCAGGCTCGAAGGGCCGTACGGCCTACTCCTGCTCCTATTTCTTATGTTCTTATGGGGAAAAAAAATTCAAAATATACAAGGTGTCAACCGTGCCTCAGTTGGTAGCACTCACGCCTCTGAGTCAGAAGGTCGTAGGTTCGGCGTCCCACTCCAGAGAAATAAGCACAAAATCCAG
Source organism: Squalus acanthias (assembly GCA_030390025.1). Lineage (NCBI taxonomy): Eukaryota > Metazoa > Chordata > Chondrichthyes > Squaliformes > Squalidae > Squalus > Squalus acanthias. The sequence goes on from CM059426.1 coordinate 17,129,799, forward strand.
TGTAGTGCTGAGCGAGTGCTGCACTGTCGGAGGTGCCGTCTTTCGGATGAGATTTTAAACCGAGGCCCCATCGGTGGACATAAAAGATCCAAGGCACTATTTGAAGATGAGCAGGGGAGTTATCCCCGGGGTCCTGGCCAATATTTATCCCTCAATCAACATCACTAAAAACAGATTATCCGGTCATTATCACATTGCTGTTTGTGGAAGCTTGCTGTGCGCAAATTGGCTGCCGTGTTTCCAACATTACAACAGTGAGTACACTTCAAAAAAGTACTTCATTGGCTCTAAAGTGCTGTGGGGCAACCAGAGGTGGTGAAGGGTACTATATAAATGCTAGTTCTTCTTTTCTTTCTTCAATGGCTGTAAAATCGTACGAAGCATGTGAGTGAATTTTCGATATGGGCTCCCAACAGGTGAGGCTCCCCTCAGGAGTGCCAAGTTAAAAAATTACCCCTAAGGTGTGTACAGAGGTGGATCTACTTGTCTTGGCAATCCTCTATCCTGATAGCTTGCACCTCTGCGGTCATTGCCCAGGCAGATGAAGAATGCACCAAGCCTTTAAGGGTGAGCGGCAGCCCTTTAAGAGCTGCTGGCTTGCTTTATTTCCCACCCCTGAGTGAATCATTCTATTGGCTCATTCTATTTTATATGCAGACAGAGCTATTACAAGTTAGAAGGGGATAATCTTCACAATCCTCTCCATTCGGCATAAGCACACCACTGCATTTATCTCGCATCGCAACTTCATAGAATCATAGGATCCTACAGCACAGAAGGAGGCCATTCGGCCCATTGTGCCAGTGCCAGCTCTTTGAAAGAGCGATCCAATCAGTTCCGCTGTCCCTGTTCTTTCCCCTTAGAACTATAATTTTTTTTTCCCTTTTCAAGTATATATCCAATTCGCTTTTGAAAGTTATTATTGAATCTGCTGCTAACACCCTTTCAGGATCATAGTGTTCCGAATCATAGTGTCAGTCGTGGCTCAGTGGGTAGCACACTTTCCCCTGAGTCAGAAGGTTGTGGGTTCAAGTCCTACTCTATGGGAAATAACAACAGACAACTATGGGACTTGAGCACATAAAGCTAGGCTGACACTCAGTGCAGTACTGAGGGAGCTGCACTGTCGGAGGTGCCATCTTTTGGATGCGACGTTAAACCGAGGCCCTGTCTGCTCTCTCAGGTGGATGTAAAAGATCCCATGGCACTATTTTGAAGAAGAGCAGGGGAGTTATCTGCCGGTGCCCTGGGCTAATATTTATCCCTCAACCGACATAACAAAAACAGATTATCTGGGTCATTATCACATTGCTGTTTGTGGGATCTTGCTGTGCGCAAATTGGCTGCCGCGTTTCCCACATTACAACAGTGGCTACACTCCAAAAGTACTTCATTGGCTGCAAAGCGCTTTGAGACATCTGGTGGTCGTGAAAGGCGCTATAGAAATGCAAGTTTTTCTTTCTTTTATAATCACATGAATTTCTGAGACCTTCAATCTGCTTTAATAGAGAGAAAAATCTCGTATTAAACAGCAAGTTAAATAGAAGCGAGCATACGCCAGCTCAAACACTTCAAGCAGGCACGGCTCATTGTGAAGTTCAGCCTTTTATTATCTCAATCTGCCACCTAAATCTCACGTCTCTGCCTCGTTAATTAAGAGAAATACGGCCGAGGATTAATTGCACGTTTTGATTTTCTTTTCTCATTGCAAATTTTTTTAAAATAAAGACGTTAGTAAATTCCTCAGGATTTTACGAGGTTCAGACGCCGAAAGCTTCAAAAAATCACCAGCCATGGCAAAAAAAAATTACATGAAGGCACCGCCAGAAACTGCAAGAAATCCTGCAACCTTGAGGGAAGATGAATGCTGCCTGTGTTAACTGTATAATAGCATTTCTCTTATCATCTCTCCCCTTGGAGTGTCCCTGGCATCAGGAAGCTTAGAGGACATCCTGCAGATTTTAACCTTCTCAATCTGAAAAAAACAAAACTATTTCTTTTTAATATTCTGTTCTTGCCTGTGCTGACTGGTACTGGTATGCTGATTGGGTTAGATGAAGAGAGGTGGGAAGAGTCTCATGTGAAGCATATAAACACTGGCATAGACCAGTTCGGCCGAATGGTCTGTTTCTGTGCTGTAAATTCTTTATAATTCTTCGGTTCCACAGGCATTGGCCCCTTGCATACGGCCGAACCAATATGGTAAACATAGAAACATAGAAAAATAGGAGTAGGAGTCGGCCATTCGACCCTTCGAGCCTGCTCCGCCATTCAATATGATCATGGCTGATCCTCTACCTCAATACCATATTCCCGCTCTCTCCCCATACCCCTTGATGCCTTTTGTGTCTAGAAATCTATCTATCTCCTTCTTAAATATATTCAGTGACTTGGCCTTCACAGCCTTCTGTGGTAGAGTTATGCAGGAGATGCACGATGGCAAACGAGACACTTGCACGCATATCTGGAAGATGCCTATCAGTCAAACATGCAAGTATCAAGCGCCACAACAAAATCCTGGACAAACTGAAAGAGCAACTGTTAAACTTGAGGTCATTCAAAACTCTGCTGCCCATGTCCTAACTTGCACCAAGTCCTGTTCACCCATCACCCCTGTGCTCGCTGACCTACACTGGCTCCCAGTAAAGCAATGCCTTGATTGTAAAATTCTCATCTTTGTTTTCAAATCCCTCCATTGCCTCGCCCCCCTCCCTATCTCTGTAATCTCCTCCAGCCCCACAACCCTCCCAGATATTTGCGCTCCTCCAATTCTGGCCTCTTGCACATCCCCAATTTTAATCGCTCCACCACTGGTGGCCGTGCCTTCAGCAGCCGAGGCCCTACACTCTGGAATTCCATCCCTAAACCTCTCCGCCTCTCTACCTCTCTTTCCTTCCTTATGACGTTCCTTAAAACCTATCTCTTTGACCTTGGTCACCTGCCCTAGTATCTCTTTATGTGACTCGGTATCAAATTTTGCCTGATAATGCCCCTATGAAGCGACTTGGGACGTTTCACTACATTAAAGGCGCTATATAAATGCAAGTTGTAGTTGTTGTTGGCTGTCCATCAATAGCTCACCCAAGTGACCATTCTTGGTGTGTGGCCTTAGATAGGGTTGGCAGCCAAATTTACCAGGAGGAGGCATCACAGCCAAGCCTGACCCCCAACATATGCATGGTGTCAGCTGTGGCTCAGTTGGTAGCACTCTCACCTCTGAGTTAGATGGTCCTGGGTTCAAGTCCCACTCCAGAGACTTTAGCACATAAAGCTAGGCTGACACTCCAGTGCAGTGCTGAGGGAGTGCTGCACTGTCTGAGGTGCCGTCTTTCGGATGAGACGTTAAACCGAGGCCCCTGTCTGCTCTCTCAGGTGGACGTAAAAGATCCCATAGCACTATTTCGAAGAAGAGCAGGGGAGATGTCCCCATTTAACCCTCAGCCAACATCATTAAAAAAACAGATTATCACGTTGCTGTTTGTGGGAGCTTGCTGCGCGCAGATTGGCTGCTGCATTTCCTACATTACAACAGAGCCTACACTTCAAAAGTACTTTATTGGTTTTAAAGGAAGAGAGAGAGGCAGAAAGGCGGTGAGGTTTAGGGATGGAATTTCAGAGCTTAGGTCCTAGATAGCTGAAGGCACGGCCGCCAATGGGGCAGCAATTAAAATCGGGGATGCGCTAGAGGCCAGAATTGGAGGAGCGCCCGAGATCTCAGAGGGTTGTAGGGCTGGAGCAGGTTACAGAGGTAAGGAGGGGCGAAGCTATGAGGGGATTTGAAAACAGGGTTTGGTTCCAGGTGAAATGCTGATTGAAGTGGAGCAGCAGTTGGCCTCAGGCAATAAACACCGGCCTTGCCAACAATGCCCAGATCCCTGTGAATGAATAAATTTGAAAAGAAAGGACCCTGGGCCAGGGGAGAGGAAAATTCCAGCTGGGAAGCCTCCAGTTCCTGATCGCTATCTCATGACTCCTGTTCCAAAGCAAATGTGTGTGGATGAGAACGGGATGAGGCTCAGCCGTGAGGTCTTCCACAGACAAATAGCCTGGCGAAACACATGATGAAGGGCTAGTTGGGCAAGGTACTGATGCCCGTGGAGCCAAATCCCAACAAGAGTCAGGATCTTAAGGGGACGAAAATAAGAAAAATAAAACCCCTGTCCTATCTATAATCGTGCTAAAATGAAAAAAAAAAACGTCTTTTCAAGGTGAACCCAACACAACTTTAATCACAAAAACACACCGTGGTTTCAATGTGGAATACATGGCTTTCAGAAGGTTTAGCTCTAATGACGGTTTAAGATATTACTTATCACTCAGTATCAGACAGTCAGCAAACTCCTTTCTGATAAATGTAATATCACCTCCCTGTTGAATTCTATCAAACAAGAACAGAGGCAAACGATGCCAGATGCAAACTTAATTAAAATGAGCTCAACTTCCCTCTCTACAAAAGGCAAAAAAAATAGGATGCGTGGAATTAGACGTACTAATCCTCCCTTAAAATGAAAGGGTTTTTTTAATATTAGAATTGTAATGAAAAGATTAACTTTGTTTCAGTGTGACAGGGCGGACAGTGGAGTGACGGAGAGGAGCGGTAATACGGATTAATCTTTTGCTGTCTCAGTGACTTGAGAAGAAAGAATTCAAGGCTTTAAGTTGTAAAACACCATTTTTCTTTAACCCAAATTAATCTGCTGATCCATACTTCAGCAGCAACTCCCTCTCATGGGAGCAGGAGTAGGCCACTCAGCCTCCCCCCCGAGTCGGCTCCGTCATCCCGTTAGATCACGGCTGATCTGTACCTCAAAGCCATTTACCTGCCTTAGCTCCACATCCCTCACCGAGCAAAAATCTATCCAGCTCAGTCTTCAAAGCTCCAATTGACCCATCATCCACAGCCTTTTGGGGGAGAGAGTTCCAGATTTCCACTAACTTTTGTGCGAAAAAGTGTTTCCTGATTATATCGGGTTAGAAATTCGGTTGGGGCGCTAAAATTTTAAAAAGTTGGAGAATTATCGCCAGACACTAATCCTTCTGACCTCCCGCCAAGTTGATTGTTAGCGCTCCAAGAGAGAACTGGAGCGCTAAATCAAGCGCTAATCACCCAACTTAGGGTGCTACACACCGAGTGCCGGGCACTTCTTCTTCTTAGGCAGTCCCTCGGAACAGAGGATGACTTGCTTCCGCATTAAAAATGAGTTCTCAGTCCAATGCCGGACCTGCAGTCTCTGTCACAGGTGGGGCAGACGGTGGTTGAAGGGGCGGGTGGGTGGGGTTCTTGGGTTGACGTGCGCTCCTTCTGCTGTTTGCGCTTGGCTTCCGCTTGCTCCCGGCGAAGAGACTCGAGGTGTTTGGCGCCTTCCCGGATGCTTCTCCTCCACTTTCTGCGGTGGGCCACTATCCGCAGAGCGATAACCAATTTCAGGCGCACTCCAATCGGGTCTCATCATTCACACTGGCTCCTTCCAGTTCTTAAAGGGGCGGTTCAATCATTCTGCACAACCTCATTCTCAACATTGCTGGCGCTGAAGGCGACCTCCAAGCAACTCAGCAGCTACACCTCTTATCCTGACGGCTGATCCCAGTCCCAGGGCGAGAGCCCAGGCATTGGAGGCATTGGTAGCGGCAGTCGAAAGAAGGAGGGCAGGGCTGTTCACGGCCACTGGCAGGAGGCCATCGCCCCAGGTCTTCAGGGCAATGTGGAGGGAAGTGGCCCAGGCCGTCTCGGCCAGCAGTGTGGTCCTCAAGACCCTCACACAGCGCCGTAAGAAATTCAACGACCTCACTCGGGTGGTCAGGGTGAGTACACGCTTCAACAAGTCCTACATACCAGCATCTGAACCTCAGTCTGTACACACTGCACAAACCACCACTCACCCACTAAGCACCTCCACCTACTAAAACTCACATCCACATCTCACGCCTTGCCTACAATCATAGCTATTCAACTATGACAGGCACATCTCCCAAACACATAGCTACACACTCACTCACACACTTTCCTTTCTGATGCTGCGTGTCATGGGCGATGTGGAAGCATCCATCGCAGCACAGGCGGAAGCCATGCAACATCTCAGTGCTGTAATGCAGTCAATGGTTGCTGCCATTGAGTCTGAGACTGCTCTCATGCAGCCTCAGCTTGATGCCACGCAAGCTCTGACTGCTGCCGCCATCGCTGGCTCCACCACAGTCCACCGGGGATCTCACGGTGTCGCAGCAGGCCAGCAATCTGCGCTCCAGCAGATTGGTAGGGATGCTGAGGTGCTGCCCCGGGGGAGTGGCAGTGGGTCAGTCGAGCAGGAACCTGCTGTCCTCTCTCAGGATAAAAGTGAGAAGTCGCACAACACCAGGTTATAGTCCAACAGTTTTATTTGAAATCACGAGCTTTCAGAGCGCTGCTCCTTCGTCAGGTAAAGTGAAGGAATACAAATCAGCAAAGCATATATAGACAGAGAACAATGTGTAGCGTACAATGTCAGACGACTACAGTAAATCTTACTGACTGCCCTCCATCACACCTCGGCAGAGATACAATCAGGTCAGTCAGGGAGGCACAGCAAAATACAGCTAAGACAATGAGGTGGGGTCACAGGGGGTCCAACGCTACACATTGTTCTCTGTCTATATATGCTTTGCTGATTTGTATTCCTTCACTTTACCTGACGAAGGAGCAGCGCTCTGAAAGCTCGTGATTTCAAATAAAACTGTTGGACTATAACCTGGTGTTGTGCGACTTCTCATTTTTGTCCACCCCAGTCCAACACTGGCATCTCCGCATCATGGACTCTCTCAGGATGACAGCACTCCTGCTCCCACCACTGGCACTCCGCCATTGCTCTTGTCGCTGCCTGTCATCCAGCCAGCCCAGACTGTCGCCGCCCATGCTGAGGTGGTGCAGTTTACAGCCGGGCCTTCAAGGCCCAGAGCTGGTTGAGAACGTCCTGCAAGGCCATCTGAAGTCTCTGGCACCGACACTCAGCAGCCTTCCTCCAGCCCTGCTGCAGCCACTGGGGAGACACTACATAGGAGCAGTAGATTAGGGAAAGGCACTGTAAAGAGGGGAAGTAAGGGTTTGCACAAGGGTGATTAGTTAATATTGTTGTATATATGTGTTTAATCAATTTTGATAAATTTATTAATGGAATTTCACTGATTTTGTGCTGTCTCTCATTTCAGCTTTGCGCTGTGATATGACAAGTGAAATGGATGGAATGATGGGGATGTGATCAGCAACTGGGATGTGGGGTAGAATTTATTGGAACCGCAGTCTGATCAAGCAGTTACAGCCCGCCTTTCCAGAAGGCCGATTGAATGGCTGCCTCCTCCCTCGCTGCTGTTCCTCCTCCTCCTCCTCTCCTCCTCCTCCTCCTCTCCCTCTTCCTCCTCCTGACGTGGTGCTGCTATGCCTGGTGGCAAGGGCTGGGCCCTCATGATGGCCAAGTTGTGCAGCATGCAGCAGCCCACGCCGAAAATGGACACCCACTCAGCCGAGTACTGGAGGGCTCCTCCCGAGCGGTCAAAGCAGCGGAACCGTTGCTTGAGCACCCCGATGGTCTGCTCGATGATGTTCCTGGTGGCAGCATGTCTCTCATTGTATGAGTGCTGGGCAGGAGTGTTGGGGTTGCGGAGGGGAGTCATGAGCCAGGTGGAGATTGGATAACCCTTGGCTCCAACCAGCCAGCAGTGAGCTTGATGTGGTGGCTGGAAGAGTGCTGGAACACTGGGTCAAGCACAGGGTGAAGGCATCGTGGCTGCTGCCAGGATAGCGGGCATTGACGGTCAGGATTCGCTGTGTGTGGGTGCACACCAACTGCACATTAAGTGAGTGGTATCCTTTGTGGTTACGGAATACCTCAGGATTGTTACAGGGTGCCCGCAAAGCCATGTGGGTGCAGTCAATGACGCCCTGCACCATGGGGAATCCCGCTATCCTGGCAAAGCCACATGCAAGCTCGTCCTGTTTCTCTCTGGTGATGGGGAAGGAAATGTAGACCCTTCTCCTTCTGTAGAGAGCCTCTGTGACCTCCCAGATGCAGCAATGGACGGCGAACTGCGTTATGTCAGATATGTCTCCTGCTGCAGACTGGAAGGATCCGCTGGCATAGAAATTGAGGGCAACGGTGACCTTGACTGTCACTGAGAGAGCCGAGGTGGTCCTGATCTGAAGCTTGAAGTCGGGCTGCAGGAGGTGGCAGAGCTCTGTGACCACCTCCTTGCTGAAGCAGAGCCTTCTAACACACTGGTCCTCAGTTAAATTTATGTAGGAGATGTGCTCCCGGAATACCCTGGGAGGGAAAGGCCTCCTCTTGGCAGTCCTGTTGGCCCTCCTCCTCCCTCTGGCCACATTTTCCAATCTTTGTCTCTGCCTCCTATGCCTCCGACGTTGATGCTGGAGGGCGAGGTCGAGTGCCAGCACAGCCCCTATTAACGTATCCAAGTGTAGGAGTTCGAAATCTCAGCACAACGAAACTGACAAATTTTAGCAGCCAGACCGCTCCTGAAAGTAATAAAAGTTTCCCTCAGTGAAAACGGCTGTTTCCCTATGTCAAACTGAGAAGGCAGCATTGATTGGCGACTAAAATGAAACCGGATGTTGATCCCTTTAACTACCGCTCCTACAGCGGCCGTCCGACTGCATCACTCCTCCTCTTCCTGCCATTGTTCACGCCAGGCGCTAAGGCAGAGGCCGGTAGTCAATTTTGCATCTGAGCCATTAACGGGGCGTTCCACACGCGTTGACGTCACAATCTTGCAGCTGCTAAAGACATAGGCGCTAAATGTTATCGGCAGCGCTAAATCCCGGGCGAATGTCGCATGTGGCATTGGATTCGCCGCGCCCCGCCACATACCCATTAGCGCCCCCCCCCAGGCACTAACGGGAGGCGCTATCATGCCGAATTTCTCCCCCATATGTCTCCTCATTCTTGATTCCCCCACCAGAGGAAATAGTTTCTCTGTATCTACCCTGTGGCCTTTGCCACTGAGGAGGATGAGAGCAGAAATGTCGTGGGAACACCCTCACCTCCAAGTTCTCCTCCAAGTCACAAACCATGCCATTCCTTCATTGTCACTGGGATTCCCTGCCTAACACCATTGTGGGAATGTCATCACTGCAAGGACTGCATGATTCAAGGAGAATGCCATCATCTCAGGACAACTCAGGATGGGCAATAAATGTGACCTTGCCAGAATCTGTGAGCGTGCGGAAATCACCCCTCGCCCTGTCCAACAGTTTCCAAGGTTCAGACCCATCGAACAGACAACACAAAACCCAAGGATTCAGGAATAAAATCAGCAAGAGGTTACAAGTAAGTTCACACAAAACTGTTGCATATAATACTCCCGATTATATCTAAGCACACACAGATTTATTCCCTTACTTTAAGATCAAGTGATAATAAGCCCACACTACATACGTACTAACACCAGTGAGTGGTCAATTCAGCGATGACTAGGCATATACCTTTAATTGACAACTGACTAAGTTGCCCCCGACTGCAGCAGCCCCGAGTGTCTTGAAACAGCATCTTTTATACCCCAAAATTTGGCAACCTTCCCACTGTGTACGTGTCCCTAACTATACTGCATTAGTTGTTTTTCAGTTGCTCTTATCAATAGTCCGTTAAGCACTCGTGGGCTTCAAGGCCACTTACAATTCCATAGTCTGAAGATGTTTCTGTTTTTGCACTGATTCCACAGCTCAATAGTCTGTTCCCACAGAACTTTCAAAGTCTGTTTTCCTTATCTGTTGAAAGACAATTGGCAGCTTTCACTGCTTACAACCACAGCATCTTATTTTGCAAAGTTCTCACACCAACCAGTCTTTTGTCCTCGCGAAGCATGATGGTACATAAACTGTGGTCAACTTTTAAGTTTAGTCAAGTTACAGCAAAAGTTATAGCAAACCGTGTGTTCTTACACATTGCCCACATCCAAGAACAGTAAAAATAAAAGAAACTATTAAAAGTCTTCTCACTTTAAACTCACTTTTGCGGGCTTTTTTCAGAGGCCGGTGTCGGGAGCGGAGAGAACAACGGTACAGTGAGTATTTAAACTCACTTTCGCAGGCTTTTTTTCAGAGGCTTACCAATCTCGCAGACCGGCGGTGGCGTTCCAAAGCTACGTCACGATTCAAAAAGTGACGCGGACAAGAGGAAGCAGCTGATTGGGTGAGTACGGCCAGGTGAGTATTTATACTACTCTATAGTTTGAGAGTTAAGGTTAATAGTTTATAAAGTTTAGAAGGCCTTAATTTTGTGGTTATAGTTTCTAAGGTCTCAGTTGTGTAGCGGGGAGTGCTAGTAAACAAGGGCCCTTGACTATATCATTTAATTGTAGTGTCATTTGTGGTATTGATTTGATTTAATTTAATTTAAATTAATTAAAGGGTAAGTCATGGCAGCACAGCTCGGCCCCGTGGCATGCTCCTCCTGCACTATGTGGGAAATCAGGGACACTTCCTGTGTCCCTGACAACCATGTGTGCGGGAAGTGTATCCAGCTGCAGCTACTGGCAGACCACATTGCGGCGCTGGAGCTGCGAATGGATACATACTGGATTGGACGTCCATAGTGAAAAGGAGACGGTTGGGGCCAGGAAACTGAAAACTGTTAAAGTGGCGGAGGGCGTCGGAAGTGTCGCGAATATAGGTGGGAAGAGACTGGACAAGGGGAGAAAAAAGAGTCGAGATAGGAAGAGATAAGTTCCGTGGGGCAAGAACAGGCTGAAATGATGGGTCTACCAGGGCAGTCCTGTTTGTGGATCTTGGGACCAATCCCTCTACACCTCCATCCCCCACTAGGATGGCCTGAGGGCGCTCCGCTTCTTCCTTGAACAGAGGCCCAACCAATCCCCATCCACCACCACCCTCCTCCGCCTGGCTGAACTTGTTCTCACATTGAACAACTTTTCCTTTGACTCCACTCACTTCCTCCAAATTAAAGGTGTTGCTATGGGAACCCGCATGGGTCTTAGCTATGCCTGCATTTTCGTGGGATATGTGGAACATTCTTTGTTCCAGTCCTACTCAGTTCCCCTCGCTCACCTCTTTTTCCTGTACATTGATGACTGTATCGGTGCTGTTTCCTGCTCTCGCCCTGAACTAGAAAAGTTCATTCACTTTACTTCCAATTTCCACCCTTCCCTCACCTCTTCTCTTCCCGACTCTTCTCTTCCCTTCCTTGACTTCTCCGTCTCCATCTCTGGGGATAGGTTATTGACAAACATTCACTACAAGCCCACTGATTCCCACAGCTACCTGGACTATACTTCCTCCCACCCCGCTTCCTGTAAGGACTCTATTCCATTCTTCCAGTTTCTCCATCTCCGCCGCGTCTGCTCTGACGATGCCACCTTCCATACTAGTGCTTCCGACATGTCTTCCTTTTTCCTCAACCGAGGATTCCCCTCTACTGTGGTTGACACGGCCCTTGACCGTGTCCATTCTATTTCCGCACTTCTGCTCTCACCCCTTCCCCTCCCTCCCGGAACCATGATAGGGTTCCCCTTGTCCTCACCTTTCATCCCACCAGCCTCCACATTCAACGGATCATCCTCCGCCATTTCCGCCACCTCCAACGTGATCCCACCACCAAACGCATCTTCCCCTCACCTCTCCTTTCAGCATTCCGAAGGGACCGCTCCCTCCGCGACACCCTGGTCCACTCCTCAATCACCCCTAACAGCCCTTCCCCTTCACCCAGCACCTTCCCGTGCAAGCGCAGGAGATGCAACACCCGCCCTTTTACCTCCTTCCTTCCCACTGGCCAGGGCACCAAACACCCCTTCCAAGTGAAAAAGTGATTTACTTGTACTTCTTACAATTTAGTATACTGTATTCGCTGCTCACGATGTGGTCTCCTCTACATTGGGGAGACCAAATGCAGATTGGGCGACCGCTTTGCGGAACATCTCCGTTCAGTCCGTAAGGGTGACCCTGAGCTTCCGGTCGCCTGTCACTTTAATTCTCCGCTTCACTCCCACTCTGATCTCTCTGTCCTCGGCCTCTTATATTATTCCAATGAAGCTCAATGTAAGCTGGAGGAACAGCACATCATCTTTCGATTAGGCACTTTACAGCCTTCTGGACTCAACATAGAGTTCAACAATTTCAGATCATAACCTCTGCCCCTATTCTTCAGGCTGTATGATTTTGCCATCCCTATTTGCAACATTTTAACTTTCCTGCCTCCTACCTTAGCACAGACTATTCCTTCAGTTCCTTCCTCCCCACCCCCCCCCACTCCCCGTCTCTGCACCTGCTTAAAATCTGTTACATTTCCAGCTTTTTCCAGTTCAGAAGAAGGGTCCCAGACCTTTTCCAGTTCAGAAGAAGGGTCCCAGACCTGAAACATTGGCCCAGAAATTAAACAGTGAGTGTTCGCGCGGGGGTAAGGCTTCCCCGCGATATCTCACTCCGCGCCTACCTTTTTCCTCCGGGCCCACACGAACTTTAGTTTCAAGGCCAGTCCCACATGCAGCTGTGCAGTGCTTGCGTGACCCAGAGACACAATTAGCATTAAAAAAAAAGCCATCACATTAATAAAATAAGTATAGTTAAATAAATTAACCACTTTAAACAAAAAATTTAATTTTTGAAAAAATTTAAAATCTTTTTAAAAGTTATAAAAATAAACTTACCTTTCTTTAAAGTCTCTAAAAAAGATAAACCTGTTGAAAAAAATTAAAATAATACTTAATTAACTACTTACTTTGTTAAAAGAGGGTCTTACGCCTCCTTTCTTCATGTGTAAAATCTTCCATGCTTACCTGCGTGTTCAAAGCTGCAAAAATAACTAAGTGCACTGTGTGCGCACAGCCTGTAGCGCGCACGCGGTTCACTTAGGAACCGCCCCCTTTTGAATTCACGAAGTGCCGGTTTCCCGCGCATGCGCAGTGCATGCAGGAAACCGGCAATTGGAGACCTAAAACGCGAGAGTACACAGTGCGTACTCTCGCGTATTAGGTCTAATTTTCGGGCCATTAATTCTGTTTCTCTCTCCACGGATGCTGCCTGGCCTGCTGAGTGTTTCCAACATTTTCTGTTATTATTTCAGATTTCCAGCATCCACAGCATTTTGCTATTGTATTTCACTAAAAACTGCTTACCTGGCCATTATCACGTTGCTGTTTGTGTGCGCAAAATGGTGGCGCGCGCTCCCAGCACACTGGTGTGCTCAAAATGGCTGCCCTGTTTCCTACATTACAACAGTGACTACACTTCAAAAAGTACTTCACTGGCTGTAAAGCGCTTTGGGACGTGCTGAGGTCATGAAAGGCGCTATAGAAATGCAAGTCTTTCTTTTTTCTTTCTGTCCACATTGGACCTTGGAACGGCCTATGTAATCAGTGATAATGGTCATTTCCTCAGCATACAGCTCTTGGTGATGCTACAGTTGTCAGCTGCCACATGAGGTGGTGTCGTGAATCGAGTCTCTGCACCCAACTCCAACCTCATCTTGTATTGTTAGCAACTGACTGTGGCTGACATCACTCCGTGACCCAATTTGGCAGACTGAAAAAAAGTTAAAGGAGATTGAGGGATGATCTGATTCCTCTCTCCCGATCGCCCCCTCCCTTCCCGATTGTCTGGTTCTATTTCCCAATTGCACCCCCTCCCTCCCGATCATCCCCCCTCCCTTCCTGATTGTCTGGCTCTATTTCCCAATTGCACCCCCTCCCTCCCGATCGCGCCCCCCTCCCTTACTGATTGTCTGGTTCTATTTCCCAATTGCCCCCCCCTGCCCCCTCCCTCCCGATCGCCCCCCCTCCCTTCCCGATTGTCTGGCTATCTTTTTCCCAATCACCCACTCCCTCCCTCCCGATCGATCCCTTCCCTCCCGATCGCCCTGTTCGCTCCTGATCGCCCATGACCGCCCCCACCACCCCCCAGCTCGTGGAATCAGAGAGTTACCTCTGGATGCCCGTTTGGCATCTACAGCTTGCCTTTAATATGCTGATGAGGCCTGAGGGCCAATTTCGGGTGAGCCTTGGGCCTGCAGGCACTGGCGCGCGCTCCCAGCACGCCACCTATTTCAGGCCCGGAAACGGCGTGCTGGCATCACTGGACATGTAAAGGATGGGCCAAGAGTTACGGCCAACCTCGGAAACAGCAGAGCCAGACACACCCGCTGTTTCCAGTGGGTTCCACCAGACTCCGGCCAGAATTACAGTCAGCTTCCAATGGGAAGAGAAAAAGAAGCAGCATTTAAATACTCATGTTCACTGCTTTGTCAATTGCCCTCAAGAACCAAAAACAAGAAAGAAAGACTTGCATTTCTACAGCGCCTTTCACAAACTCAGGACGTCCCAAAGCGCTTTACAGCCAATGAAGTACTTTTTGGAGTGTAGTCACTGTTGTAATGTAGGAAACGTGGCAGCCAATTTGCGCACAGCAAGCTCCCACAAACAGCAATGTGATAACGACCAGATAATCTGATTTTAGTGAAGTTGGTTGAGGGATAAATATTGGCCAGGACACTGGGGAGAACCCCCCTGCTCTTCTTCCAAATAGTGCCGTGGGATCTTTATGCCCACCTGAGAGGGTAGATGGGTTTAACGTTTTATCTGAAAGATGGCACCTCTGGCAGTGCAGCACTTCCTCAGTACTCACCACGCACTGCAGCGTCAGCCTAGGGTTTGTACTCAAGTCTCTGGAGCGAAACTTAAAAACACAACGGGCCGAAAATTGATCCCGGGACGCGAGAGTACGCACTGCGTACTCTCGCGTATTCCCACTCCAATTGCCGGTTTTCTGCATGCCCTGCGCATGCGCTGAAAACCGGCAATTGCTCTTCTGAAAAGGGGGCGGGGCCTGGATGCATCGCGTGCGCGCTACAGGCTGCGCGCACGCTGTGCACTTCATGCTGTGGACGCGCAGGTAAGTAGGGAAGATTTTGGAAATGTAAAAAGGAGGAGTAAGACCCGCTTTTAAGAAGGTAAGTAGTGAATTAAGTATTTTTTTGAATTTTTTTTTACAGGTATATCTTTTTTATAGACTTTAAAGACAGGTAAGTTTATTTTTATAACTTTTTAAAAGATTTTAAATTTTTTCAAAAATTTAATTTTTTATTTAAAATGGTTAATTTAATTAACTATACTTATTTTATTAATGTGATGGGTTTTTTTTTTAATTTAATTGAGGTTTAGCTGTTATTTTGGGGGGGTGTAAGATTCATAGATTTCACAGCTATGCTGTGAGACTTATGAATGGAAGATGGTGTGCTGCCATTGGCTCTAACTGAGTCACGTGATCCCACAGCTCGCACGAATTCACTACGCCGCTGGGATACGCAAGCCCAGCACAGCTGATGTCTGGAACATCAAGTTCGTGCGAGCTGGATCAGAAAAAGCATAAGCGAGGTGAGACATCGCGGGGAAGGCTTACCCCCGCGGGAACAGAGCGAGATCAATTTCTGGGCCAGTAGCTTCTCACTCAGAGGTGAGAGTGCTACCAACTGAGCCACGGCTGACACCCAGAATACTGAAGCAGGAACCCAGTAGCAGCAAAAGCCCCTAAATATGGCTTATTACTCAGTAAAAAAAAAAGAATTAATGGATGTGGCACAACCCGGCAACAATGACCAAAAGAAGTCAGCCTTGGCTCAAAGGTATTACAGTCACCTCGCAAACTAGAAGAGTGTGGAATCGAGCCCCACTCCAGAGGCCAACACTCCAGTGCAGTACTGAGGGAGTGCTGCACTGTCAGAGACGCTGTCTTTCTGATGAGAAGTTAGGTGAGTGTGGGTGCAGGGCGGGTGGTGCGGGGAGTCTCATTCCCCAACTCCACACACACTCACTGCCTCCCCTCCCCCACTCCGCACACACTCACTGCCTCCCCTCCCCCACTCCGCACACACTCACTGCCTCCCCTCCCCCACTCCGCACACACTCACTGCCTCCCCTCCCCCACTCCGCACACACTCACTGCCTCCCCTCCCCCACTCCGCACACACTCACTGCCTCCCCTCCCCCACTCCGCACACACTCACTGCCTCCCTTCCCCACTCCGCACACACTCACTGCCTCCCCTCCCCCACTCCGCACACACTCACTGCCTCCCCTCCCCCACTCCGCACACACTCACTGTCTCCCCTCCCCCACTCAGCACACACTCACTGCCTCCCCTCCCCCACTCCGCACACACTCACTGCCTCCCCTCCCCCACTCCGCACACACTCACTGCCTCCCCTCCCCAACTCCACACAAAAAACACTGCCTCCCCTCCCCCACTCCACACACACTCACTGCCTCCCCTCCCCCACTCCGCACACACTCACTGCCTCCCCTCCCCCACTCCGCACACACTCACTGCCGCCCCTCCCCCACTCCGCACACACTCACTGCCTCCCCTCCCCCACTCTGCGCACACTCACTGCCTCCCCTCCCCAACTCCGCGCACACTCACTGCCTCCCCTCCCCAACTCCACACACTCACTGCCTCCCCTCCCCCACTCTGCGCAAACTCACTGCCTCCCCTCCCCACTCCGCACACACTCACTGTCTCCCCTCCCCCACTCAGCACACACTCACTGCCTCCCCTCCCCCACTCCGCACACACTCACTGCCTCCCCTCCCCCCCTCCGCACACACTCACTGCCTCCCCTCCCCCACTCCGCACACACTCACTGTCTCCTCTCCCCCACTCCGCACACACTCACTGCCTCCCCTCCCCCACTCCGCACACACTCACTGCCTCCCCTCCCCCACTCCGCACACACTCACTGCCTGCCCTCCCCCACTCCACCCACTCCAGCGACTTCAGCACAAAAATCTAGGCCGACACTCCAGTGCTGGTACTGAGGGAGTGCTGCACTGTCGGGAGGTGCCAACTTTCGGATGAGACATCAAACCGAGGCCTCGTCTGCTCTCTCAGGTGGATGTAAAAGATCCCATGGCACTATTATGAAGAAGAGCAGGGGATTTAACCCCGGTATCCTGGCCAATATTTATCCCTCAATCAGCATCACTAAAAACGGATTATGTGGTCATTATCGCATTGTTGTTTGTGGGATCTTGCTATGTAAAAAAATCGGCTGCTGCATTTCCTACATTACAAAAGTACTTAATTGGCTGTAAAGCGCTTTGAGAGGTCCGTTGGTCGTGAAAGGTGCTATATAAATGCCTTTCTGCCTTTCTTTCTTTCTCACTCCCCACTCCACTCCACACACACACTGATAGCAGCTGTCAATTTCACATCAGAGAAGGAAGATAGCATCTGACATTGAGCCTGACTTATGCTAAGTAAAGCAGTTTAACACACAGCCGGGCTTGGGGTGGCACTGTGAGCAACACGACGTGAGGTGGCGTTTGATGTGCTTTCATTATTAATCAGAGAGCTGCCAACCCAGCGCGTTACCCCAGAGGTCACCGTCCCTCATCAGGCAATGTCACAGTCAGCCGTTGCAGTCTGTTCGGCAAAAAAAATGCACAATTGACCCATTCTGTGCTCATTTTCACCCATTATGTCACCCTCTCCCGCACTCCGACCCCCACCGCCACTCTACGCTTAACCTTGTTTGAAAGGTCATCTTTTTTTTTCCTTTGCCGGCCACGATCCCATTGACGCGGGCTGATTAGTCCTCAGATTCGGGCTCAATGGATTTGAACTCTGACCCCCCCCCCCCCCCGCCCCCCCGCAAGTGAGGTCGCTGTCAGATCTTTTTAAGCCTGGGTAAGGTTTGGCAGGGAGGGGGTGGGGGAGGGGTGGGGAGGGGAAGAACCTTCGGTGCTTATAAATGACCATCAGTCTCCTGTACAAGTAGCTGGGGAAGGCAGGAGATGTGATTTACGATGTCAGTTGGAGCAAGGGGCGAAAAGATAATCCTCAAAAGAGCGAAGCGAGGGAAGTGTTACAAGTAAAATGAATGTTCGCCGCGGACCTGACAACAGAGTACAGCAGGCGGCGGAGTCAATCAATTACATCCGCCAATAATGTGAACATTAAACAAGTACTGTCGGGGGCCAATAGTGCAGTAAGGCTGCTCGTGATTTATCAAAGTGACATTCTGTGTGTCAGAGTGTTGAAACAGCATTCCATTTCAGAGAACTCCAGATTCGTTTGGGCCGGTTTTCTCCCCCTTGTCTCCTAAAGCTCCTGACCCGTGCTGGGACAGGGGTTCACGGCTGTGAGGCCCAGACCGCGAGTGTCAGCGGGCAATTCAACCGTCAAGGCAGCTGGCAGCTGAGCCTCGGCCTGTTCCGATGTCAAGGGTCGAATCCCTGGGCCTGGTCTAAATCCCTTGATTCTCTTTAGTGTTAACAAATCTATCGATCTCTATCTTGAATATACTCAATGACTGAGCATCCACAGCCCTCTGGGGTAGAGAATTCCAAAGATTCACCACCCTCGGTGAAGGAATTTCTCCTCATCTCAGTCCTAAATGGCCGACCCCTTATTTTGAGACTGTGACCCCTGGTTCTAGACTCTCCAGCCAGGGTAAACAACCTCTCAGCATTTACCCTGTCAAGCCTTCTAAGAATTTTACACGTTTCAATGAGATCACCTCTCATTCGTCTAAACTCTGGAGAATATAGTCCCAATCTCTCCTCATAGGACAGTTCTCTCATCCCAGTAATCAATGGAGAACCTTCGTTGCACCTCCTCCAAAGCAAGTATATCCTCATAATAACAACAGAAAACGCTGGAAAAACTCAGCAGGCCAGGCAGCATCCGTGGAGAGAGAAACAGAGTTAACGTCTCAGGTCGAAGACCTTTCGTCAGCAGTATTTTGCTATGGTACAAGTATATCGTTCCTTAGGTATGGAGACCAAAACTGTACAAAGTACTCCAGGTGTGCTCTCACCAAAGCCCTATGTAATTGCAGTGTCCCCTGGGGTTAGAGAGGAGAAATTTCCCCAGTGATTGTCCTCCTGTGAAACTTTCTCTAAAAGTACACATGTGGAATTCACGTAAGGGCAACTTGGGGCTCAGCCATGATTTCCTTCTTCCATTGATCTACTTGCTGGCTGTAGCCCAGATTTTAACCTAACCAGGCCAGTAGCATAGGGTACATTTTGGGCACATAATCTAGGCTGACACTCCCACTGCAGTACTGAGGGAGTGCTGCATTGTCGGAGGTGAGTGATTGGGGGTAGGGGTCGTGCATTCAGCAGTGTGTGAGGCTAGTGGTGCAGTTGGTAGGAGACGGCTTTTGAAGATGCATTCACTGACCTTGACCAGTGGTCTGAGGCCATGAAGCTTCTTTGGGCACTGGAGCCAGGTGGTGGGGGGGCGACACTGCTGGCAGTGACGGCCTTAGTGATGTAGTCCCACATCCTTCTTTCTGGAGGGCCTCCTGGCCCCAGTGTGTAGAGGACCTGTCTTGCAGTGTTAACCCCCTGCACAAAACTGGAGTGCTGCGTGCGAGACCCTGGGTGCCCCTTCCCTGGCTTGCTGAGCCATGTGTGTTAGTGCTGAGGCATTTTTCCCATTTTTGGAGGTTAGGAAGGGAATTCAGCTTTAAGAGCTGAATATTCACATTTGAGACTTTTTTTACTGTTAATTTTTTTTTCAAAGGCAGAAAGGGCTGAAAACTGCATTGTTTCACTTCATTTTAATTTGTATTGCGTCAGTGTGCATGGCCCCTTTAATTCTCAGGCCTCTTCATTGCCCACAATTCCTTGCGGGCTCCACAGCCTCGCTTCCAGAGGCTGTGTCAAGCTCGAACGTGGCACCTGGACCAGGAACTTCGGGTCGGATGCCTCCACTAAATCCACCAGGACGGCATTGCGCGGAAGGTAAGCACTGCACCACCAATCTCCAGCCCCCCAGACGAATTTAGCCCCGTTAACATTGCGGCCATTTTCAGCGGCCGTTAACTCCAGTTGCCAGTGACACCAGCAACGTTTGTGGCGAACGCGAATTTCTAGGCCAATGATTCTATGATTCTATAGGGGAAAAATTGGCTCGCACCCACTTTGGGGCGATAACTTTGCCGGGGTATTACTGTTAGCACCCCGAAAAAGTTAGCGCCCCCGCGCCCGAAATTGAATGGTAGCGCCCTAAGCTGAGGCGGGGTGCTACTGGAAGCGCTGCCCCCTCTCTCTTTGGGCACTCCCATTGAATGTCACGGCGCTACGTGCAGCAGCACCACGCGCGTCGGCACATAGCGTCGCGGTACTGCAGGCCTCCCTCCCCTGATTAAAGGGGAGGGGCCTAGCACAGCATGCACCGGGGCACTGCTGGACCACCAGAGGGTGCCGGTAAAAGAGCCCGGCACTCAAGAGACGTGCCGGGCTGACCGATCGCGGCCGGCACCCCACAGGAGGAGGGCAGAGGGGGCAGGTGCTGGCAGGCGGTCCAAAGAAAAAGACCACCTGCCCTTTAATTTGCGCTGCCCCGGCCGCAAAAACGCCCCCCTACCCTGTCGGACACGGTGTCCGGCGGTAGGTCAAGGGGCGTGAGCCAAGATTGCGGCCGGGGAGCGAGCGAGGCGCTGCGCATGACGATCACGTTATCGCCGGAGGCGCAGCACCGCGGGGCGCTACCGGCTACCACCGCCGCTAACCTCCCGCTGAATTTCGCGGGAGGCGTTGGCGGAGCCGCGCCCAGGCGCTAGTTGCTTTGTGCCCCGTTAACACCCCTCAGGGCGCTAACGGGAGGCGCAAAGCAATTGAATGTTTCCCCCTAAGAATCTATGATTCTAAGTTAGCCGGTACAGCTAATAATGTGGGAGACTGCACCGATAAACAGGAAGACATAAACAGGCTTGCAGAGTGAGTGGATAAATGGCAAATGAAATTCAATATAGCGAAATGTGAGGTGGTTCATTTTGGTGGGAGTTATAAGGAGGCCACACAAGTTTATAAAGAGTGCAGACAATGTACTGAGGTTCCTTTCTGGAGGAATAGAATATAAAAGCAGGAAAGTAATGTTAAACTTGTATAGAACCTTGGTTAGGACACACTTAGAGTACTGTGTTCAATTCTAGTCTCCATACTACAAAAGGGATATTGAAGCACTAGAGAAATTGCAGAAAAGATTCACAAGGATTTTTTTTTATTTTTCTATTCGTTTTATGGGATGTGGGCGTCGCTGGCAAGGCCAGCATTTATTGCCCATCCCTAATTGCCCTTGAGAAGGTGGTGGTGAGCTGCCTTCTTGAACCGCTGCAGTCCGTGTGGTGAAGGTACTCCCACAGTGCTGTTAGGTAGGGAGTTCCAGGATTTTGACCCAGCGACGATGAAGGATCGGCGATATACTTCCAAGTCAGGATGGTGTGTGACTTGGAGGAGAACTTGGAGGTGGTGGTTGTCCCATACACCTGCTGCCCTTGTCCTTCTAGGTGGAAGAGGTCACGGGTTTGGGAGGTGCTGCCGAAGAAGCCTTGGTGAGTTGCTGCAGTGCATCTTGTAGATGGTACACACTGCAGCCTTGGTACGTTGGTCGTGGAGGGAGTGAATGTTTAAGGTGGTGGATGGGGTGCCAATCTAGCGGGCTGCTTTGTCCTGGATGGTGTCGAGCTTCTTGAGTGTTGTTGGAGCTGCACTCATCCAGGCAAGTGGAGAGTATTTCATCACACTCCTTACTTGTGCCTTGTAGATGGTGGAAAGGCTTTGAGGAGTTAGGATGTGAGACACTCGCTGCAGAATACCTAGCCTCTAACCTGCTCTTGTTGCCACAGTATTTATGTGGCTGGTCTAGTTAAGTTTCTGGTCAATGGTGAACCCCAGGATGTTGATGGTGGGGGATTCGCCGATGGTAATGCCGTTGAATGTCAAGGGGAGGTGGTTAGACTTTCGCTTGTTGGAGATAGTCATTGCCTGGCACTTCTGTGGCGCAAATGTTACCTGCCACTTATCAACCCAAGCCTCAACGTCATCCAGGTCTTATTGCATGCGGGCATGGACTGCTTCATTATCTGAGGAGTTGTGAATGGCGCTGAACACTGTGCAGTCATCAGAGAACATCCCCATTTCTGAGCTTATGTTGGAGGGAAGGTCATTGATGAAGCAGCTGAAGATGGTTGGGCCTAGGACACTGCCCTGAGGAACTCCTGCAGCGATGTCCTGGGGCTGTGATGATTGACCTCCGACCACCACAACCATCTTCCTTTGTGCTAGGTATGACTCCAGCCAGTGGAGCATTTTCCCCCTGATTCCCATTGACTTCAGTTTTACTAGGGCTCCTTGTTGCCACACTCGGTCAAATGCTGCCTTGCTGTCAAGGGCAGTCACTCTCACCTCACCTCTGGAATTCAGCTCCTTTGTCCATGTTTGGATCAAGGCTGTAATGAGGTCGGGAGCCGAGTGGTCTTGGTGGAACCCAAACTGGGCATCAGTGAGCAGGTTATTGGTGAGTAAGTGCCGCTTGATAGCTCTGTCGATGACACCTTCCATCACTTTGCTGATGATTGAGATTAGACTGATGAGGCGGTAATTGGCCGGATTGGATTTGTCCTGCTTTTTGTGGAAAGGACATACCCGGGCAGTTTTCTACATTGTCGGATAGATGCCAGTGTTGTAGCTGTACTGGAACAGCTTGGCTGGAGGTGCGGCTAGTTCTGGAGCACAAATCTTCAGCACGATAGCTGGGATGTTGTCGGGGCCCATACCCTTTGCTGTATGCAGTGCACTCAGCCGTTTCTTGATATCACGTGGAGTGAATCGAATTGGCTGAAGACTAGCTTCTGTGATGGTGGGGACCTCAGGAGGAGGCCGATATGGATCATCCATTCGGCACTTCTGGCTGAAGATGGTTGCAAACGCTTCAGCCTTGTCTTTTGCATTCACGTGCTGGGCTCCACTATCATTGAGGATGGGGATATTCATGGAGCCTCCTCCTCCCGTTAGTTGTTTAATGGTCCACCACCATTCACGACTGGATGTGGCAGGACTGCAGAGCTTTGATCTGATCCGTTGATTGTGGAATCGTTTAGCCCTGTCTATAGCATGCTGCTTCCGCTTTTTAACATGCATGTAGTCCTGTGTTGCAGCTTCCCCAGGTTGGCACCTCATTTTTAGGTACACCTGGTGCTGCTCCTGGCATGCTCTTCTACAAGGATGTCACCAGAATTGAGAGGGTACAACTACCAGGAAAGATTGAGCAGCTGGGGCACTTTTCTCTGGAAAAGAGACTAAGAGGAAACCTGATAGAGGTCTTTAAATTTATGAAGGAGTTCGATAGGATGGAGGTGGAGAAATTGTTTCTACTTGTGAGCGAGTCCAAAACAAGAGGGTATAAATATAAGATGAGCACTAACAGATCAAATAATGAATGGTGAGAATGTGAAACTCGCTGCTACACGGAGTGGTTGGAGCAGGTAGCATAAATACATTCAAAGGGAGGCATTCATGAGGGAGAAGAGAATAGAGCAATATGGGGAATTTAGTGGAAAGAGGTAATTAGAGTGGAAGGAGTCTTGTGTGGAGCATAAACTCTCTATGAAGAGAGACAGAACAGGCTGGGGTTGTTTTCCTTAGAGCAGAGAAGGCTAAGGGGGGACCTGATTGAGGTGTACAAAATTATGAGGGGCATAGATAGGGTAGATAGAAAGAAACTTTTCCCCTTAGTAGAGGGGTCAATAACCAGGGGGCATAGTTTCAAGGTAAGGGGCAGGAGGTTTAGAGGGGATTTGGGGAAAAACTTTTTCACCCAGAGGGTGGTTGGAATCTGGAACTCACTGCCTGAAAGGGTGGTAGAGGCAGGAACCCTCACAACATTCAAGAAGCAGTTAGATGAGCACTTGAAACGCCATAGCATACAAGGCTACGGACCGAATGCTGGAAAATGGGATTAGAATAGATAGGGCTTGATGGCCGGCATGGACACGATGGGCCTGAAGGGCCTCTTTTTGTGCTGTATAACTCTTTGGGGGAAAAATTCAGTTGGTTGCGCCTCCCGTTAGCACCTTAAGAGGGCGCTAATGGGGCGCAAAGCAACTAGCGCCCAGGCGCGGCGATGTTTGCGCCACTCACGAAATTAACCAGACATTTTGCAGCGGCGCTAAACAGTACCGCCACGATCTCCTGCGCCGGCAGATCGTGACGTCAGTCAAGTGCGCAACGCCCCGGTAGCGCCCCGGAGCGGATATTGAGTGGCGCCCCCTGCCTTACCGCCTGCCACTAGCAACGACAGGTTGAGGGGAGCGTTCTGCAGTCAGGAAGGGACTGGGGGAGTGCTATTTAAAGGCGACCGCTTCCTGCCTTTTTTTGAAGGCAACATTTTTGAACCACGCATTCTGAGAGAGAGAGAGAGAGAGAGAGACTTCTGGAGAGATTCAACGCTGTGTGAAGGAGTTTTGGGGAGCAGCACTTTACAGGCTCATTTGATTTACCCTTCCTTGTATCGATTTAGAAGAGACTGTGGGGGCTGCACTCTGAGCTCTTTCCCTGGGCCTCTCCATTGTTATTTCCAGCAGATTTGATGTACAGGTCTCTCCAGGCCGAGATTCAAGGCTGCAATGAGCAGGATGTGGATGGAAAGCAAGATCAACCCTCCCCTTTAAGAACTGGCCGGGGCCATTGTGTCTGTGTTCCATTGCTGACTGACATCACATGAGCTTCGCCAGCGCTCTGAGTTAGCACCTCGCTCCTCGGCCTTTGCGCCTTAAGACAGATGTGTAGCGCCTGATTTAGCGCTCCAATCACCTCCAGGGGCGATAAAAGTCAAGTTTGCAGTCGGAGGCGATAATTAGCGCTGGGCGCTAATCTTTGCGCCCGGCCGATAATTGCGCCCCAAACGGGGCGATACTGAATTTTTCCCCCTATGACTCTAAACACCGGCAGAGAGCAGTTGGGCCAAATGGCCTGTTTCGATGTAAATCTAAGGATGTGTGGGGCTTTACAAATGCATGGACATTAACATGAAACAGCAATCACGGTCTTTGAAATGCCAGTAGACATATCAATTTGATTGATGCTTTACCTAATGCTATGTTACCTCCTATACAATGCTCAGTCTGTCAAGCTGCACTTGGCAGAAGTCCATTGTAAACGTGCTGTGTGTAACTAGGACACCTTGCCTGAACATCTCTAATCGATAGGTAACGGGTGAATCATTCTTCACTAGAGGTCACTATTGGAACCCAGCAACATTGAGCAGTTGTTCATGGTGGGTCCCACTTTGGGCAATTGGTGAATCCTGATGGGGTCAATCTGGGGTTTATTTTTTTTTTAAGTATTTTGTGATCATCAAAGGCAAAAGGATTGTTAGCCCTGGGAACTTGAACACTTACCAATTGAAACAGTAGCATCAAGCACTCCCAGCGGGGGGCGATTTTAACCCTACTCGCTCAGCAGAAACCCGATGAGTGGCCATGATCGCAACATCTGCAAATTTAACCTGCTCTCCTGAGCAGGCTGCAGGGACACGCGCCCGGAGCCAACAGGGGTCCTTCTTTCCCTAGGCATGTTGCGGCCCGATGACACCATTGAGTCCCGACTGTAATTTTAACTCAGGCCTGAGCCGAGGGGGGGAATCCACCTGGAGTTAAAATTGCGGCAGTAGCGCAAAGCAGACGTTGGGCATCGGGTGCCTGTTTTACGCTCAATAACGCTCATTTTTGCGCCACTACCAAAGATGACTTTCTGCACCAATGTGCCTCAGCTCCATAAGACAGAATGAGCTGGATTTGACTAGCAGGCCAGCTGTCTAATCCACTGCATCGATCAATTCCCATAACTGTGTCTTCATACCACAACTAGTCAATCTATCACGAGGAATCAAGACTAACTGTAGTCTTCAGGTGAAAACACGGTTAGAGGGTGAGGAATAAATGGAACAAGGCACTCAGATATAATTTAGTCCCCAAGTGAAAGTCCTACATTCTTTCCTTACTTTTATATAATAGTCATTTTAGAGTGTTATTTATAGTTAAATAGCAAATCTTACTGAAAGTTGGGAAGCAGAGAAATAAGCCCGAATGGTGCAGGGGGTTAAAATCGGGATTGGCAACTTACTGCTCTGTTCCAAAACCGTTTACACTGGCCATTTTAACTGGCGGTTTTTATTTTGCTTCAAGACAGTTACCTGCTCCAGGCAAGCGGAAGCCTAATTACAATGGCAAAGTCGCGCACTGGTGAGGTCATCCTGACACGCGCATCATTTTAACTCCAGGTCGACCAAAGATCTTCCAGTCCTGGACCCACCAGTACAACCTGGCGACAGGCAGGATCATGGCTAATAAAGGCTCATGTATCAGCTAGTGGCTCAGTTAGTAGCACCCTCGCCTCTGAGTCTAGAAGGTTGTGGGTTCAAAGTCCCACTCCAGAGACTTCAGCACAAAAATCTAGGCTGACACTCCAGTGCAGTGCTGAGGGAGCGCTGCACTGTTGGAGGTGTCGTCTTGTGGATGAGACGTTAAACCGAGGCCCCGTCTGCTCTCTGAGGTGGATGTAAAAGATCCCATGGCACTATTTCGAAGAAGAGCAGGAGAGTTATCCCCGGAGTCCTGGCCAATATTTATCTCTCAATCAACATAACAAAACAGATTATCTGGTCATTATCTCGTTGCTGTTTGTGGGAGCTTGCTGTGCGCAAATTGGCTGCCGCATTTCCTACATTACAACAGTGACTGCACTTCAAAAAAAGCACTTCATTGGCTGTAAAGCACTTTGGGATGTCCGGTGGTTGTGAAAGGCGCTATAGAAATGCAAGTCTTGCTTTCTTACATTTATATAGCGCCTTTCACCACCTCAGTGTTCTACAGCCAATGAAGTACTTCTTGATGTGTAGTCACTGTTGTAATGTGGGAAACACAGCAGCCAATTTGTGCACAGTAAGCTCCCACAAACAGCAATGTGATAATGACCAGACAATCTGTTTTTAGTGATATTGGTTGAGGGATAAATATTGGCCAGGACACCAGTGAGACATCCCCTGCTCTTCTTAGAGATAGTGCCATGGGATCCTTTACATCCACCTGAGAGGGTAGATGGGAACTCTGTTTAACATTACATCCGAAAGAGGGCACCATTGACGGTGCTGCACTCCCTCAGTACTGCCCTGGGAGCGTCAGCCTAGATTATGTGCTCAAGTTCCTACGGAGTGGGGCTCGAACCCACAACTGTTTGACTCAGAGGTGACAGTGCTACCCACTGAGCCACAGCTGACACCTTGTCGAAAGCATGCCATGATGCGGGGGATAATTACCGATATTTTCAATCCCAATATGCGTAGGGTTTAATCATATCTGTCTTTCTCAAGAGGTTTTACCACGTGAAACATGATTTTCCAATCCAGTTCACGTTGACACTGCTTTAAGCAGGGCCTCAATAATTTTAGCCTGTCATCATTTACTTCTAAGCAGTGCAAGAAGCAAAATGCTGATATGATAAAAGATGTAGTGATCACTGCAGCTTCCTGCAATAACAAGGCTGGCATTTCACACCCTGTCATTAGCCGAGGAATGGAATAAAAATCACAATAGGTTCATTTCTTGTATTGTTGTATAATTGTTACACTAGGCCCCCATATGGATTTTAAAAAAATGTATTCATGGGATGTGGGCATCACTGGCAAGGCTGGCATTTATTGCCCATTCCCCTCGCTACAACTGAAAGGGTCATCGACCTGAAACGTTAACTCTGATTCCCGCTCTCCACCTGCTGCGGATTTCCAGCATTTTCTGTTCTTATTTCAGATCTCCAGCATCTGCGGTATTTTACTTTTGCTGACTGGTTGTGCCAGGCCACTTCAGAGGACAGTGGGAGAGATCTTGACTTTGCACGATACAATAAAATGGGTGATAGTGAGTCGGGGGGGGCCCCGTTTTGCATCACTGCACAAATTCAAGAATCTACCCCCAACCACGTTGGCGTGGGTCTGGAGTCACATATCGGCCAGACCAGGTAAGGACAGCAGATTTCCTTCCCTGAAGGACAATAGTGAACCAGTTGGGTTTTTTTTTACATTTTGACAGACACCAGCTTTTTTTAATTTCCAAATATATTTAAATTGAATTCAATTTCTCAAACAGCCATGGTTGGATTTGAACTCACATTCTCACATACTAGCCAAGTA
Source organism: Squalus acanthias (assembly GCA_030390025.1). NCBI lineage: Eukaryota > Metazoa > Chordata > Chondrichthyes > Squaliformes > Squalidae > Squalus > Squalus acanthias. Next base: position 17,157,763 of record CM059426.1, read on the forward strand.
ACAGAACAACCGAACTACAGCACTCAGAACCACTGCACTATTGGACTGTATCGTGTGCAGTTTCGTTCACCTCACCATCAGAGGGAAAAGGATCAATCAGGATAGTTCCCGGCACTGGGAATTTCGTCTATGAGGAAAGATTTAGGAAGTTTGAGCTGCGTTCTTTGAGGAAGGTGCGGATTCAAAGTAAATTCATCGAATTTTTCAAGGTTGTGAAAGGGAATCAAGAATCTTGATGCAGATAAATGGTTCAGTATTGTGAAGGGTTCAGATACCGAGGGGGGGTGGGGGGGGGGGCGGAGGGGAAGGGGGCGGGTGGGGGTTAACAGTTAAACATTAGAAAGTTGGAAGGAACGTCAAGTGGAACTTCGCCACTGGGGATAATAGCGTGTAAAAATAAGCTACCAGTGAAGGCCATTGAAGTGGACGGTATGAATGGGTTTAGGAGACAATTGGACGAGTGTATGGAGAGAGAAGGACTGTGGCAGGTGGGCTTGAAATCTATCAAAGAGGTGACAGGTCGTCAAGCCTAATGGTCTTTATCTTTCCCTGAAAACTCACCTTCTCTTTGTGTAATGATCATCGTGCAGGACTTGAATCAATGGGGGGGGGGGTGCAGGGTTTTTAACGTGACCTCGTGTCCTTGGTTTTTGAACCATTAAGAGATGTAAACACTTGTCTCCTCTCAGGTCTCCATCTGCCCGGGTTGCTTTGCAAAGCTGGGTGGGCACAGCTCCCAACCCTTAGCCGCCCACTCCAAGCTCTTTAAACATGTCAATATTCTCCAGTGTTTGCTTTGGTGCGACTGAGCAAATTGTGAATCCATCAGAACTGTCTGGCGGTAATATCTCGCTTAAGCCCTTATCAGTTGACCATGAAGAAAAAAAAAAATCTGCTGTTACAGGAAGTTTTAGAAGTTAAATCTCTATCAAACAGATTTCTGTGTGCTTAGCAGAAGGTCAGGCCAACAAAGCTAAAGGCCGGGTCGATGTCAAGACGCACCACAGTGCGTCAGTTAGTGTGCTGCGTTGTCAACCAGTCCCTTAACAGGAACAACAACACCCTCTCTGTGCCCTTCCCCCACCCACTCAAGCCAAATACAATAAAACAGACAGGTGGATGACATCACGCTGTTTCTACTACGATGCTTAAAGGATTGGCTTCCTTCCTGATACTAAATATCAACAACAACATCTTGCATTTCTCTAGCGCCTTCAATGCAGTAAAACATCCCAAGGCGCTTCACAGCAGCGATTATCAAACAAAATTTGACACCGAGCCACACAAGGAGATATTGGGACAGATGACCGAAAGCTTGGTTGAAGAGGTAGCTTTTAAGGAGAGTCTTAAAGGAGGAGAGAGAGGTGGCGAGGCAGAGAGGTTTAAGGATGCAATTCCAGAGCTTAAGACCCAAACAGCTGAAGGCACGGCCGCCAACGGTGGAGCGATGGAAATCGGGGATGCGCAAGAGGCCAGAATTGGATTATCGTGGGTTATCGGCAAAAAAAAATTTAGTCAGGCCTTCGGCCTCCACTTTGCCGACCGCGGCCTCACTCTCCCTCCACCCGCGATCAGCAACCTCCCCCAACACCAAGCCCGATCTCTAGCTCCCTCCTCCCGATTGCCGGGGACCGGCCCCAAGTGTCCCCGGCTGCGGCCTCCTGCCACCAATTTTCCCACCCGGCATCCGGCCGGCCTGTCAATTTGACCGACTGCCGGGTAGGAAACGGCAGAAAAAATTATAATGGGGTCCTGCCGTTAAACTCGACAGGACCTCCGGGTCCCGGTGTTGCCGGGTTTATCCTGCACTCCCCCGCACCCTCCCCATAAATATTAGGGCCCAAGAGGGGCAATATTCTAGGGGGGGTGGTCAGCGGGCACGTTCGGTGGTGGGTCAGGTAGGGGAAAAAAAATGTTGACAGCGGGTCGGGACCTGGCTGTCAACCCGCTGCCACGTGCCTTTCCCAGATGTCGGGTCTGTCAGCGCTGAACAGACCCGACACACAGCGGCGGGGGAGGCAATTCAGGTCATTATGATTTTGTTAACAACTCATTATGAAGTATTTTGAGCTCACCTTTACATTTTACGAGGTCGTCCACACTGCTCGGGCATCACATCAGGTAAGCTGGTCGGGAGTTGCATGACCATGGAATCATCTCATTAATTGACAGCTGCAAATGTGCTATCGAAGCTCCCATCTCACATCTGTTCACTTTCCAAGCTCAGAAGTTGTTGCTTACTGCATTTGGAAGACAGATTGAGCTTTATGCAGGTTGCAAGTATTTGGAGTAAACTCTCTATCCAGTGTTCTCATTGGAACAACCTCTCTCACCACTGGCAGATCGCTTCTGTCATCTCGAGTTCACCTGCCATCTATTACATCAGCATCGGTGCCCTTGAAACTATCTCACCTTGGTCCTCAGAATCCCACCACAATCAGCTCCAACACCAGCAGCACCAACAACAACACCAACCTTCTCCGCAATCAACTGATGCTGCACAGGACACAGGGCATCAGCACCCGACCACATTGCTGCTCAGGAGGCCAGGGATGGCCTCACCATGGCCACATTTACTTCACTTGACGCTGTACACTCTGGCTGCCACATGATGCGCCAGGTTGGCACCACCTCACACCAGCACCATAAAGCATCCCTACAATGCCCAAGCCATTCCTTTCACACTCATCACCATTACGGGGGCTACCGTTATGTCTCACCATTCACTGCAACTCACGAAGCCACTTCCAAAGGTGCACACAGATCTGTCCAAAAACGTAGTGTTGAAAATAAAGGTTTCGATGTTTGACAGCACATTAACAGAAACTTCACATGAACATTAACTAAAACACACAAGTGCCTACCCTTGTGTGTTGTTAGTTGGTACGATTGGACTAGGAGGAAGGTGAGTGTGAGGGGTGGCTAGTGAGATGGGGAAGTGATAATGTAGATAGAGAGGGATGGGTGGAGGTGCAAGGTAAGTTGGTGTGAGTAAGGATGTGCAGGAGTAGGGAAGGGAAGGCAGAGTGATGGGGATGTGATGAGTGGCACAGCAGGATGAGGTTGAGTGTGGCTTTGCAGTAACGTGTCATGATCTACTGAGATCATTGAAAGGTTTGCGCCACTACAGCCAGGTCCTCCTGGCGACATCCCAGCTTGTGCCCTCCTGTGCAATGTACAACCAGGCTGTGTTGGTCTCCTGGGGAGGTCTCTTCCGCCCATTGGAAGGGAAGAGAACCTCCCTGCGTGATTCCCTCCATAAGCACATGGAGGGCGTCGTGGGAGAGCCTGGGTGCGGCCGTGTACCTCTGTGCAGTGCTTGTCAGTGTTTGCAGCACCTCAATGCTGCAGAACACTGACAGCAGAACTGTCAAAATCAATTTGAGCATGGTCCCTTTAAGGAAACCAGCTGATGACACGTCATCAAACGACGTCATCAGACCCGCTTCCTTCAATTGGCCCGGGAAACGCACTGGGCGGGCTTAGCCAGCCCAATCAGGGGAAAATCATTTTGGACAGCGGGCTGGAGCCAGCAACGGGTTCGGGACCCGCCACTGACATCGCCCGCCACAGACCCGCCGAGGTTGGTAAAATCCAGCCCCATATTTCCGTGCAAGTATCAGCTTTTAATCTGAGAGGTCACTGCACGTGGGTGCACGCTATTCTCTGGAGAATCATTATCTATAATCTCGAGATCAAAAGTAACAAGCTATAATTAAGGCAACAAAGCCTTTGCTACTTGTTTTTATATTCCTCCCCACCCCCCTTCTGAATTTTGCCAATTACCATAGTTTTCAGATTACAAATCATAGCAGGTGAAGATTCCTGCTTCACACTTCATGGGTCCCCGGGGTGCAAATCGGATATTGGGGCGCAGAGGTCAGCATGATTGTCTGCCCAGGGTGTTAACTTTTTAATATTGTAAAGGAGCTAAAAATAACCTTAACTTATTTTACAGGTGTTTTAATGTTTACATAATTGAAAAAAATTATTTTTATGTTGATTTAAACTCTTACACTGGTAGAAGCAGGCCTTATGCCTTTTTTTTACCAGGCGTAAGAATTTCACGGGCATTCGCTGGGCAGAAGATGGGCAAGTAGCCCGACTCTCCGCCCGTGGACGCCCTTTTCCCGAGGATGCGGGCGATCTCTCAAGAAGATTCCTGACGGATCTCAAGTTCCGGGTTTTCACGCATACGCAGCACCCGTGAAAACCCGGAGCTTACGTGGCCCTTATGGGCGCGTATGCACCAAGTACGCACCCGTAGGGGCTGCAAAAAACGAGACACTATTTCAAAGAAGAGGAGGGGAGTCCTTCCTGGTGTCCTGGCCAATATTTATCCCTCAACCAACACCTGAAACGCACTCCTGGCCGGCCTCCCACATTCCACCCCATGTAAACTCTAAGGTCATCCAAAACTCGGCTGCCCGTGTCCTAACTCGCACCAAGTCCCGTTCACCCATCACCCCTCTGCTCGCTGACCTACATTGGCTCCCGGTTAAACAACGCCTCGTTTTCAAAATTCTCATTCTTGTTTTCAAATCCCTCCATGGCCTTGACCCCTCCCTAGCTCTGTAATCACCTTCAGCCCCACAACTCTCCGAGATAGCTGCGCTCCTCTAATTCTGCCCTCTTGAGCATCCCTGAGTATAATTGCTCAACCTTTGGTAACCGTGCCTTCTGTTGCCTTGGCCCTAAGCTCTGGAATTCCCTGCCTAAACCTCTCCGTCTCGCTACCTCTCTTTCCTCCTTTAAGACGCTCCTTAAAACCTACCTCTTTGACCAAGGTTTTGGTCACCTTATCTAATATCTCCTTATGTGGCTCAGTGTCAATTTTTTTTGTCTTAAAATACTCCTGTGAAGCGCCTTGGGACGTTTTACTACGTTAAAGGCGCTATATAAATACAAGTTGTTGTTGTTGTTGTTATCTGGTCATTTATCTCATTGTCGTTTTATGGGATCTTGCTGTGCCAATTGGCTGCCGCGTTTCCTGCATTACAACAGCGAGTACACTTCAAAAAGTACTTCATTGGCTGTAAAGCGTTTTGGGACATCCTGAGGTCGTGAAAGGTGCTATATAAATACAAGTCTTTCTTTGTGCATTCATTTAGCCAGCTGCAGGAGCATTAATTCACAAAATATACCCTTAAACGTGACGAAAGCGTCCGCTCACTTATAAAGATGGGATTTACAATTATGTTGCATGTGGCGCACAGAGTTCCCCCGAGTTTCGGTTCCTGTCAGGAGCAATGCTTCCGTAGACTTGCATAACCCAGTGCTCGTGCAGACACTGTCAAGCAGGAGGAAAGCGCTGACTAGGTAGACTGAGTGGGTCAGTGGCGGGGTTAGCGCACCAGGCCTCCAGCCTTTGGAACCTGGCTTCACATCAGCAGAAAAAAAAACACTTTTTATATTTAATGCTTCTGTAATTCGGATCACAAAAACCGAGGACCCCATTTAACATTATTGTTCCCATTGTAACAGTATAAGACTGTAAAACGAACTTAATCTCCTGATTTAAAAAAAATTGTGATCTTCGCACATGGTGCTAGTCCCATGAAAGTTGGCCTGAAATGAGGAAGTCTTTTAGATCGTGAGCCCACTCGGGTTGAACCAGGTGGTGTGCAACCTCAGTGTCCGGCCCAACCCTGAGCTGACCTTCAACCCCCAACCCCCGCCCCCCCCCCCCATCCAATCAGTTGCCAAGGCCGCAATCTTCTAACTCCAGGACGTTGCTTGCAGTTGCCCGCAACTCTCTCCTTCTACTGCCGAATCCCTGATTCACACCTTCATCGCTTCCGACACTGACTTCCTCCTTGCCAGTCACCCCTCCGCCACTCTTCACAAGTTTCAGATAATCTACATCTCTGCCAGTTGAGCCCTCTCTGTCTCTCGCGCACAAAGCCCTGGACTCCCACTACTTCTTCCCTTGCCATGCGTCACTGGCTCCCGGTCTCCCAGCGTATCAACGTCAAGGTCCTTACCCTCATTTTCATAACCCTCCACGGTCTCGCTCCGCCTGATCTCGCTGATCTGCTCCATTTTTATGTCCCAGTCTCCTCCAACTCTAGATTACTACTCTTCCACCTCAATCCTTCATTCCGCAGCTGATCTTTGCAACTCTCTCCTAAAGCCACTCTGCCTTACTCCCACTTCCTCTTCAATAAAACCACTTACAGGCCCATCCGTTTGACTGTCTCCCCCGTGGTGTCCTGCTCTCGCTCCCCGCTCTTGTAAGACAGACGGATGTTTTCCACTGTTGCTGCTCCTGTTCTTGTCATGGTTGGTGCTGCTACCACCAAAGCTGCTGTTAACAACCCTCAGCTCGGCCTTCCTCCCACTCACTGCCATGTGATTTAAGTGCCTTTCCCTGGCTGTCTGAGGATGAAGGAAGATCCCAACTCTTCGAGTAACCAGCTGCTCTTATAGGGATACATTTTGGCCAGGATACCGGGGAAAACTTCCCTGCGCCTCTTGGGATCTTTTACGTCCACCTGAGAGAGCAGACGGGGCCTCGGTTAAACGTTTCATCCGAAAGACGGCACCTCCGGCAGTGCAGCACTCACTCCCTCAGTAGTGGATGTAAAAGATCCCATGGCACTATTTCGAAGAAGTGCAGGGGGGGTTCTCCCCGGTGTCCTGGGGCCAATATGTACCCTTCAACCAACATCACAAAAACAGATTATCTGGTCATTATCACATTGCTGTTTGTGGGAGCTTGCTGTGCACAAATTGGCTGCCGCGTTTCCCACATTACAACAGTGACTACACTTCAAAAGGTACCTCATTGGCTGTAAAGCGCTTTGAGACGTTCGGTGGTCGTGAAAGGCGCTATATAAATGCAAGTCTTTCTTTTTTACTGCGCTGGGAGTGTCAGCCTTGATTTTGTGCTCAAGTCTGTGGAGTGGGACTTGGACCCACAGCCTTCTGACTCAGAGGCGAGGGTTATGCCACGGAGCCAAGGCTGACACCTGTCTGCAACACTGGGGCCTTCGTCAGGCCCAAAATAAGGAGTATGCCCGCTTTAAGCAAGTGGATGTTCTTCTGGGCCTATCGGGGACGAACTGACCAGAATATTCAGAAAGGCCAGAAACATTCCCCCCCCCGCCCCCCCAACCCCTGCACCCTGTCTCCTTCCCTCTCGACGGGCCCCAAAGTACTCCCTGGACATTAGTGGCTGGGATTAAGAAGCACCCACCCCCTATCAGCACAACTTAGAAGCCCATCGGATCCAGGTACCATGCCAAATCCTAGCTCTCCGCGCCCCCCCCCCAGACACAACTGCCGAGATTGGGCCACAGTTCCGCCCATCCCCCGACTGGCATTCTTTTACCCTTTTACCTCTCCCTTTCTACGCAGCCGATAGAAATGTCACTTTGTGAGGCGCGAGTGTGCATTGCGCTGGCGAAATTTGGCGCCCGCCTACAGTTCTGCTTGAGCTAGATCCAGACAGACGTGCCAGAGGGAGGGGGAAAAAAATCCACTGCCAGTCATCGAATCTAATTGCTGTGCTGTGCCTGCAGAGAGTCAGCCATTTCTCGATTGCAACTTCAGCAGATTTCACGCAAGGATATTCATGCTCAGTTCTTCAGCTTTTCATTTACGTGACAACCCCAAACATTCAATTAACCTTTCACCCCCAGTGTGGTAATCTCAGCCTCAAGCAGCTGCACGTAAAATTGTGATGGAATGGAGCTCTACAAATAAAGAGGGATTGGTTAGAGGAGATGCAGTTTGCAGGTGGAGCTCCAACGCATTCATTTTCATTTCTTTGAGAGCTTATGGGCCTCCTTCAGCCCCTATAGCCCTCCGAGATCACTGTAACCATCTCCAGTCCTACAACCCTCCGAGATCTCTGTAACCTCCTCCAGTCCTACAACCCTCCGAGATCTCTGTAACCTCCTCCAGTCCTACAACCCTCCGAGATCTCTGTAACCTCCTCCAGCCCTACAACCCTCCGAGATCTCTGTAACCTCCTCCAGCCCTACAACCCTCCGAGATCTCTGTAACCATCTCCAGCCCTACAACCCTCCGAGATCACTGTAACCTCCTCCAGCTCTACAACCCTCCGAGACCTCTGTAACCACCTCCAGCCCTACAACTCTTCATGATCTCTGTAACCACATCCAGTCCTACAACCCTCCGAGATCTCTGTAACCAACTCCAGCCCTACAACTCTTCATGATCTCTGTAACTACCTCCAGGCCTACAACCCTCCGAGATCTCTGTAACCAACTCCAGCCCTACAACTCTTCATGATCTCTGTAACCAGCTCCAGGCCTACAACCCTCCGAAATCTCTGTAACCTCCTCCAGCCCTACAAGCCTCCGAAATCTCTGTAACCTCCTCCAGCCCTACAACCCTTCATGATCTCTGTAACCTCCTCCAGCCTTACAACTCTTCGTGATCTCTGTAACCACCTCCAGGCCTACAACCCTCCAAGATCTCTGTAACCTCCTCCAGCCCTACAACCCTCCGAGATCTCTGTAACCTCCTCCAGCCCTACAACCCTCCGAGATCACTGTAACCTCCTCCAGCCCTACAACCCTCCGAGATCTCTGTAACCTCCTCCAGCCCTACAACCCTCCGAGATCACTGTAACCTCCTCCAGCCCTACAACCCTCCGAGATCTCTGTAACCACCTCTAGCCCTACAACCCTCCGAGATCTCTGTAACCACCTCCAGCCCTACAACCCTTCGTGATCTCTGTAACCTCCTCCAGCCCTACAACCCTCCGAGATCTCTGTAACCACCTCCAGCCCTACAACCCTCCGAGATCATTGTAACCTCCTCCAGCCCTACAACCCTCCGAGATCTCTGTAACCAACTCCAGCCCTACAACTCTTCATGATCTCCGTAACCACCTCCAGGCTTACAACCTTCCGAGATCTCTGTAACCAACTCCAGCCCTACAACTCTTCATGATCTCTGTAACCACCTCCAGGCCTACAACCCTCCGAGATCTCTGTAACCTCCTCCAGCCCTACAACCCTTCATGATCTCTGTAACCTCCTCCAGCCCTACAACTCTTCATGATCTCTGTAACCACCTCCAGGCCTACAACTCTTCATGATCTCTGTAACCACCTCCAGGCCTACAACCCTCCGATATCTCTGTAACCAACTCCAGCCCTACAACTCTTCATGATCTCTGTAACCACCTCCAGGCCTACAACCCTCCGAGATCTCTGTAACCTCCTCCAACCCCTACAACCCTCCGAGATCTCTGTAACCTCCTCCAGCCCACAACCCTCCGAGATCTCTGTAACCTCCTCCAGCCCTACAACCCTCTGAGATCTCTGTAACCTCCTCCAGCCCTACAACCCTCTGAGATCTCTGTAACCACCTCCAGGCCTACAACCCTCCGAGATCTCTGTAACCATCTCCAGCCCTACAACCCTCCGAGATCACTGTAACCTCCTCCAGCCCTACAACCCTTCATGATCTCTGTAACCTCCTCCAGCCCTACAACTCTTCATAATCTCTGTAACCACCTCCAGGCCTACAACCCTCCGAGATCTCTGTAACCTCCTCCAGCCCAACAACTCTTCATGATCTCTGTAACCACCTCCTGGTCTACAACCCTCCGAGATCTCTGTAACCTCCTCCAGCCCTACAACCCTCCGAGACCTCTGTAACCACCTCCAGGCCTACAACCCTCCGAGATCTTTTTAACCACCTCCAGGCCTACAACCCTCCGAGATCTCTGTAACCTCCTCCAGCCCTACAACCCTCCGAGATCACTTTAACCTCCTCCAGCCCTACAACCCTCCGAGATCTCTGTAACCACCTCCAGGCCTACAACCCTCCGAGATCTCTGTAATCACCTCCAGCCCTACAACCCTCCGAGATCTCTGTAACCTCCTCCAGCCCTACAACTTTCCGAGATCATTGTAACCTCCTCCAGCCCTACAACCCTTCGTGATCTCTGTAACCTCCTACAGCCCTACAACCCTCCGAGATCTCTGTAACCTCCTCCAGCCCTACAACCCTTCGTGATCTCTGTAACCTCCTCCAGCCCTACAACCCTCCGAGATCATTGTAACCACCTCCAGCCCTACAACCCTCCGAGATCATTGTAACCTCCTCCAGCCCTACAACCCTTCCGAGATCATTGTAACCTCCTCCAGCCCTACAACCCTCCGAGATCTCTGTAACCTCCTCCAGCCCTACAACCCTTCGTGATCTCTATAACCTCCTCCAGCCCTACAACGCTCCGAGATCATTGTAACCACCTCCAGCCCTACAACCCTCCGAGATCATTGTAACCTCCTCCAGCCCTACAACCCTTCCGAGATCATTGTAACCTCCTCCAGCCCTACAACCCTTCGTGATCTCTGTAACCTCCTCCAGCCCTACAACCCTCCGATATCATTGTAACCACCTCCAGCCCTACAACTCTTCATGATCTCTGTAACCACCTCCAGGCCTACAACCCTCCGAGATCTCTGTAACCTCCTCCAGCCCTACAACCCTCCGAGATCTCTGTAACCACCTCCAGCCCTACAACCTTCCGAGATCACTGTAACCTCCTCCAGCCCTACAACCCTCCGAGATCACTGTAACCTCCTCCAGCCCTACAACCCTTCGTGATCTCTGTAACCTCCTCCAGGCCTACAACCCTCCGAGATCTCTGTAACCTCCTCCAGCTGTCCAAGATCTCTGCGGTCCTCCAATTCTGGCCTCGTGCCAGAATTGATTTCTGATTTCCTTTGCCCAACCATTGGCGGCCGTGCCTTCAGCTTCCTAGCCCATAAGCTCTGGAATTCCCTCCTTAAACCTCCCCACCTCTCTACCTCTCTTTCCTTCTTTAAGATGCTCCTTAAAACTCTTTGACTAAGATTTTGGTAATAGTATCTCCTTATGTGGCTCAGTGTCAAATTTTGTCTGATCACTAAGCGCCTTGGGACGTTTTACTACCAGTTGTTGTTGTAGATAAAAGGGGTCATTAGCTGACTTCTCGCTCCCAGCCTGGAGCCTTGCCCACCGAGAGGGGATATCTGAAATTCAAGCTCACTGTTTCTCACCATTACTTTCAGGTTTTCTGCCAGGAGTGGGAAAAAAACCTCTGCTCAAGTCCTAACTCGCACCAAGTCCCGTTCACCCATCACCCCTGTGCTCGCTGACCTACATTGCTTCCTGGTCCGGCAACGCCTCAATTTTAAAATTCTCATCCTTGTTTTCAAATCGGCCTCACCCCTCTGTAGCCTCCTCCAGTCCTACATCCCTTCGAGATCTCTGTAGCCTCCTCCAGTCCTACATCCCTCCGAGATCTCTGTAGCCTCCTCCAGTCCTACATCCCTCCAAGATCTCTGTAGCCTCCTCCAGTCCTACATCCCTCCGAGATCTCGGTAGCCTCCTCCAGTCCTACAACCCTCCGTGTTCTCTGCGTTCCTCCAACTCTGGCCTCTTGCGCATTCCCGATTTTCATTGCTCTGCCATTGGCGGCCATGCCTTCAACTGACTGGGCCCTAAGCTCTGGAATTCCCTCCCTAAACCTCTCCGCCTCGCTACCTCTCTTTCCTCCTTTAAGACGCTCATTAAAACCTACCTCTTTGACCAATGTTTTGGTCATCTGTCCTAAAATCTCCTTATGGGGTTCGGTGTAAAATTTTGTTTGATAACACTCTTGTTGAAGCGCCTGGGGACGTTTTACTACCTTAAAGGCGCTATATAAATGCAAGTTGATGTTATTGTTAACTCCTAAAGTTCATTGAAAACAATGGGAACCCCACCTTTATTAGGTAAAGGGTGGCTTTTAGAAGGCTTCAGATGGGACTTTCCGAGGCCCCGCTTCATCGGGGAGGCCTCGCTCACAGTGGGTGACTCACTGGAAAATTGTGAGAGGTTTTGGCCATGATTTGCAGTCCATGGACATGGATGGACTGAAAAGCGCAGACAACACAGCCGCCATTTTTCGACACGGAAATATTCAGGCAAATCTTCTCTGTCTGTACCTGAAAAGCTCCTACATGAAATGAGTTTGGGAAGTCTCATCCCCGTTTCCGAATACGGTACCAAATTGACCATTTTATTCAATCCACAACAATAGCTGGTGCAAGAGATGGAAAAAATGTCATACTGGTGCAGTAGGGGGTCATTCTTCCGAGGTTGAGATTGAGGAGAGGCTGCAGAGGAGATTTACCATAATTATGCCAGGGATGAGGGACTTCAGTTACGTGGAGAGACTGGAGAAGCTGGGATTGCTCTCCTTAGAGCAGAGAAGGTTAAGGGGAGATTTAATAGAGGCGTTCAAAATCATGAAGGGTTTTGATAAGAGTAAATAAGGAGAAACTGTTTCCACCGGCAGGAGGGTCGGTGACCAAAGGACACAGATTTAAGAAAATTGGCAAAAGGAACCAGGAGCGGGGAAGACGAGGAGAATGTTTTTTACGCAGCGAGTTGTTACGACCTGGAACGCGCTGCCTGAAAGGGCGGTGGAAGCAGATTCAACAGTAGCTTTCAAAAGGGAATTGGATAAATACTTGAAAAGGAAAAACATTTGCCGGGCTATGGGGAGAAAGAGCAGGAATAGTGGGACTAATTGGATCGCTCTTTCAAAGAGCCGGCACAGGCACGATGGGCCGAATGGCCTCCTTCTGTGCTGTATCATTCTATGATAGCGCAGGATGCTGCCAAGGCTGAAAAGAATAGGGGAGAAGATGAGGCAAATCAGGAGGTGATGGTGTGATGCGATGCTTGGGTTGCATATACTTGCAGATTATAAGAGACCTGAGGAAGGTAAGACGCTCCAGAGTTTTGAATTCCGGTGGAAGAATGAGGTAGAGGAGGAGACTAAGCATGTCGGCCACCTTTAACTATAAGCAGGGATAACAACACCTTGATCAGATTAATTTTCAGCTCAAATTTACTGAGGGAAAAAAATCGATTAAATGCTCATTAACTGTACAAAACTCAAACTCGGCCCAGTCCGACAACCTCGAATTCCATTCTTCTCAACTGTCAGTCTCCGTAATGCATTTTGATTCAAATGTAAAATTTCTATTAAAGTCGGATATGGAATTTTCATCAGAAGAGGTCGTGTTGTCTCTTCCAGTCACGTCGATGTTATTTTTAAACCACAAACAGTCATTCCGTAGTCCTGCCGTCGTGTGTGTGTGTGTGTCTGTGAGTGTGAGAATGTGTGAGTGTGAGTGTGTGTGTGTCTGTGTGTGTGTGTGGGAGTGTGAGTGTGAGAATGTGAGTGTGTGTGAGAGTGAGTGAGTGTGTGTGTGTCTGTGTGTGTGTGTGGGAGTGTGAGTGTGAGAATGTGAGTGTGTGTGAGAGTGAGTGAGTGTGTGTGTGTGTGTCTGTGTATGTGTGAGAATGCGTGAGTGTGAGTGTGAGAATGTGTGTGTGTGAGTGAGTGTGTGAGTGTGTGTGAGAATGAGTGTGAGTGTGTGTGTGTATGCGAGTGTGTGTGTGAGTGTGTGTGTGTGTGTGTGAGTGTGTGTGTGAGTGTGTGTGAGTGTGTGTGTGTGTGTGTCTGTGTGTGTGAGTGTGTGTGTGTGAGTATGTGAGTGTGTGTGTGTATGAGTGTGAGATTGAGTGTGTGTCTGTGTGTGTGTGAGTGTGTGAGTGAGAATGTGTGTGTGAGAGTGTGTGTGCGTGTGTGTGTGAGAATGTGTGTGTGTGTGAGTGTGTGTGTGTTTGAGTATGAGTGTGTGTGTGTGTCTGTGTGTGTGAGTATGTGAGTGTGTGTGTGTGTGAGAGTGTGTGAGAATGTGTGAGTGTGTGTGTGAGAATGTGTGAGTGTGTGTGTGTGTGAGTGTATGTGTGAGTGTGTGTGTGTGTAAGTGTGTGTGAGTGTGTGAGTGTGAGTGAGAGTGTGTGTGTGAGTGTGTGTGAGTGTGTGAGTGTGAGTGAGAGTGTGTGTGTGAGTGTGTGTGAGTGTGTGTGTGTGTGAGTGTGAGTGAGAGTGTGTGTGTGAGTGTGTGTGTGTGTGAGTGTGTGTGAGTGTGAGTGTATGTGTGTGAGTGTGTGTGAGTGTGAGTGTATGTGTGAGAGTGTGTGTGTAAGTGTGTGTGAGTGTGTATGTGTGTGTGAGTGTGTGTGTGTGTGTGTGTGTGAGTGTATGTGTGTGTGAGTGAGAGTGTGAGTGTGTGTGTGAGAGAGAGTGTGTGTGAGTGTGTGTGTGAGTGTGAGTGTGAGTGAGAGTGTGTGTGTGTGAGTGTGTGTGAGTGTGTGTGAGTGTGAGTGTATGTGTGTGTGAGTGAGTGAGTGTGTGAGTGTGTGTGTGTGTGTGTGTGAGTGTGTGTGTGTGAGAGTGTGTGTGAGAGTGTGAGTGTGTGTGTGAGTGTGTGTTAGTGTGAGTGTGTGTGAGTGTGTGAGTGAGTGAGTGTGTGTGTGAGTGTTTGAGTATGAGTGTATGTATGAGTGTCTGTGTGTGTGAGTATGTGAGTGTGTGTGTGAGAGTGTGAGTGAGAGTGTGAGTGTGTATGAGTGTGAGTGTGAGAGTGTGTGTGAGAGTGAGTGTGTGTATGAGTGTGTGTGAGTGTGAGTGTGTGTGTGTGAGTGAGTGTGTGAGTGTGTATGAGTGTGTGTGTGTGAGTGTGAGTGTGTGAGTGTGTGTGGGGGGAGTGTGTGTGTGTGAGTGTGTGTGTGTGAGTGTTTGACTATGAGTGTGTGTGTGTATCTGTGTGTGTGAGTATGTGAGTGTGTGTGTGTGTGAAAGTGTGTGTGAGAGTTTGAGTGTGTATGAGTGTGTGTATGTGAGTGTGTGTGTGAGAATGTGTGAGTGTGTGTGTGTGTGAGTTTTTGTGTGAGTGTGTGTGTGAGTGTGTGTGTAAGTGTGTGTGAGTGTGTGTGAGTGTGAGTGTGTGTGTGAGTGTGTGAGGGTGGATGCCGAGTCAATTGAAGTTTTCAAGACTGAGATAGATAGAATTCTGTTAGGTGAGGGTATCAAGGGATACGGATCAAAGGCATGTAAATGGAGTTGAGGTACAGATCAGCCCCTCCTAGAATGGCAGAAAAGGCTTGAGGAGCTGTAGCCGTGGCTCAGTTGGTAGCACTCTCACCTGAGCCAGAAGGTTGCGGGTTCAAGTCCCACGCCAGAGACTTGAGCAGAAAATCCATGCTGACACTCCAGTGCAGTACCGAGGGAGTCCTGCACTGTCGGAGGCGCCGTCTTTTGAATGAGATGTTAAACCGAGGCCCCGTCTGCCCTCTCTGTAGGACGTCAAAGATCCCATGGCACTATTTCAAAGAAGAGCAGGGGAGTTCTCCCCGGTGTCCTGGGCCAATATTTATCCCTCAACCAACATCACCAATACAGATTATCTGGTCATTATCTCACTGCTGTTTGTGGGAGCTTGCTGTGTGAAAATTATCGGCCCCAATTCCTACATTACGGCAGTGACTAAACTTCAAAAGTACTTAATTGGCTGTACAGCACTTTGGGACGTCCTGAGGTCGTGAAAGGTGCTATAGAAATGCAAATCTTTCTTTCCTTCCTGATCCTATATTCCGATGGATGTTCCCGGACACACCCCAAATTGCGGTTGGGAGAGGGGCATCGGGCAGAAGAAGGGCCCACATCCCCGCACCCCCCCCCCCCAATTCCCCAACTTGGAATTTGCTTTGACTGCATCAACGAGGCTCAGTCCTGAATCCCAGCACCTTCACCCCCTTACAACATCAGAATTCTGCCCCAAGGCGGGGTGCAATTTCTGACCTCTGTGAAGAAATAATGGTTCCGTGATATCAAAGTCTGCAGATAGCAGGAGTAAGGAATGACTCAGGGAGGTAAGGAGTCCCACGGTTGAGATCCGGGGGAAGAATGAGTTGGTGTCAGAGACAAGCCCGTTCTGTAGTCTTGATTTCAGTACAGTAAAGATACAGGGAGTGGGATGTAATATTTGGCTTTTTAAGAGGGACAGGAGAGAAACGTTTAGAGGAACAATGACCACCGTGACAATGAATTCAAAATCTGATTCCTTTACAAATCACTCACCAACCTTCTACCTGCAGCCCTGAATCCCAGCCTCCCCTCTTCAGTCCTTTAACTCTTGCCTCTACTCCCTTCTCCACTCCGCTTCATCGGCGGCAGAGATGTCAGCCTTCTCGGCCCTACTCTCTGGAACTCCTTCCTTCGCTGCTACACTCCCGGGGGGGTGAAATTGGACAATGGCAAAAGTGCAAAATGGCCTCATAGCAAATCGGCAACCCACGTCACCCCACACACAATTATCTTTACTATTGAAGTTGTGAGGGAAAAGATCTGCTAGGTACTTCTCCCCACAGGTATGCATTGTTCAGCGCCTGAGAAACGAGAAGCATGACCTCAAGATTGTTCCTTTTTACTCAAGTTTATTATAATTCACACCAGATATAAACAAATACGACCTTTAAGCGGAGAATGCGACTCGACCATGGAGGAAAATCAGTCCTCGTAGTTGGAGGTGCCGTCTTTCAGATGAGATGTTAAACCGAGGCCCCGTCTACTCTCTCAGGTGGACGTAAAAGATCCCATGGCACTATTTTGAAGAAGAGCAGGGGAGTTTTCCCTGGTGTCCTGACCAATAATTATCCCTCAATCAACAGCACTAAAAAAACAAATGATCTGGTTGCTATTTGTAGGAGCTTGCTGTGCGCAAATTGGCTGCTGTGATTCCTACATTACAACAGTGACTACACTTCAAAAGTACTTCATTGGCTGTAATACACTTTGAGACATCCTGATGTCATGTAAGACGCTATATAATTGTAAGTCTTTCTTTCTGGCTTGCTTGGGTGTGGTTATGTGACATTTTCTTTGCACATAACAGTATGATGGCCAGTAGCCCTCTGTTGCCATTCCTAAACATATGAGATTAGACAGTGAGTGTTGGTAGGCTATTTGATCATAATATTTCAGCTTTTACCTTAACCCCATGTGTATGTCCCAATCTTTATTTCGCTCTCCATAAAAATTTTTAAAGTGAATGATTAAACCTGCTTTTTATTTCCTGGTTTGCTGTCTGTGAGAATTTTTCAATGTGATTGGTGGCTTAGCCAGCTTGATGACATCATTGTTGCTGTACGCTGGAGTGTCCCTATAGACAGCACTGCAATCAAATTAAGATCGAGAAAGCTAAAGTTTCCGCCACAGAGATTGCAAGATCTTTGTCGGCAGCTTTCTTCGAGGTCAGCGGCGATCGCCGTCGCTTCACCGCTGACCGCAAATTCCAGTCCAAAGTGGAGTTATTTTCATTTTCGTTGAGCACCTTCTGTTTATTAGTTACAAATATATTGGAGTTGGGGGGGGGGGGAAAGGCTGTTTGAATGACAGTCAAGAATCATACAATTGGGTGACGAAGAGTCTGTTCATTTCCAATTGGCCGTGGGAAGGCGGGGCACGGCGAGGATGGGCAACCAATGGCAGGAGCAGGAGGGGCCAGAGCTGCGGAGGCGGGATGTCAGTGCAGTACTGAGGGAGTGCTATACTGTCGGAGGTGGCGACTTTTGGATGAGGCGTTAAACCCGGGCCCCGCCTATCTTTTCAGGTGGATGCAAAAGATCCCCTGGCACTATTCGAAGAAGAGCACCTGATCCGACATTCCTCCCTCAATTAACACCACCAAAAACTGATTCATTGGTTTTGCTGTTTGTGGGCTCTGGCGTGGCCAGAATGGCTGTTATGTTTGCCTACATTACAACAGTGACTATGTTTCAGGAGCACTTCATTAGATGTGGAATACATTGGGACGTTCTGAGTTGCCGTATAAATACAATGGCATTCTTTTTCCTGAACCAACACTGCCACCAGAAACTGTATGCACGCTGCTTTGGAAGGCTGCTCACACAAGGAAGGAAGTGAATTAGCCAGTAACCATCCCTATCTTTTAATGGCCCAGAAATTAAACAGTGAGTGTTCGCGCGGGGGTAAGGCTTCCCCGCGATATCTCACTCCACGCCTACCTTTTCCCTCCGGGCCCACACAAACTTTAGTTTCAAGGCTGCAGCTGTGCTGGGCTTGCGTGACCCACAGACGCAGTTAGTTCGTGCGAGCTCTGGGATCACGTGATTCAGTTAGAGCCAATGGCAGCACACCATCTTTCATTCATAGTTTTGACAGGAGAACTGTCAAAGCTATGAATACAACTTACCCCCAAAAGAACAGCTAAACCTCAATTAAATTTTTTTTAAAAACCATCACATTAATAAAATAAGTATAGTGAAATAAATTAATCACTTTAAACAAAAATTTAAATTTTTGAAAAAATTTAAAATCTTTTTAAAAGTTATAAAAATAAACTTACCTTTCTTTAAAGTCTCTAAAAAAGATAAACCTGTTGAAAAAAATTTAAAATAATACTTAATTAACTACTTACCTTGTTAAAAGAGGGTCTTACGCCTCCTTTCTTTATGTGTAAAATCTTCCATGCTTACCTGCGCGTTCAAAGCACTAAGTGCACTGCGTGCGAACAGCCTGTAGCGCGCACGCGGTTCACTTAGGAACCGCCCCCTTTTGAGTTCACGAAGTGCCGGTTTCCCGCGCATGCGCAGTGCATGCTGGAAACCGGCAATTGAAGACCTAAAACGCGAGAGTACACAGTGCGTACTCTCGCGTATTAGGTCTAATTTTCGGGCCAATATGCGCAGATGCAATCCATGGGGTTTTATCCTTTCTAAGTTTGATTAATTCATAAATTATCTCTCCCTTTCTATCTTAAATGTCTTTGGGGGGGAAATTGGCTCGCGCCCCCTTTGGGGTGATAACTTCGCCGGGCCGCTACTTTTAGCACCCCGAAAAAGTTAGCACCCCCGCGCCCGAAATTGAATGGTAGCGCCCTAAGCAGGAGGCGGGGTGCTACTGGAAGCGCTCCCCCTCCCTCTTGGGGCACTTCCATTGAATATCACGGCGCTACGTGCAGCAGCGCCACGCACACTGGCATGTAGCGCCGCGGTACTGCAGGCCTCCCTCCCCTGATTAAAGGGGAGGGGCCTAGCGCAGCGTGCACCGGGGCTCTGCTGGACCACCGGAGAGCAGGGTGCCGGCAAAAGAGCCCAGCACTCAAGAGGAGCGCCGGGCTGACCGATCGCGGCCGGCACCCCGCAGGAGGAGGCCAGAGGGGAGCAGGTGCTGGCAGGCGGCCCAAAAAAATATGGCCGTCCGGCACCTGCCCTTTAATTATCGCCGCCCCGGCCACAAAAACCTCACCTTGACCCTGTCGGACATGGCGTCCGGCGGTAGGTCAGGGGGCGCGAGCCAGGTTTGCGGCTCCGGGGTGCGAGCGGGGCGCTGCGCACGGCGATGACGTCATCGTCAGAGGTGCAGCGCCGCGGGGCGCTATCGGCTACCACTGCCGCTAACCCCCCGCTGAATTTCGCGGGAGGCGTTAGCGGCACCGCGTCCGAGCGCTAGTTGCTTTGTGCCCCATTAGCGCCCCTCGGATCGCTAACGGGAGGCGCAAAGCAAACCAATTTTTCCCCCTTTATATCTTTTTTGATCTCTTTTAATATCATGCCCATTATGTTAGTCTCCCTGGTAAATACCGAGGCACAATATCTATTTAATATTTCTGCCATTTTGCTGTCATTACCTGTGAGTTTATAGTGTGTATCCCTGAGTGGCCCTTTCTCTACCCTGATTTATCTTTTGTTATTTATGTGTCTGTAGAATACTTTACTAATTGTTTTTTGATTTCTTTCCTAGCCTTTTCATATTCCCTTTTGTCATCTTCTCCTTTGTTGTATGTTACTAACTTCTTTTTATATTTCTTGATAATTTAGTTTTGCAGCTTCTTTCTGCCTTCTTAATTGTTTTTTTGACTTCTTTCCTAACCTTTTTATATTCCCCTTTGGCATCATCTCCTTTGTTGTCAATGTACTTAGCGTATAACTTTTTCTTCAGTTTCAATCTTGCCCTTATTTCTTTATTCATCCATGGTATGTCATTACTGGCTAGCTTGTTCTTGATTTTTAGTGGGATATATTTCTCCTGGACTCTATTTATCATCGTTTTAAATGTTTCCTACTGCTGTTTTATTTCCTTGTTTGTCAGTAATTGTTTCCAGTTTGTTTTCCCTAGTTCCTTTCTCATCACCTTAAAATCAGCTTTTTTTCCCCAATTTATTACTCTGGTCTTTGTCTTACTTATGTCCTTCTCAAACTTTATCTTAAACCTTATTATGTTAGGATCGCTATTGCCTTGATGTTCCCCTACACTTAATTCTCTTACCTGCTCTGGTTCATTTCCCAATACTAGATCCAGCAGTGCCCCCTCTCTTGTTGGACTTTTTACATACTGGGTAAGAAAGGAGTCCTTTCTTTACCTTTTCTTGCCAGTTTATTTGGGGTAGGTAAAATCTCCCATGATTATTATTCTATGTCCTTTACTCATTTCACATATTTGCTTACGTATTTCTTCCTCCAGCTCCTTTCCACTATTAGGTGCTCTGTAGTATATCCCTATTAGCGTGATCGATCCCTTCTTATTTTTTTATTTCAATCCATATGGATTCTGTTTCTAACCTTCTGTTAGTGATGTCCCTTTTTTCTACTGCCATTGTGTTATCTCTAATTAATACAGTTACCCCACCCCCCACTTCTTCCTTCCCTATCCGTTCTGATTATGTTCGAACCTGCAATATTAAGTTGCCAGTTCTGTTCTTTATGTAGCCATGTTTCAGTTATTCCTACAACATCTGGTTCCTCGCCACGGATTATTGCCTCCAGTACCCCCGTTTTATTTTGGATGCGGTGTACATTGCTGTACAGCCAGTTTAAATTGTCTTTAATAGTTGTTTCTTTTACTCTATTTTTAACAGTCCTTTTTATACTTCTGTGTTATAACATATAAATTTACATGAAGCAAAGCTGACTGAGTGTGGTGTAACCGTCCACCCTACAATCAATTGCTTAGGCTTTCAGGCTCGTTAACTTTAGTAACCCTCCCCCGCCCGCCCCCCACCCTGCTCTGCTGTCCAGAGCAGCACTGGAACACGGGATAGAGCATGCATCCCTTGCTATCAATTCTTGTCAATTTTTGTCTGATAACGCTCCTGTGAAGTGCCTTGAAAGGGGCAAAATGTGCAGGTCTATGGGGGAAGAACAGGGGGGGAGTGGGGACTCATTGGATCGCTCTTTCTAAGAGCCAGCACAGGCACGATGGGCCGAATGGCCTCCTTCTGTGCTGTTCAATGATTTTAAAATAGTTGCACTACTGCACCCAAGGGACACTTCTATTCTTTTCTTTCCTTCATGTAAATTCATATGTTAGAAAGTAGAACTAACTCTCAGGGAAAAGAACCCAGTGCTTCGAGCGCCGCCGTAGAGACAGCGTGGCCTCGTCCACCTGTCTGTCTGTTGCTGCTGTTGTCTTAGTTACCGGCTGAGTCATTGGGGGACTTTCTCCTCAGCCGATGTGAGTGGGTGTACAGCGTTCAGCTAATCAGGCTGCTGTAACTTTAAACACCCCGAGCAGATAAATGGGTCATTTTCTCTCAATATTTACTCGCTTCGTTTATCTATTATTTAGTGGACGGCAGTTGTCTCAGCACTTTGATTCATGCCTTTTAAATCAGGCTCTCGTTTGACAGAGTGATTGAACGCTGCTCCCAAAGTGGGGCTGAGAGCCACCTGATGCGGCCTCCCTATAACAGCTCGCTGCTTTAATGGCCACTGACACTTTTTTTTTTAAAAACAAGCGATCCCATCCATCACTGATCGCCTCTCCTTTCCTTGCTGTGCGTTAAGAGTGTGTACAAATGGTTTGCTGACTAAACACGCAGTGCTCCAACAAGATCTGTGTGTGTGTGTGTGTGTGTGTGTGTGTGTCTCCTTTGGGTGCAGTAGTGCAACCACTTACAATCACACAGCACCGAAGGAGGCCATTCGGCCCATCGTGCCTGTGCCGGCTCTTTGAAAGAGCGATCCCCAATTTAGTCCCACTTTCCCCCCCTGCTCTTTCCCCCCATAGCCCTGCAAAATTTTCACCTTTCGAGTATTTATCCAATTCCCTTTTGAAAGTTACTGCTGCCACCACCCGTTCAGGCGGTGCATTCCAGATCACAACAACTCGCTGTGTAAAAAAAATAAAAAATTAATTCTCCTCATCTCTGGTTCTTTTCTCAATTATCTGTGTCCTCTGGTTACCGACCCTCCCGCTCCTGGGAATTTGTAAATTGAATCTATGGGGGGGGGGGGAAATTCAACTGACAGCTGCCCGGCGTACATTTGGCGTTAGATCTCTGAATGCCACGTCTTGTTTTACCGCCAGAAGTGCCCCGGGCGCCATATTGGCTGAGGCAACTTTTAGTCGTCCAGCACGCCTGCATGAAACAGGCTAGCCTAACCTGACATCGGCTGCAGGACCCCGAAGGCGAAATTTAGGCACAAATGTGCCAGGCACGCTCCCGCCTGGTTGTATCCGGCATTGAGCGGCCAATCCGGCAACTCTTAAAAGGGACCGCCAGAGGCCGGTCAAAAAAAAAAAGGGGGCAGGAAATTTTCATTTTTTTATTTTTTTATTTTTGTTGGCCCGGGAGTAGCAGGAGCCACCAAACAAACTCCGGCCTGTTGCCGGCATGTTGTAGGCCCCACCCGCCAGGATGGCCCTTGTCCTTCATCCCAACCCCCCCCCCCCACCCCCAACACCCTCAGACCTGGCCAGCTCAGCTCAGTAGATGGCTGATTTCTCACCCTCCCCGATCAGCGAGCGGCAGCGGGGCGCCTGTTTGTCACCTCCAGGTGACCGGCTGCACTTAAACAAGGCCCGAGCTGAATTTGGCCGAGGCCTCAGGCCGGAACGGACCGGAGCTCCGCCCATTACACGCCCGTTTAGGGAGCAAATGGGATATTTTGGCGTGTGTTTTAGGATCTGTCCCTCCATAATCATATCCTGTTTCTCTGTTGTTTTCCATGTGTGAAGCACCTTGGGATGCTTCTTTTAACGTTAAAGGCGCTATTTTGATGCAATTGCTGCTGTGTGCGCCAATAGGAATGGAAACAACATTCGCAACCTTGGTGTCGTACTTGACCCTGAGATGAGCTTCCGACCACATATCCGCAGCATCACCAAGACCGCTTACTTCCACCTCCGTAACATCGCCCGACTCCAACCCAGCCTCAGCTCATCTGCTGCTGAAACCCTCACCCACGCCTGTGTTACCCCTAGACTCGAATATTCCAATGTTCTCTTGGCCGGCCCCCCACCTTCCACCCTC
Organism: Squalus acanthias; assembly: GCA_030390025.1. NCBI lineage: Eukaryota > Metazoa > Chordata > Chondrichthyes > Squaliformes > Squalidae > Squalus > Squalus acanthias. The sequence continues at coordinate 17,180,909 of CM059426.1, forward strand.
CATAGACTTAAGCTCATCCAAAACTCTGCTGCCCGTATCCTAATTCACACCAAGTCTCGTTCACCCATCGCCCCTGTGCTCGCTGACCTACATTGGCTCCCGGTCTGACAACGCCTCAATTTTAAAATCCTCATCCTTGTTTTCAAATCCCTCCATGGCCTCGCCCCTCCCTATCTCTGTAACCTCCTCCAGCCCTACAAGCATTCGAGATAGCTGCGCTCCTCCAATTCTGGCCTCTTGCACATCCCCGATTTCCATCGCTCCACCATTGGCGGCCGTGCTTTCAGCTGCCTGGGCCCTAAGCTCTCATATACCCTCCCTAATCCGCCTCTCTACCTCTCTCTCTCCTCCTTTAGACACTCCTTAAGACATACCTCTTTGACCAAGCTTTTGGTCATCAGTCCTGATATCTCCTTCTGTGGCTCGGTGTCAAAAATGATTTTATTGTTATCGTTCTTGTTAAGCGCCTTGGGACGTTTTTGCTACGTTAAATGTGCTTTCAGTTGTTGATGTCGTTGACAGCTCTTTCAAAGAGACACGATGGGCCTTCTGTGCTCTATTATTCTAGGAATCTATAACTCTTTGATATTGTAGCTAATTCAGTGGCAGGCCAGTAACACACTGACTTCCTCAACATACCGACCTAGCCATCATTGGGCTGGGGGTGGACGGGGAGCTTAGAGCGCGGTGGGGAGCTTAGAGCAACTGATCCAACCAAACAGTCAGCGATTCAATCTCATCCCAATCAACCCGCAACAAGTCAAAGACGCGCAGAGCCGACGGTCACAGAGTGGGTGCGTCTGGTGCAGAGAGGGGGAAGTAGATCACTGGGGGAAGTGAGCTGCTGGGGTCAGGATATGAAGTCCTGCGCTTAGAGGAGTAAATGACGTGAACTTGACTTGGCGATGATTTATTTCGTGATTATGAACGAATCAGAGCTGAAAACAAAAGAGAGGCGACAGGGTAATTGGAGCCCACTTGCTCTAATTAGTGCAATTACCGTTATGCAAATTACAACCAGGTGCATCAGGAAGAGGCGGCATAATAATTAAAGTGTTTTAATTAGGGGGCTGACGGTGGCAGCAATTTCTAGCAAGGGGAATAATTTTATTTTAAACTTTATTCGAGTCGTTTTCCGTCCAGCTGCCGTGGTTCCCTTGATCCTCTGGCAATGGCGCGCGCTTTTGGGCAGAGTGGGCAGGCTGAGTCTGAGGGAGTTGGTGCCCGCGTGCAACTAGAAGCCTCTCACCAGGCAGTGCATACGGTCCAGGGCATTGGGATTGCTGCACCAACTGATCTGGGGGGTCTCTGTAAGAGTCACGTTAAACAAGCCATTAAGGGGATTTTAAATAGACTTTTCTTATAAAGAAAAAGAAATGAAGTCAGCTCAAAAAAAACTCATCCAACTTCCTAAATCTTCCCTCATAACTTAAAAAGAAAGGGGTAAAAATTGGATGGTGCCCCGAAAAAGATAGCGCCCCCTCCGCCGTAAAATCAGTAGTAGCGCCCCAAGCAGGAGGTGGGGCGTTACTGGAAGCACTCCACCTCCCGCTTGGGGCGTTACTACTGAATTTGGTGCCGCTACGTGCGACCGTGCGTGCCGCGTCATTTCAAGCCCCCTCCCCTGATTAAAGGGGACAGGCCCAGCGCTGCGCCCTGCTGGACCACTGGGGAGCGGGGTGCCATGAAAACTGCCCGGCACTCAAGAGGAGTGATCGTGGCCAGCACTCCGCATACAAAAGCGAAAAGCAGTCGGCCAAAATAAAAATGGCTGCCCGTCACACACCCGTTTAACTTGCGCCGCCGCCGCTGCCAAACCGCCCCCTGATCCTGTCGCACTATCGTCCGGCGATAGGTCAGGGACCGCAAGGGAAGTTTGCAGCTGGGGCGCGAGTGGGGCGCTGCGCACGCCAATGACGTCATCACCGGCGGCACAGCGACGCAGGGCGCTACTGGCTGCCGCCGCCGCTAACCTCCCACTGAATTTCATGGGAGCAGTTAGTGGCACCGCGCCCGGGCGGGGGCGCTAACGAGAGGCGCAAACCAACCCAGTTGTGCCCCCAAAGAGCTTGCATTTATATAGCACCTGTCACGACCTCAGGACGTCCCAAAGCGCTTTACAGCCAATGAAGTACTTTTTGAAGTGTAGTCACTGTTGTAATGTAGGGAAACGTGGCAGCCAATTTCCGCACAGCAAGATCCCCAAAAATGGCAACATGATAATGACCAGATAATTTGTTTTTTTTTAGTAATGTTGATTGAGGGGTATATAATGGCTAGGAGAACTCCTATGCTCTTTTTCAAAATAGTGCCGTGGGATCTTTACATTCACCTGAGAGAGCAGACGGGGCCTTGCTTTAACGTCTCATCCAAAAAGACGGCACCTCCGACAGTGCAGCACTCCCTCCGACAGGCAGCACTCCCTCAGTACTGCACTGGAGTGTCAGCCTGGATTTTGTGCTCAAGTCTCTGGAGTGGGACTCTGAACCCACAACCTTCTGACTCAGAGGCAAGAGTGCTACCAACTGAGCCATGGCTAGCACTGCCACCTAACTTCAATGGTCTAGGCCGGGTGCCCACGTCACAGGGGACACAGCTGGGGTGCCCACCCACCAGAGGAGCTGCATACTGTTGTGAAAGGTGCCAGCTCACCCTCCCCCTGAAAGGTGAATATCTGTCCCCGCCCCACCCCTCGGCCCCCTCTGTAAGGGGGCTGCTAATTATATAATTTTTTTTAAAACTTCCTTTTATATCTGCGGGGGTTCCAGACCACGCCTCAGGCCTAGACCTTCAGGTAGGCCCCTCATCCAACATGAAGGTGGCCGGCATGCCTGTTCTAACCAAACATATCAAGGCCAAAAATTGGCCGGCAGCCTTTGAGGGCCCAGGTCATGCGAACTATCTGATTCATGCAGTGTGGTGTGGTGCAGGGCTCGCTTTGTGTGGTGTGGTGTTCTGCGGGAAGTGGTAATCAGAGGTGATAAGGTGCAATATAAATGCAAATTCTTTCTTTCAGCCAGCTGAGCTGAAATGCACTTCACATTGGCTCATAAATTTAAAATATCTTTTGGAAAGTATGGCTTCTGCCCCTTTCCAGTGCGACCTTCGGCTGCCCGTTTTTCATGAAGGGACATGCCGCAAGGTGGGACTTCTGCCCAAGCAGCCGAAACGTGAACAGACCTGCTAGAGAACCTCACTTGCATGAGTAATCAGATTCCATACACAACTCACTAGATTAATTAGGATCCATGCATGATTGATTAGGATCCCACTCAAACGGAACGGAAATGAATTACGTGGGTGTGCAGCCCGAATAGGAATCTGCTCGTTACGCACTTGCACCGGGGATCAGACAGAAGTGGCTAGGCATCCAATGTCCTGATCCCCGCTCGCCTGAATTCCACAGACGGTAGCAATCCGCTGAGTGGAAAATCAACCCTCTGTGGCCATGGATCCTCACCCAGTGTTTGGCTGCATAGGACAATCGGAGCTTTCCAGACTAAGAGCGGCTAGGTTTTTGTTGGGTAAGGGTGTGAAGGGATATGGAGCTATGGCAGGTGTATGGAACTGAGGTACATATCAGCCATGATCTAACTGAATGGCAGAACAGGCTCGAGGGGCTGAATGGCCTACTCCTGTTCCCATGTCCCTACATTTTGACAGTCCAGCTGACCTCGGGATCCCGCGGGAAGAGGATTGCAGGTGTGGCTTTAAGGAAAGGAAGAATGGCTTGAATGTGTGGTGGAAATACATTGGCCAAAACTACTGGGACCATGATGACTTACTATTGCTCACTCATTCCAGAGCACATGTTATTTTTGAGCCCAACACATCTGTTCCAGCACCATTCGGATGGGACAATCTGAATGAAGGGAAATGGGCCAAGATGCAAGCTTTACCATTTACCATTAAAGAAAGAAAGTAAGTAAGAAAGAAAGAAAGACTTGCATTTCTATAGCGCCTTTCACGACCACCGGACGTCTCAAAGCGCTTTACAGCCAATGAAGTACTTTTGGAGTGGAGTCACTGTTGTAATGTGGGATACGCAGCAGCCAAGTTGCGCACAGCAAGCTCCCACAAACAGCAATGTGATAACGACCAGACCATCTGTTTTTGTTATGTTGGTTGAGGGAGAAATATTGGCCAGGACACCGGGGATAACTCTCCTATTCTTCTTCGAAATAGTGCCATGGGATCTTTTACGTCCACCTGAAAGAGTCCTTGCTTACCTTCCACAAGGTTATGTGTATGCTTATTAAGTGAAAATGTTCATGTTTCCTTCACAAGTGCTACTAATTGGAGGTGTATTGGGTCGGGTACTGGATTAACAAGCCAGAGTTGGTGAGTTCAAATCCCACCATGGCAAGCTGTGAAATTAAATTCAATAAAATCTGGTTATGTTGTGAGTTGATAACAGGAAACAAAAAAGCCATGGAAGCTGCCTGATTGTTTTAGTGAACCAATTTAAGGGGAAGCTAGATAAGCACATAGTAATCGAAGGTTATGCTGTTACGGTTAGATGAAGAGGGGGAGGTAGGAGGCTTGTGTGGAGCATAAACACCGGCATGGACCAGTCGGGCTGAATGGTCTGTTTCTGTGCTGTACGTGCTATGCAATTCTATGTAACTGGTTCACTAATGTCCTCTTAGGGAAGGTAACCTGCTACTCCTTCCTTGTCTGGCCTACCCTGACTCTAGTCCCGTGCTACATGGTTGACACTTAATGCCCTCTGAGGTGGCCGAGCAAGTACCTCAGTTGTAGAACCAGTTACTGCACTGCTAGAAGGCGCTCATGATCACCGCCTCGCCAGGGCAGCTAGGGATGTGTAATAAATGCCAGCCTTGGCTGTGTCATCCACATCTCGACCACAAATTTTTAACGAGGTCCCGAAAGGCCGAGTCAGGTTTTTTTTTGCCATTACCTAGCCTCAGGAGCGTGAGACCAATCAGAGCAGTCTTATCATGGTACCAGCTGACATAAGCTGGCTCAGCAGTGACTGGTGATCGAAACCCAGGACCTTCCTGCTCGGTGTTTGATTTTTCAAATTTCTCATCCTTGTTTTCAAATCTCTCCATGGCCCCGCCCCTCCCGATTTCTATAACCTCCTCCAGCCCTACAACCCTCCAAGATTTACCTTTAGGGTACAGCAGCATAGTGGTTATGTTATTGGACTAGTAATCAAGGGGCCTGGACTAATGATCTAGAGACATGAGTTCATAATCCCACCACGGCCAGCTGGTGAACTTAAATTCAGTTAATTAGATAAATCTGGAATAAAAAGCTAGTATCAGTAATAGTGACCATAAAACTACTGGATGGTCATAAAAACCCATCTGGTTCACTAATATCCTTTAGGGAAGGAAATCTGCTGTCCTTACCTGGTCTGGCCTATATGTGAGTCCAGACCCACAGCAATGTGGTTGACTCTTAACTGCCCTCTGCTGGTTCAAGAACGTGGCTCACCACCACCTTCTCAAGGGCAGTTAGGGATGGGCAATAAATGTTGGCCTTGCCGGTGACACCCACATCCCGTGAATAAATGAAAAAAAAAATCTCTGTGCTCCTCCAAATCTGGCCTCTTGCGCATCCCTGATTGTAATCGCTCCATCAATGAAGGCGCTGCCTGGGCCCAAAGCTCTGGAATTCCCTCCCTAAACCTCTCTACCTCTCTCTCTCTCCCCCTTCAATGACACTCCTTGAAACATACATCATCTGTCCTAATATCTCCTTATGTGGCTCACTGTCAAAATTTGTTTGTTAACGCTCCTGTTGAAGCGCCTTGGGACGTTTTACTAGGTTAATGACGCTATATAAGTGCAAGTTGTTGTGTGGTTCTGACCGCACAAGCCAGTTTATCGGTCCATTTAGCACATAAAGGAAGCCTTTCTCATTTCATTACTCTTCTAATCGGTGGATCCAGAGGTACTATAGCACAGGAGAAACTGCTAACCTCCTGGGTTTCAGATCATGATGCTACCACTGAGAAAGGATACAGGAAAAGGGCAGGAAAATGGGATTAGATTAGATGGGATTAGAGCTCGCCTCAGCACGGGCACAATGGGCTGAACAGCCTCCTTCTCTACTGTAATTTCCGTGATTCTACCAGGTCAATTTACTGGGCAGAGAGTCCTTCCCTTTACCAAACAGGCAACGTCAACCGACCACGGCCAGCAGCTTCATCTGGCAAATGTCCTCGACAGGGACTCCCCCTTAAACTGCTGGAGAAACAGCAAGGCTCGGGCGTATGAATGACTGGATTATTTGGGAGAGGCAGGAAGGGGCACCAAGGGAGAGGTATGGAAAATTTGGAAAGGGAGATCCGTGGTGAATGTCAAAGTTTGGAATGTAACTAGACAGCTGAAGAAAGGGTCAGCGAGGATGTGTAACATGAGTCAGGGACAACCACGAGGGCCACTTAGGAAAGATTTAGAAGAAGGGAGAGCTTCACAGGGGAGAGAGAGAGAACATAGGGAAGGATTAAGTTTCAATTTATCTGAAATAAATGTACTGATTTTTGAAAATAACAACAATGTTTAAAAAGCTTAAATAGCACTGTGAGTAATGAGCTTTCTGGCTTTTGAGTGATCTTGATCTGCTAATAATTTGCTATTATCTACAAGATTTCTGTCTGATGGGATAATATATTAAAGAAGAAAAAGGAACACGACTGTGCAAAAGATTTGTTCTAAGTGATCTGCTTTAATATAAACTGTGGAATACATGAAAACCCTGGTTTGAGTTATAGGCTGGGGTCTATTTAAAGGGTCGAGATAGCTTATGCATAGGGTAATACATACCCAACAGTTACAGACTGGGATCGAGGGCTTCAGACTGTTTATATATAGAGTGCCAGACACCTAGGAATGGATTACTTGTTGTATTGTCATCAAGGCATTCAGATACATTACATATCAGATGTTGGGTATCTGTGCGTGGTTAGAACGCAGTAGTGAAGTTGAACCAGTGAGAAATCGAGACAGAGAATGCTGGAAAACTCTCAGCCGGTCAGGCAGCATATGTAGAGAGAGAAACAGAGTTAACGTCTCAGGTCGATGACCTTTCGTCAGAACTGGAAAATGTTGGAGATGTAACAGTTTATCAGCAAATACAGTGCCAGGGAAAAGGGGGGCAGGGAAAGAACAAAAGCCAGAGGTCCGTGCTAGGGTGGAGGGCGGGAGTGATTAAATGACAACACGGATGATGGTGCGAGGCAAAAGGAGGCGTTTGTTCCATCATCACCTCCTTCTGCCTGGTACTATCATCCCTCATCATTGAATCACTCCTGCCCTCCACCCTATCACAGACCTCTCCCTTCGTCCTTTCCCTGCCTCCCTTTTCCCTGGCTCCGCACTTGCTTCAAAGCTGTTTGTTGCCAGCAATTTCCAGCTCTGACGGAAGGTCAACGACCTGAAACGTTAACTCTGTTTCTCTCTCCACAGATGCTGCCTGACCTGCCGAGAGCTTTCCAGCGTGCTCTGTCCTTAGTTCAGATTTCCAGCGTCCACAGTATTTAGCTTTTACACTCGGGAGAGATTGGAGTCTAGAGATGAGAAACAGGCCAGATCTTTCTTCTAGCATGTCTAGTAGTGTGAGGAAGGTGCTAGAGGAGCCTCGCCGGATGTGGATGTACAAGTGACCTTGGGCTTTGTAGAGATTTAGGAGATCTTGAGGGGGAAATGTTTGGTGTGAAAGAGACAGTCAGGCCCCTCGGAGATATCTTCAGCAATGGAGAAAATGCTGACGTTCCATTTGCGATCGGAGACCACGAGTGTCAACAGATGGAAGAAGGACAGCATGTCGCCATCTCAACAACAACAGCTGCCCTGATGTTGCAACTTTAATGTGCAAAAATATCCCAAGGTGCTCCACAGGAGCTTAAAGGGAAAATGGACACCAAGCCAAAGAAGGAGTCTTCAGAAGGGCTGACCAAAACCTTGATCAAAGAGGTGGATGCAAAGGAGTCGAGGGAGGTGGGGAGGCTAAGGGAATGAATTCTTGAACATGGAGCCTAGGCGGCTGATGGGACAAGCACCAATGGTGGAGCAAAGGTATGGGCCGATGGACAAGAGTTCAAAGTTAGAGCAACAGCGAGTTTGTGGGGGGGTTGGTGATAAGGCCGGAGGAGGTTACCGAGTTAGGAAGGGGTCAGGCCGTGAAGGGATACAAGGATTAGAGTTTACGTTTGAGATGTCAGGGGACTGGGAGCTGATGGAGGTCAGCAAAGACAAGACTGACGGGTGAGCGGGACTCAGTACAGGATAGATTATGGGCTGCAGAGTTTTGAATCAGCGGAAGGTTACAGAGGGTGAAGGATGGGAGGCTGCCCAGAAGAGCCTTGGATTAGTCAAGACTGGAGGTGACAAAGGCACGAATGAGAGTTTCAGCAGCAGATAGACTGAGGTAGAAGCAGAGGCAGCTGATGTTATGGAGACGGAAGTGGGCAGTCTTTGTGATAGAGAGGATTTGTTGTCCAAAACTCAGCTCCAAGCAATCTGGTTCAGCCTGAGAGAGCGGCCAGAGAGGGTGATGAAGTCAGTGGAGAGGTGTTGGGGGAGGCGGGGGGAGGGTTGGGTGCTGAAGACAATGGCTTTGATCTCCCCAGTGATTAGCTGGAGGAAATTACAGCTCCCCCAAGACTAGATATCGGATAAGCAGTCAGATAACAAGAGACAGCGGAGGGGTCGAGAGAGTTGGTGGAGAGGTAGGGTCGAGAGTCTTCGGAAAAGAAAGCCATTAGGAGAAAATGCTATCCAGCTCCGTACAGTAAGTGATAAAAGTCCGGATGAAAGGTTCGGTCCCAGAGTTTATGTGCTCTCTCTTCCTTTGGGGTGAAATACTTGGCCGTGAATGAAAGTTACCCAGAGCAAACCTGATTGAAATCAGCAGCTCACTGTGTTGGGGAGTCTCTGACCTGCATTGCTATCCCAACAATTCTGGTGTCCTTGAGCAATACATTGACTGGAAGTGTAGCCCTTGACAAAAAGGTAGTGACTAAAACACTGTTCTACGTAGACCGGCACAGTGTAGTGTTTGAAGACCAGGACCTCAAACCCGGCACGAAGCTCATGGTCTACAGAGCAGCAGTGATACCCGCCCTGCTGTATGCTTCAGAGACATGGACCATGTACAGCAGACACCTCAAAGCACTGGAGAGGTACCACCAACGCTGCCTCCGCAAGATCCTGCAAATCCATTGGCAGGATAGGCACACCAACGTCAGTGTTCTCGCTCAGGCCAACATCCCCAGCATTGAAGCTTTGATCACACTCGATCAGCTCCGATGGACGGGCCATATCGTCCGCATGCCCGATACGAGACTCCCAAAAGAAGCGCCCTACTCGGAGCTCCGACACGGCAAGAGAGCCCCAGGTGGGCAGAGGAAATGCTTCAAGGACACCCTCAAAGCCTCCTTGAAAAAGTGCAACATCCCCACCGACACCTGGGAATCCCTGGCCCAAGACCGCACAAAGTGGAGGAGAAGCATCCGGGAAGGCGCCGAACACCTCGAGTCTCTTCGCCGGGAGCAAGCGGAAGCCAAGCGCAAACAGCAGAAGGAGCGCACGTCAACCCAAGCACCCCACCCACCCACCCCTTCAACCACCGTCTGCCCCACCTGTGACAGAGACTGTAGGTCCCGCATTGGACTCATCAGTCACCTGCGAACTCATTTTTAGTGTGGAAGCAAGTCATCCTCGGTTCCGAGGGACTGCCTGAGAGAAGAAGATCTATGTAGACCGGCACAGTGCAGAGTAAGAAACCGGGATATGTGACAAATCTTAAATTAGCACTTGTTCACTGGAAATAAAAGTTAAAGAGCACTTCAAATGACTCTAGCTTGTGCTTTATGGCATTCAGAGCAATGATTTGTCTCATGCTGTTAAGCAATAATTGCCAACAGTCCTCTGAAGGTCATGGTATCAATAAATATTATGCAGGTAATGATGTGCTGTCTTTGTTCCGCTCACAGTGATAAATTGTTTATTTTTGAAGTTCTTAGTCTTGTTCGGTTTTTTCTCCTCTTCCCCTAAAAGTTATTTTATGATGGGAGGGGTGGGGGGTGGGGGGCGGTCTTCACTTTTCAGGCGATTGGCAAAAAAACCAGAGGCGACATAAGGAATCTTTTTTTTTTTACACAGCGAGTTGTTGTGATCTGGAACGCGCTGCTTGAAAGGGTGGTGGAAGCAGATTCAATAGCTACTTTCAAAAGGGAAATTGGATAAATATGCGCGAAGGAAAAAAATATTTTAGGGCTAAAAGGAAAGAGCGGGGGAGTGGGACTAATTGGATCGCTCCTACAAAGAGCCGGGTGGGCTAGGTATGGTGTAGGCACGATGGGCTAGGTATGGTGTAGGCACGATGGGCTAGGTATGGTGTAGGCACGATGGGCTAGGTAGGGTAGAGTTGATCACCTACGCAGGGATAGCAATGTTTGTGAGAGAGTGCCGAAGTAGGCAACCAAGCTGGCTCTGGTTGATACAGCCAACCTAATTGAAGTGTGCAAGATCATGACAAGATCGACAATGTTGATTAGGCAAATTGTTGAGCATGGTAAAGGAATTAAATACAAGGGTGTACGGGTGAAAAATGAAGAAGTTAGAAGTGAGAAGAGAAGCTGGAGAGAACTTGGTTACACAAAGAGCAATAGAGTTGTGGAATACCTCACTCGGGAAGGCCAAAGAAGGAGACAGTATGGATGGGTTATAGAAGCACCTCAATAAGTTCCTGGAGAAAAGATTCAAGGTTGAGATAGGTAGACTTTTGGACTCTAGGGGAATCAAGGGATATGGAGTTTGGGTGGGAAAGTGGAGTTGAGGTGGAAGATCAGCCATGACCTTATTGAATGGCGGAGCAGACTCGAGGGGCCATATGGCCGACTCCTGCTACTATTTCTGATGTTCTTTTGTTCTTAACAAAGGAACGAGGGATATGGTGAGAGGTTGAATGGGATTATTCTCAATAAAAGGAGCAGGCTTATTGGGCCAAATGGCGATTTAATATTCCATGTTCGAAATGCCTGTCCTCTGCTTGGTACCTCCGCCAGATAGAACAGCAGCAGGAAATCATTGGGCTAGAAATTCATCTTCGGTGGTAGCACAAAAAACACGGTATCACATTGGCCGCCTGCTTTTCGACCCACCCCATATTCAGTTCAAATGGAATATGACAGATGGGGTGTATAACGGGCGGGTGTATAACGGGCGGGGTGTATAACAGGTGGGGTGTATAACGGGCGGGGTGTATAACGGGCGGGGTGTATAACAGGTGGGGTGTATAACGGGCGGGGTGTATAAGGGGCGGGTGTATAACGGGCGGGGTGTATAACGGGCGGGTGTATAACGGGCGGGTGTATAACGGGCGGGTGTATAACGGGCGGGTGTATAACAGGTGGGGTGTATAACGGGCGGGGTGTATAACGGGCGGGGTGTATAACGGGCGGGTGTATAACGGGCGGGTGTATAACGGGGGGGGTGTATAACGGGCGGGTGTATAACAGGTGGGGTGTATAACGGGCGGGTGTATAACGGGCGGGGTGTATAACGGGGGGTGTATAACGGGCGGGGTGTATAACGGACGGGTGTATGATGGGCGGATGTATAATGGGCGGGGAGTATAACGGACGGGTGTATAACGGGCGGGTGTATAATGGGCGGGTGTATAACGGGCGGGGTGTATAACGGACGGGTGTATAACGGACGGGTGTATAACGGGCGGGTGTATAATGGGCGGGGTGTATAACGGGCGGGGTGTATAACGGGCGGGGTGTAAAACGGGCGGGTGTATAACGGGCGGGTGTATAACGGGCGGGTGTATAACGGGCGGGGTGTAAAACGGGCGGGTGTATAACGGGCGGGGTGTATAACGGGCGGGGTGTAAAACGGGCGGGTGTATAACGGGCGGGGTGTATAACGGGCGGGTGTATAACGGGCGGGTGTATAACGGGCAGGTGTATAACGGGCGGGTGTATAACGGGCGGGTGTATAACGGGCGGGGTGTGCAACGGGCGGTGTGTGCAACGGGTGGGGTGTATAACGGGCGGGGTGTATAACGGGCGGGGTGTATAACGGGCGGGTGTATAACGGGCGGGGTGTATAACGGGCGGGTGTATAACGGGCGGGTGTATAACAGGTGGGGTGTATAACGGGCGGGGTGTATAACGGGCGGGGTGTATAACGGGCGGGTGTATAACGGGCGGGTGTATAACGGGCGGGGTGTATAACGGGCGGGTGTAAAACGGGGGGTGTATAACGGGCGGGTGTATAACGGGCGGGTGTATAACGGGCGGGGTGTAAAACGGGCGGGTGTATAACGGGCGGGGTGTATAACGGGCGGGGTGTGAAAACGGGCGGGTGTTATAACGGGCGGGGTGTATAACGGGCGGGGTGTATAATGGGCGGGTGTATAATGGGCGGGGTGTATAATGGGCGGGGTGTATGACGGGCGGGTGTATAACGGGCGGGGTGTATAACGGGGAGGTGTATAACGGGCGGGTGTATAACGGACGGGGTGTAAAACGGGCGGGTGTATAACGGGCGGGTGTATAACGGGGAGGTGTATAACGGGCGGGTGTATAACGGACGGGGTGTAAAACGGGCGGGTGTATAACGGGCGGGTGTATAACGGGCGGGGTGTATAACGGACGGGTGTATAACGGGCGGGTGTATAACGGGCGGGTGTATAACGGGCGGGTGTATAACGGGCGGGGTGTAAAACGGGCGGGTGTTTAACGGGCGGGTGTATAATGGGCGGGTGTATAACGGGTGGGGTGTATAACGGGCGGGGTGTAAAACGGGCGGGGTGTAAAACGGGCGGGTGTATAACGGGTGGGGTGTATAATGGGCGGGGTGTATAACGGGCGGGGTGTATAACGGGCGGGTGTTTAACGGGCGGGTGTATAACGGGCGGGGTGTATAACGGGCGGGTGTATAATGGGCGGGTGTATAATGGGCGGGGTGTATAACGGGCGGGTGTATAACGGGTGGGATGTATAATGGGTGGGGTGTATAACTGGTGGGTGTATAACGGGCGGGGTGTATAACGGGCGGGGTGTATAACGGGCGGGTGTATAACGGGCGGGTGTATAACAGGTGGGGTGTATAACGGGCGGGTGTAAAACGGGCGGTTGAATAACGGGCGGGTGTATAACGGGCGGGTGTATAACGGGCGGGTGTATAACGGGCGGGTGTATAACGGGCGGGTGTATAACGGGCGGGTGTATAACGGGCGGGGTGTATAACGGGCGGGGTGTAAAACGGGCTGGTGTATAACGGGCGGGTGTATAACGGGCGGGTGTATAACGGGCGGGGTGTATAATGGGCGGGGTGTATAATGGGCGGGGTGTATAACGGGCGGGGTGTATAACGGGCGGGTGTATAACGGGCGGGTGTATAACGGGCGGGTGTATAACGGCGGGGTGTAATAACGGGCGGGGGTGTATAATGGCGGGTGTATAACTGGGCGGGGTTTGTAACGGGCGGGTTATTAAGGTGGAGGGGTGTATTACGGGCAGGGTGTATAACGGGCGGGTGTATAAACGGTTGGGTGTATTACGGGCGGGGGATAACGGGCGGGTGTATTAGCGGGCGGGTGTATAAAGGGCGGGTGTATTACGGGCGGGTGTGATAACGGACGGGGTGTATAACGGGCGGGGTGTATAACGGGCCGGGGTGTAATAAACGGGCGGGTGTATAACGGGCGGGGTGATAACGGCATGGGTGTATAACGGGCGGGTGTATAACAGGGCGGTGTAATAACGGGCGGGTGTATAACGGCAGGGTTATAACTGGCGGGTGTATAACGGGCGGGTGTATAACTGGGCGGGTGTATAACGGGCGGGTGTATAACTGGGCGGGGTGATAATGGCGGGTGTATAACACGGCGGGGTGTATATCGGGCGGGTGTATAACGGGCGGGGTGTATAATGGGCGGGTATATAACGGGCGGGGTGTATAACGGGGCGGGTGTATAACGGGCGGGGTGTATAATGGGCGGGGTGTATAATGGGCGGGTGTATAACAGGTGGGGTGTATAACGGGCGGGTGTATAACGGGCGGGGTGTATAATGGGCGGGTATATAACGGGCGGGGTGTATAACGGGCGGGTGTATAGCGGGCGGGTGTATAACAGGTGGGGTGTATAACGGGCGGGTGTATAACGGGCAGGGTGTATAATGGGCGGGTGTATAACGGGCGGGTGTATAACGGGCGGGTGTATAACGGCGGGTGTATAACGGGCGGGTGTATAACGGGCGGGTGTATAACGGGCGGGATGTATAACAGGTGGGGTGTATAACGGGCGGGTGTATAACGGGCGGGGTGTATAACGGGCGGGTGTATAACGGGCGGGGTGTATAACGGGCGAGTGTGTAACGGGCGAGTGTGTAACGGGCGGGTGTATAACGGGCGGGGGTATAACGGGCGGGTGTATAACGGGCGGGTGTATAACGGGCGGGGTGTATAACGGGCGGGTGTATAACGGGCGGGGTGTATAACGGGCGGGTGTATAACGGGCGGGTTGTATAACGGGCGGGGTGTATAACGGGCGGGTGTATAACGGGTGGGGTGTATAACGGGGGGGTGTATAACGGGCGGGGTGTATAACGGGCGGGGTGTATAACGGGCGGGGTGTATAACGGGCGGGTGTATAACGGGCGGGGTGTATAACGGGCGGGGTGTATAACGGGCGGGTGTATAACGGGCGGGGTGTATAACGGGCGGGTGTATAACAGGCGGGTGTATAACAGGCGGGGTGTATAACGGGCGGGTGTATAACGGGCGGGTGTATAACGGGCGGGTGTATAACGGTGGGTGTATAACGGGCGGGTTGTATAACGGGCGGGGTGTATAACGGCGGGGTGTATAACGGGCGGGTGTATAATGGGCGGGGTGTATAACGTGCGGGGGTGTATAACGGGCGGGTCTATAATGGGCGGGGTGTATAACGGGTGGGTGTATAACGGGCGGGTTGTATAACGGGCAGGGTGTATAACGGGCGGTGTATGACGGTGGGGTGTATAACGGGCGGGTGTATAACGGGCGGGGTTATAAGGGCGGGTGTATAACGGGCGTGGTGTATAACGGGTGGGGTGTATAACGGCGGGGTGTATAACGGGCGGGGTGTGTAATGGGCGAGTGTGTAATGGCGGTTGTATAACGGGCGGGGTGTATAACGGGCGGGGTGTATAACGGGCGGGTGTATAAACGGGCGGGTGTATAACGGGCAGGTGTATAACGGCGAGTGTGTAACGGGCGGGTGTATAACGGGCGGGTGTATAACGGGTGGGGTGTATAACGGGCGGGTGTATAACGGGCGGGTGTATAACGGGCGGGTGTATAACGGGCAGGTGTATAACGGGCGGGTGTATAACGGGCGGGTGTGCAACGGGCGGGTGTGCAACGGGCGGGGTGTATAACCGGGCGGGTGTATAACGGCGGGGGTGTATAACGGGCGGGTGTATAACGGGCGGGTGTATAACGGGGCGGGTGTATAATACGGGCGGGTGTATAACGGGGCGGTGTACAACGGGCGGTGTACAACGGGCGGGTGTATAACGGGCGGGTGTACAACGGGCGGTGTGTACAACGGCGGGTGTATAACGGGCGGGGTGGTATAACGGGCGTGTGTATAATGGGCGGGGTGTATAACGGGCGGGTGTATAACGGCGGGGTGTATAACGGGCGGGTGTATTAACGGGCGGGGTGTATAACGGGCGGGGTGTATAACGGGCGGGTGTATAAGGGGCGGGTGTATAACGGGCGGGGGTATAACGGGCGGGTGTAATAACGGGGCGGGTGTATAACGGCGGGGGTGTATAACGGACGGGTGTGTATAACGGGGCGGGTGTATAACGGGCGGGTGTATAACGGGCGGGGTGTATAACGGGGCGGGTGTATAATGGGCGGGGTGTATAACGGGCGGGTGTATAATGGGCGGGACGTATAACAGGCGGGTGTATAACGAGCGGGGTGTATAACGGGCGGGCGTATAACGGGCGGGGTGTATAACGGGCGGGTGTATAATGGGTGGGGTGTATAACAGGCGGGTGTATAACGGGCGGGGTGTATAATGGGCGGTGTGTATAATGGGCGGGGTGTATAACAGGCGGGGTGTATAACGGGCGGGGTGTATAACGGGCGGGGTGTATAACGGGCGGGTGTATAACGGGCGGGGTGTATAACGGGCGGGTGTATAACGGGTGGGGTGTATAACGGGCGGGGTGTATAACGGGCGGGGTGTATAACGGGCGGGGTGTATAATGGGCGGGTGTATAACGGGCGGGGTGTATAACGGGCGGGGTGTATAACGGGCGGGTGTATAACGGGCGGGTGTATAACGGGCGGGGTGTATAATGGGCGGGTGTATAATGGGCGGGGTGTATAACGGGCGGGGTGTATAACGGCGGGGTGTATAATGGGCGGGGTGTATAACGGGCGGGGTGTATAACGGGCGGGGTGTATAACGGGCGGGGTGTATAATGGGCGAGTGTGTAACGGGCGAGTGTGTAACGGGGGTGTGTATAACGGAAGGGAGTATAATGGGCGGGGTGTATTACGGCGGGGTGTATAACGGGCGGGGTGTATAACGGGGGTGTGTATAACGGAAGGGAGTATAATGGGCGGTTGTATAACGGGCAGAGTGTATAACGGTCGGGGTGTATAACGGGGGTGTGTATAACGGAAGGGAGTATAATGGGCGGGTGTATAACGGGCAGAGTGTATAACGGTCGGGGTGTATAACGGGGGTGTGTATAACGGAAGGGAGTATAATGGGCGGGGTGTATTACCGGCGGGGTGTATAACGGGCCGGGTGTATAACGGGCGGGGTGTATAACGGGCGTGGTGTATAACGGGCAGAGTGTATAACGGGGGTGTGTATAACGGAAGGGAGTATAATGGGCGGGGTGTATTACCGGCGGGGTGTATAACGGGCAGGGTGTATTACCGGCGGGGTGTATTACCGGCGGGGGTGTATAACGGGCGGGTGTATAACGGGCGGGGTGTATAACAGGCGGGGTGTATAACGGGCGGGGTGTATAAGGGCGGTTGTATAACGGGCGGGGTGTATAACGGGCGGGTGTATAACAGCGGGGTGTAAAACGGGCGGGGTGTATAACGGGCGGGTGTATAACGGGCGGGTGTATAACGGGCGGGTGTTTAACGGGCGGGGTGTATAACGGGTGGGTGTATAACGGGCGGGTGTATAACGGGCGGGTGTATAACGGGCGGGTGTATAACGGGCGGGTGTATAACGGGCGGGTGTATAACGGGCGGGGTGTATAACGGGCGGGTGTATATAATGGGCGGGTGTATAATGGGGGGTGTATAACGGGCGGGTGTATAATGGGCGGGTGTATAATGGGCGGGTGTATAATGGGCGGGTGTATCATGGGCGGGTTTATAACGGGCGGGTGTATAACGGGCGGGTGTATAACGGGCGGGTGTATAACGGGCGGGTGTATAACGGGCGGGTGTCTAACGGGCGGGTGTATAACAGGCGGAGTGTATGACGGGCGGGTGTATAACGGGCGGCTGTATAACGTGTGGGTGTATAAAGGATGGGTGTATAACGGGCGGGTGTATAACGGGGCGGGTGTATAACGGGCGGGTGTATAACGGGCGGGGTGTATAACGGGCGGGGTGTATAACGTGTGGGTGTATAACGGGCGGGTGTATAACGGGCGGGTGTATAACGGGCGGGGTGTATAATGGGCGGGGTGTATAACGGGCGGGGTGTATAACGGGCGGGGTGTATAACGGGCGGGCGTATAACGGGCGGGGTGTATAACGGGCGGGTGTATAACGGGCGGGTGTATAACGGGCGGGTGTATAACGGGCGGGGTGTATAACGGGCGGTGTGTATAACGGGCGGGGTGTATAACGGACGGGTGTGTATAACGGGCGGGTGTATAACGGGCGGGTGTATAACGGGCGGGGTGTATAACGGGCGGGTGTATAATGGGCGGGGTGTATAACGGGCGGGTGTATAATGGGCGGGGTGTATAACAGGCGGGTGTATAACGAGCGGTGTGTATAACGGGCGGGCGTATAACGGGCGGGGTGTATAACGGGCGGGTGTATAATGGGCGGGGTGTATAACAGGCGGGTGTATAACGGGCGGGGTGTATAATGGGCGGTGTGTATAATGGGCGGGTGTATAACAGGCGGGTGTATAACGGGCGGGGTGTATAACGGGCGGGGTGTATAATGGGCGGGTGTATAACGGGCGGGGTGTATAACGGGCGGGTGTATAACGGGTGGGGTGTATAACGGGCGGGGTGTATAACGGGCGGGTGTATAACGGGCGGGGTGTATAACGGGCAGGGTGTATAATGGGCGGGTGTATAATGGGCGGGGTGTATAACGGGCGGGTGTATAATGGGCGGGGTGTATAATGGGCGGGGTGTATAATGGGCGGGTGTATAACGGGCGGGGTGTATAATGGGCGGGGTGTATAATGGGCGGGGTGTATAACGGGCGGGGTGTATAACGGGCGGGTGTATAATGGGCGAGGTGTACGGGCGAGTGGTAACGGGGGTGGTGTAAACGGAAGGGAGTATAATGGGCGGGGTGTATTACCGGCGGAGTGTATATACGGTCGGGGTGATATACGGGGTGTGTATATAACGGAAGGGAGTATAATGGGCGGGTGTATAACGGGCAGAGTGTATAACGGGCGGAGTGTATAACGGGGGTGTGTATAACGGAAGGGGAGTATATTCGGCGGGTGTATAACGGGCAGAGTGTATAGACGGGTCGGGGTGTGAGTAACGGGGGTGTGTATAACGGAATGGGAGTATAATGGGCGGGTGTATTACGGCGGGGTGTATCTACTGGAGCGGGTGTATATAACGGGCGGGTGTATAACGGGCGGGGGGTATAACGGGCGGAGTGTATGAACGGGGGTGTGTATAACGGAAGGGAGTATAATGGGCGGGGTGTATTACCGGCGGGGTGTATAACGGGCAGGGTGTATTACCGGCGGGGTGTATAACGGGCCGGGTGTATAACGGGCGGGTGTATAACGGGCGGGGTGTATAACGGGCGGGTGTATAACGGGCGGGTGTATAACGGGCGGGTGTATAACGGGCGGGGTGTATAACGGGCGGGTGTATAACGGGCGGGTGTATAACGGGGCGGGGTGTATAACGTGCGGGTGTATAACGGGCGGGTGTATAACGGGCGGGTGTATAACGGGCGGGTGTATAACGGGCGGAGTGTATGACGGGCGGGTGTATAATGGGCGGCTGTATAACGTGTGGGTGTATAAAGGATGGGTGTATAACGGGCGGGTGTATAACGGGCGGGTGTATAACGGGCGGGTGTATAACGGGCGGGTGTATAACGGGCGGGGTGTATAACGTGTGGGTGTATAACGGGCGGGTGTATAACGGGCGGGTGTATAACGGGCGGGGTGTATAATGGCGGGGTGTATAACGGGCGGGGTGTATAACGGACGGGGTGTATAATGGGCGAGTGTATAACTGGCGGGGTGTATAACGGGCGGGTGCATAACAGGCGGGGTGTATAATGGGCGGGTGTATAACGGACGGGGTGTATAATGGGCGGGTGTATAACGGGCGGGGTGTATAATGGGCGGGGTGTATAACGGCCGGGTGTATAACGGGCGAGTGTGTAACGGGGGGAGTAAGTGTGTAACGGGCGCGAGTGTATAATGGGCGGGATGTATAATGGGCGGGTGTATAACGGCGGGTGTATAAAGGCGCGAGTGTGTAACGGGCGAGTGTGTAACGGGCGGGTGTATAATGGGCGGGTGTATAACGGGCTGGTGTATAACGGCGCGGGTGTATAACGGGCGGGTGTATAACGGGCGGGGTGTATAACGGGCGGGGTGTATAACGTGTGGGTGTATAACGGGCGGGTGTATAACGGGCGGGTGTATAACGGGCGGGTGTATAACGGGCGGGGTGTATAATGGGCGGGGTGTATAACGGGCGGGTGTGTATAACGGGCGGGGTGTATAACGGACGGGGTGTATAATGGGCGAGTGTATAACTGGCGGGGTGTATAATGGGCGGGTGCATAACGGGCGGGGTGTATAATGGGCGGGTGTATAACGGACGGGGTGTATAATGGGCGGGGTGTATAACGGGCGGGGTGTATAATGGGCGGGGTGTATAACGGCCGGGTGTATAACGGGCGAGTGTGTAACGGGCGAGTGTGTAACGGGCGAGTGTATAATGGGCGGGGTGTATAATGGGCGGGGTGTATAACGGCCGGGTGTATAACGGGCGAGTGTGTAACGGGCGAGTGTGTAACGGGCGAGTGTGTAACGGGCGGAGTGTATAACGGGCGGGGTGTGTAACGGGCGAGTGTGTAACTGGCGAGTGTGTAACGGGCGGGTGTATAAGGAGCGGGTGTATAACGGGCGGGTGTATAACGGGTGAGGTGTATAACGGGCGGGTGTATAACGGGCGGTGTGTATAACGGGCGGGGTGTATAACGGCGGGGTGTATAACGGGCGGGGTGTATAATGGGCGGGTGTATAATGGGCGGGTGTATAATGGGCGGGTGTATAATGGGTGGGTGTATAACGGGCGGGGGGTATAACGGGCGGGTGTATAACGGGCGGGGTGTATAATGGGTGGGTGTATAACGGGCGGGTGTATAACGGGCGGGGTGTATAATGGGTGGGTGTATAACGGGCGGGGTGTATAACGGGCGGGGTGTATAACGGGCGGGTGTATAACGGGCGGGTGTATAACGGGCCGGGTGTAACGGGCGGGTGTATAACGGGTGAGGTGTATAATGGGCGGGGTGTATAATGGGCGGGGTGTATAATGGGCGGGGTGTATAACGGGAGTGATGTATAACGGGCGGGTGTATAACGGGCGGGTGTATAATGGGCGGGTGTATAACGGGTGAGGTGTATAACGGGCGGGTGTATAACGGGTGAGGTGTATAACGGGCGGTGTGTATAACGGGCGGTGTGTATAACGGGCGGGTGTATAATGGGCGGGTGTATAATGGGCGGGGTGTATAACGGGCGGGTGTATAACGGGTGAGGTGTATAACGGGCGGTGTGTATAACGGGCGGTGTGTATAACGGGCGGGTGTATAATGGGCGGGTGTATAATGGGCGGGGTGTATAACGGGCGGGGTGTATAATGGGTGGGTGTATAACGGGCGGGGTGTATAACGGGCGGGGTGTATAACGGGCGGGTGTATAACGGGGGGGTGTATAACGGAAGGGTGTATAATGGGCGGGGTGTATAATGGGCGGGGTGTATAACGGGCGGGTGTATAACGGGCGGGATGTATAACGGGCGGGATGTATAACGGGCGGGTGTATAACGGTCAGCCTATGCAATCCCGTCCATTTTGCGTTACCGCCAAGCCGAACCTCTGCCCCTCTGTATCTGTCTCTGATCTGTATCCTCCATCTCTGTGGCACAGTGGTGATTGGGGATATAGACTAGCGTAAATGGGGACTGGGCTATTACATTAGAACAGATGGAGACTGCAGTCATTATATTAGAGATGATGTGCTATTATAATAGAGTAGGCTAGGCTGAGGTTACCAAACTAGATTAGATGGTGATTGGGGTTATTGCATTACAGTAGGTGGGGCCTGGGTCATTGGAGTGCAATAGGTGAGGGCTGGGGTTATTACACGAGAATAGTTGGAACCACAATTGCTACATTACAGTCAGGGTGAGTGGCCTTCTCATATTAAGCGAAGTCCATAATTGAGTCCATGCAGGGACTGCGGGAGGAGTGGGCTTGATGGGCCAAATGGCCTTTGCTCGTAGCAACCTTTCTTATGTTCTTCTCAAAATAGATAGCAGATGGGACTAGAGTAGGTGAGAGTTGTGTTGTTAGATTAGAGTCGGTCGGGGTTGCTATATCAGATTGGATGGTGTAATGCTGTGTATAAAGTTAAATGGAGCCATCTAGTGGGCCTGAGATGGGATTGCCGTCACAATCACCAGGGGGCAGATTTTCCTCTCGGCTGGCCCCGTCACCAGCACAGCTTCAGCGGGGGCGAGACCTCCATGTCTCACCTCTGACCCCGGCTAATTTCCCGGGGTCAGGCCTATTTTAATAAACTCGGCGGGCTGTCGGATGGGATTGAGGCCTGCTTCAGGGAGTCCACATCGGCCGAGGGACAGAAACGACTGCCTTCGGAGCAGCCAAAGAAAATGTAACTTCTGTCAAATAAATGTTAAAAAGTGGAGCAAGGAGGATTCCTGTCGTTACTTCAAAATATGCCCGCCCATATTTGGGTGGTTGCCGCGAACACCCGACATCATTTCCTGCGGGTGATCTTGGAAGTGGCGCCAACTTCTGGCATGGGGCAAGCATAACTCCAGAGGAACATCTGCCCATTGTGTGCTGAGGTGGAAGCCCATGTTTTGGAATAGAGCTTGAACAGTAGAGCAGAGTGTTGTTGTTAAAAATAAATGACAAAAACATGGGTCCTGATATTGCCATGGGCGGGTTTGGTAAGCGGGGTGGGGTGGGGGGCAGAGTTTCGGAGGGGAATCCTGGAATTCCTTTTTTTTTTAAAAACAGGATTCCCGCCCGGAAATCAACCTGATGGACAGGCTTGGCTCCCAGTCGGGCGGGGAGCACTCCGGGGGCAGGCCGCAGCCGCAGTTACGGAGCCTGCAGTTGCTAGTGGGAGTGTGGGTGGAGGTCCAATCCCTGACCCTGGGGGAGGTCTGATCCCCGATTGGGGGGACCATTGGATGGGAGAGTTCTGATGGGGGGCGGGTCCAATCGGAGGGAAGAAGGTAAGCTTGGGGGGCCGGGGCGGGCGGGGGGTGGTTGGTGGCAGGAGCACTCCTGCTCCTCCTGGCCCACAAGCCATGCTATAAAAGCACTTACCTTCTCCCCAAAGCTGTCCTCGCCTCCCTTCAGCTGCCGGGTTTCCTGAGGCCTGGGAAACCTGGCCAGCCAGAGTTAAACCTGTAAATGTGAGACGGGTCTATTCTCAACATCAAAGTTCTGATTGGTCACTTTGGATGCCAAGACCTGATTTCTGATTGGTCCCCTTGGAGGACAAGACACACCCAGCAGTTTCTCTGAATATGTAATTAGATCCTCCCTGCCTATGTAATCAGTTACATTGCAAAGTGTAATTTGAGCCATTCTGACTGCCAGGCTCCAGACAGAACAGAGCTCACTTGGAACAGACAGGGCTCACCCTCACGGGTTAAGACCTTCTCCCACCCCCAACCAAGTTCCTGACCTCATCCCCCCCGCCCGAGTTCCTGACCATCACCTGCCCCCCCCACCCCAAAGTTTCTAACCTCCTCCCCCACCTCACCAGGTTCCTGACCTTGTCCCACTGCCCAGGTTCCTCCCAACCCTGGGTTCCTGACCTCCTCCCCCCAACAAGTTCCTGACCTTCCCTTCCACACCCCCCCCACCACCGATAGATGGGGCATTGTGTGTGGGTCACGGATTGTTAACAGATTTATTGGGTATGAAGTGAATAGTGAGAGTGTCTTGACTTCCGGACTTTGTTCAGTCCAATTATATCACTTGCCACACACGCACCGAGCTTTCCGAGAAATCAACCAGGTCTAGGGGGAGGAGAGGGAGAATGTGGTGGGGGTTTAAAGGGGGGTGGGGTTGGAAGAACGTGATCCATCTTACCATCTGGATCACGTTCTCGCTCTCATTCACCCCCCCTTAGACCTGGATCATATTCTTCCCCCATCCCCACTGTGCTCTCCGTGCTCCTTACCCCCCCGCCCACCGAGTTCCTGACCTTCTCTCCCCCCAGTTCCTGACCTTCTCTCCCCCTCAGTTCGTGACCTGCTCTCCCCCTCAGTTCGTGACCTTCTCTCCCCCCTAGTTCCTGACCTTCTCTCCCCCCAGTTCCTGACCTTCTCTCCCCCCTAGTTCCTGACCTTCTCTCCCCCTCAGTTCCTGACCTTCTCTCCCCCTCAGTTCCTGACCTTCTCTCCCCCCTAGTTCCTGACCTTCTCTCCCCCCTAGTTCCTGACCTTCTCTCCCCCCAGTTCCTGACCTTCTCTCCCCCCTAGTTCCTGACCTTCTCTCCCCCTAGTTCCTGACCTTCTCTCCCCCCTAGTTCCTGACCTTCTTTCCCCCTCAGTTCCTGACCTTCTCTCCTTCCCCAGTTCCTGACCTTCTCTCCCCCCCAGTTCCTGACCTTCCCCCCCCCCCCCAGTTTCTGACCACCTCTCCCCTCCGATTCCTTCTCTCCCCCCCCCAATTCCCTCCCTCTCTCTCCTTATCTCCCTCTCTCCCTCCCTCTCCTCTCTCCCCTCCCTCTATCCCTCCCTCTCCTCTCTCCCCTCCCTCTATCCCTCCCTCTCCTTCTCTCCCTCCCTCCCTCTCCTTCTCTCCCTCCCTCCCTCTCCTTCTCTCTCCACTCCCTCTATCTCCCTCTCTCCCTTCCTCTCCTTCTCTCTCTCTCCCCCTCTCTCTCCCCTCCCTCTATCTCCCCTCCCTCTCCTCTCCCTCTCCCCCTCTCTCTCCCCTCCCTCTATCTCCCCTCCCTCTCCTCTCCCCCTCTCTCTCCCCTCCCTCTCCTCTCCCTCTCCCCCTCTCTCTCCCCTCCCTCTATCTCCCCTCCCTCTCCTCTCCCCCTCTCTCTCTCCTCCCTCTCCTTCTCTCTCTCTCTCCACTCCCTCTATCTCCCTCTCTCTCTCCCTCTCCTTCTCTCTCTCTCTCTCTCTCTCTCCCCTCCCTCTATCTCCCTCCCTCTCCTCTCTCTCTCTCTCTCACCCCTCCCTCTATCTCCCTCCCTCTCCTTCTGTCTCTCGGCTTCGGTATACCTCCCGCCTGCGCAGAAGGCCACAAAAATGTTGGTGCAGAGAATCACTTTGTTAAATATGAGGCTCATATAATATCCTACGAGCGGGTTGGCTGCTGCCTTTTGTCCTGCCTTCATTAGGTGGGCGGTTTGGAGGCCGGTTAGGGTTGGGTTTGAGATTTTAAAAATGTTAACATCTTGCCCGATCCCAACCCACCTGTTTTGGGGGACAGGGTTAAAATTAGCCCCCATGGTGTCAGAAGTAGAACAGAAATGTGAGGTTTAAAGCTCCCAGATCATTTGGCACTAGAAAAAGATTAGGTAGAAGTGTGGAAGAAATGGAAACAGATTTGCGTTGCGTGTAACAGCAACAGGCCTCGGAGATAAACAGCCAGTGGAAGCCAGTAGGCGAGGAAGTGATAGATGTGTATGATACATCTACATATGACGAGGGAGAGGGTAAATGGAACCAGGCAGTATTAATGGACAGGTTTGAGTAATATTTCACACTTCCGATAAAAGAAAAGAAAGACTTGCATTTCTATAGCGCCTTTCACAACCTCAGAACGTCCCATGCGCATTACAGCCAATGAAGTACTGTTTTGAAGTGTAGTCACTGTTGTAATGTCAGAAACATGGCAGCCAATTTGCGCACAGCAAGCTCCCACAAACAGCAATGTGATAATGACCAGATAATCTATTTTAGGTGATGTTGATTGAGGAATAAATATTGGCCAGGACACCGGGGATAACTCCCCTGCGCTTCTGCGAAATAGTGTCACGGGATCTTTTACATCCACCTGAAAGAGCAGACAGGGCCTCGGTTTAACATCTCATCCGAAAGACGGCACCTCCGACAGTGCAGCACTCCCTCAGCACTGCACTGGAGTGTCGGCCTAGATTTTTGTGCTCAAGTCTCTGGAGCGGGATCCGAACCCACAATCTTATGATTCATAGAGTCAAGAGTGCTACCCACTGAGCCACGGCTGACACATAATGGATATTATGTACAAAAGACAAGTGTTTCATGCCAGGATTCAAGCTGAGGGAGAAGGCATTGATCAATATATAATCGATTTGCGAAAAAAATGGCCTAAGTCTTATGATTATGGATCCCTGATAGACAGCCTCATTATAGAAAGAATTGTAGTTGGTATAATAGATGATCTGAACAGAGCCAAATCACTAAGCCAAAGAGTCTAGACAGACAGCAGTTGATATCTACAGAACAGCAGAAGACAGCAGAATGCAGCCAGGCACTTATTGAATGCTGGCAGTGCCATCAATAATGAGTGGAGTACAGATGCCACTTAATATATACACAGAAAGAAAAACAGATCAAGCTGGTCAATATGGATTGTAAGTACTGTAGGAAATCACAGACAGGAAGATGTCCAACATGTGTACAAAGTTTCTTAAAAAATAAAATATGAAAATAAAGTATGAAAAACCAAAGCAAAACTACAAGGCACAAGTCAGGAGTGTGATGGAATACTCTCCACTTGCCTGGATGACTGCAGCTCCAACAACACTCAAGAAGCTCGACATCCATCCAGGACAAAGCAGTCCGCTTGATTGGCACCCCATCCACTACCTCAAACATTCACTCCCTCCACCACCAGCGTACCGTGGCTGCAGTGTGTACCATCTACAAGATGCACTGCAGCAACTCGCCAAGGCTTCTTCAACAGCACCTCCCAAACCCGTGACCTCTACCACCTAGAAGGACAAGGGCAGCAGGCGCAATGGGAACACCACCACCTCCAAGTTCTCCTCCAAGTCACACACCATCCTGACTTGGAAATACATTGCCGTTCCTTCATCGTCGCTGGGTCAAAATCCTGGAACTCCCTCCCTAACAGCACTGTGGGAGTACCGTCACCACATGGACTGCAGCGGTTCAAGAAGGCGGCTCACCACCACCTTCTCAAGGGCAATTAGGGATGGGTATATTCAAGACCGAGATCGATATAGTTTTGGATATTAAGGGAATCAAGAGATATGGGGGTGGTGCAGGAAAGTGGAGATGAGGTAGAAGATCAGCCATGATCTCATTGAATGGCGGAGCAGGCTCGAAGGGCCAAATGACCGACTCCTGCTCCTATTTCTTATGTTCTTATGATGGGCAATAAATGCTGGCCTTGCCAACGATGCCCAGATAAATTTATTTAAAACTGTCCTCGTCAGTCAAGCAAAGAATATGAAGAAAGTTCAGAGTGGAAGAGTAGTCTGAGAGTGAGAATATTTTTTTTGTTATGGATGATGCAGACAGATAATACTGAATGGACAGTCAATTCAGAATGAACGACAGATCTGCTCATTCTAAGCTAGTGTCAACTTATCTCAGTTAGTAGCACACTCACCGCTGCATCAGAAGGTTGTGGGTTCAAATTGATCGCATAATCTAGACTGGCACTCCTGGTGCAGTACTAAGGGAGTGCTGCACTGTTGTAGGTGCCGTTTTCCAGACAAGACATTAAACCGAGGACCCGTCTGCGCTCTCAGATGGATGTAAAATAACCCATCTCACTATTCAACGAAGAGCGGGGCAGTTCGCCCCTGGTGTCCTGTCCAATATTTCCTCATCAACCAACATCACTAAAAACAGATGATCTGGTCATTTATCTTATTGCTGTTTGTGGGACCTTGCCGAGTGCTGATTGGCTGTTGCCTCTGCCTTCACTACAACTGTGACTACAGTTCAAAGGAAGAGCATTGGCTGTAAAGCTCTTTGGGATGTCCTGAGGAGGTGAAAGATGTAACAGATCCCATGGCACCAACGTTCCTTTTAAGCTGCGCGGCCACGCAGTGCTGTGCAGCTCCCGCGCAGTGCCGTGCAGCTCCCGCGCAGTGCTGTGCAGCTCCCGCGCAGCCGGCTCATTGGCTTTTAAATAGGAAAAAACCGCGCCTGCAGCAGTATTTTGACTGGGCCACGCAGCCCCTTAAAAGGGCCGCGCACCCAAAAAAAAAATGAAAGGGAACATTGCACGGCACTATTTGAAGTAGAGCAGGGAGCTCTTCCAGTGTCCCTCAACCAACACCACCAAACCATGAGGTTATCCGGTCACAAAAGCAAAACAATGCGGGTGCTGGAAACACCCAGCAGGTCAGGCAGCATCTGTGGAGAAGCAGAGTTAACGGCCTTTATCTTACCCCCGAGGTGCCTTCTGTGCGGTGGGGGGTTGGTGAGGTTAGGAACCGGAAACCTGCTTGTTTGTAACTGCAGGACATCTTTTCGGTTTTTTTCTGTAGGTTTCCCGCCCACAGCGTGTTTTCCTACATAACAATAATGACTGCACTTTAAAAGTAACCGACTTTGACATATCCTGAGGAAGCATCAAGGTATAGAATCATGGAATCATAGAATGGTTCCAGCACCGAAGGAGGCCATTCGGCCCGTCGAGCCCGTGCCGGCTCTCTGCAAGAGCACTTCAGCTCGTCCCACTCCCCCGCCCTTTCCCTCTAGCCCTGCAAATAATTTTCTTTCAGGTAGTTATCCAACTCCCTTTTGAAAGCCGTGATTGAGTCTGCCTCCACCAACCTTTCAGGCATTGCATTCCAGATCTTAACTGCTCGGCTGCGTAAAAAAGTTTTTCCTCATGTCGCCTTTAGTTCTTACGAACATACGAATTAGGAGCAGGAGTAGGAGTAGGCCACTCGGCCCCTCGAGCCTGCTCCACCATTCAATAAGATCATGGCTGATCTGATTACTCCACATTCCCGCCAACCCCTGATAACTTTTCACCCCCTTGCTTACCAAGAATCTATCTACCTCTGCCTTAAAAATATTCAAAGCCTCTGCTTCCACCGCCCTCTGAGGAAGAGAGTTCCAAAGACTCACGACCCTCTGTGAGAAAAGATTTCTCCTCATCTCTGTCTTAAATGGGCGACTCCTTATTTTTAAACAGTGACCCCTAGTTCTAGATTCTCCCACAAGAGGAAGCATCCTCTCCAAATCTACCCTGTCCAGACCCCTCAGGATCTTATATGTTTCAATCAAGTCACCTCTTACTCTTCTAAACTCCAGCGGATACAAGCCTAGCCTGTCCAACCTTTCCTCATAAGACAACCCGCCCATTCCAGGTATTAGTCTAGTAAACCTTCTCTGAACTGCTTCCAACGCATTTACATCCTTTCTTAAATAAGGAGACCAATACTGTACACAGTACTCCAGATCTGGTCTCACCAATGCCCTGTATAACTGAAGCATAACCTCCCTACTTTTGTATTCAATTCCCCTCGCAATAAACGATAACATTCTATTAGCTTTCCTAATTACTTGCTGTACCTGCATGGTAACCTTTTGTGATTCATGCACTAGCACACCCAGATCCCTCTGCATCTCAGAGCTCTGCAATCTCTCACCATTTAGATAATATGCTTCTTTTTTATTCTTCCTGCCAAAATGGACAACTTCACATTTTCCCACATTATACTCCATTTGCCAGTTCTTTGCCCACTCACTTAACCTTTCTATATCCCTTTGTAGCCTCCTTATGTCCTCTTCACAATTTACTTTCCTACCTGTCTTTGTATCATCAGCAAATTTAGCAACCATACCTTCGGTCCCTTCATCCAAGTCATTTATATAAATTGTAAAAAGTTGAGGCCCCAGCACTGATCCCTGTGGCACACCACTCGTTACATCTTGCCAATCAGAAAGTGACCCATTTATGCCTACTCTCTGTTTCCTGTTAGCTAGCCAATCTTCTGTCCATGCCAATATGTTACCCACTACACCATGAGCTTTTATTTTCCACAATAACCTTTGATGTGGCACCTTATCAAATGCCTTCTGGAAATCTAAGTACAGTACATCCACCGGTTCCCCTTTATCCACAGCACTTGTTACTTCCTCAAAGAACTCCAATAAATTGGTCAAACATGATTTCCCCTGCACAAAACCATGTTGACTCTGCCTGATTACTTTGAACTTTTCTAAATGCCCTGCTATAACATCTTTAATAATAGCTTCTAACATCTTCCCTATGACAGATGTTAAGCTAACTGGCCTATAGTTTCCTGCTTTCTGTCTCCCTCCCTTTTTGAATAAAAGAGTTACATTCGCTATTTTCCAATCTAATGGATCCTTCCCCGAATCTAGGGAATTTTGGAAAATTAAAACCAACGCATCAACTATCTCACTAGCCACTTCTTTTAAGACCCTAGGATGAAGTCCATCAGGACCCGAGGACTTGTCAGCCCGCAGCTCCAACAATTTGCTCAGTACCACTTACCTGGTGATTATAATTTTCTTGAGTTCCTCCCTCCCTTCCATTTCCTGATTTACAGCTATTTCTGGGATGTTACTTGTATCTTCTATAGTGAAGACCGATGCAAAATATCTGTTCAATTCAACTGCCATCTCCTTATTTTCCATTATTATTACCCCAGACTCACTTTTTATAGGACCAACGCTCACTTTGTTAACTCTTTTCTGTTTCAAATATCTATAGAAACTCTTACTATCTGTTTTTATATTTCTAGCTAGTTTTCTCTCTTTTTCTGCCAATCACCTTAAATCTGTGACCTCTGGTTCTTGACCCTTCTGCCAATGGGAGCAGTTTCCCTCTATCACTCTGTCCAGACCCCTCATGATTTTGAACACCTCTATCAAATCTCCTCCCAACCTTCTCTGCTCTAAGAAGAACAACCCTAGCACTGTGGAAGTACCTTCACCACACGGACGGCAGCGGTTCAAGAAGGCGGCTCACCACCACTTTCTCAACGCAATTATGGATGGGCAATAAATGCTGGCCTTGCCGGCGACGCCCACATCCCATAAACAAATTTTTAAAAAAGCTTCTCCAGTCTATCCAAGTAACTGAAGTCCCTCATCCCTGGAATCATTCTCGTAAATCCTTTCTGCACCCTCTCTAATGCCTTCACATTTCCTAAAGTGCAGTGCCCAGAATTGGACGCAATACTCCAGTTGAGGCCGAACCAGTGTTTTATACAGGTTCATCATAATTTCCACACTTTTGTACTCTATACTTCTATTCATGAAGCCCAGGATCCCATAAGCTTTTTTAACTGCTTTCTCAAGGTGCTATATTAATGCCAGATTTTTGATTCTGAGACAGCGGGAGGGGGTAAAATTCAGGGGAAGGCCTTTTGGAGGTGGATCTGGAGCAGAGCAGAACCTCCACCCACTCTTGACTTGCACTCCTGTCCCTGTGCTTAGACTGAAATTCCGTGAATGCATGCAAAATGCACGCGGACGACACCCAGCTCTACATCACCACCACCTCGCTCGATCTCTCCACTGTCTCTGATTTGTCACGCTGCTTGTCTGACATCCAGCCCTGGATGAGCAGAAATTTTCTCCAACTATTTATTGGGAGGAGCAAAGCCATTGTCTTCGGTCCCCGCCACAAACTCCATTCCCCAGCCACTGACTCCATCCCTCTCTCTGGCACCTGTCTGAGGCTGAATCAGGGTGTTCGCAACCTTGGTGTTGTTGAGGCTGCCGCGAAACACGAATGGAGGCTGAATCCATATGTGGAAAACAAGAAACTTTTATTCACTGCATGCTACACAAAATGGCTGCGAGAAAGCTGCTCCCAGAATTCTCTGCTAAAAACTCCCAGAATTCTCTGGGTAAAACCTGAGGCCCCGCCCCGCCCCCTTCTGCCTTAAAGGTAATGTGCCTTAAAGGGGAAGGGGCTGGAAATTTGTCCACAGACGGAAGAGTGGATTATGCCCGTTTTAGGTGGCGATCCGCCACACAGCTCCCCCCAGAATCCGCTTAGGAGGTGTGGACGAGACGGTGCGGCGGTCTGATGGGCCGGCCGGAGCGGCTCTTGTAGGACGCCGGTGGACGTGGAACGGCCGGGCGTGGAGCAGCCGGGTGAACCGGCTTGAGGGCAGGTCGGCCGCGTGGAGGTGGACGAGCTACAGGGACCTGCTCACCGGGCTCCGAGTGTGCTGGCTTGAGTCGGTCCACCGACACTTTTTCGGTCCTGTCGCCCACTTGCAGGGTGAAAAATTTGTCCCCAGCCTGTAGCACCTTGTAGGGCCCGTCGTACGGGGGTTGAAGGGGTCCGCGGTGGGCGTCGTGCCGGACGAAAACAAACCGTGCCTGGTGTAGGCTTAGTGGGACATGTGAGGTGGATTCGCCGTGCCGGGCAATGGGCACCGGGGCGAACTGCAGCGCCAGTGAGGCGAAGTCGTGGCGTTGCTGGTCGGCTGACCAGGGTGTCGTGGCGGTGGGCAGGAACTCGCCGGGTACGCGCAGCGGCTGACCGTACACGAGCTCTGCTGCCGATGCGTGGAGGTCTTCTTTAACCGCGGTGCGCAGGCCGAGGAGGACCCACGGAAGTCGGTCGGTCCAGGCGCCGTCTTGGAGGCTGGCTCAAAGAGATGCCTTCAAGGATCTGTGGAACCGCTCACACAGTCCGTTGGCTTGGGGGTGGTACGCTGTGGTGCGGTGAATGGTCACCCCGAGATTGCGTGCGACGGCGGTCCAGAGTTCAGAGGTAAATTGCGGACCTCTGTCCGACGTCATGTCGGAGGGGACGCCGAACCGTGCGACCCAGGTGCTGACGAAGGCTCTGGCGATGTCGGCGGTGGTGGTAGAGGTCAGTGGAATTGCCTCAGGCCAGCGTGTGGTGCGGTCAACGATGGTCAGCAAGTGCGTGTGGCCTTGCGACGGCGGCAGGGGCCCGACGATGTTCACGTGGATGTGGTCGAATCTCCGCGAGGGGATGGTAAACTCCTCGAGGGGTGCTTTTGTGTGTTGCTGTACCTTGGCCCGTTGGCAGGCTAGGCAGGAGTTGGCCCAAGTACGCACATCCTTGCGAAGGCCGCGCCAGACAAAGCGGTTGGCTACCAATTTGATGGATGCGCGGGCGCCGGAGTGGGAGAGGTTATGGAGAATGTCAAATACCCGGCGGCGCCAGGACGCTGGGACGACGGGCCGAGGTTGACATAGGGATATGTCGCACTTGACCGTGACTGCGGTCGGGCCACAGGCGACATCGGCCAGGCGTAGCCCTGGTAGGTTGGTGGGTGCGGAGAGCAGATCAGGGTCGGTGCTCTGGTCTGCTGCGAGTTGAGCGTAGTCGACTGCTAGGTGTGCGGCGTGGATGGCGGGGCGGGAGAGGCAGTCGGCTACCACATTGTCTCGGCCGGAGACGTGTTGGATGTCCGTGGTGAACTCGGACACTGCCGCGAGCTGGCGCTGCTGCCTGGCGGACCAGGGGTCGGTTGTCTTTGTCATTGCGAATGTCAGGGGCTTGTGGTCGACAAACGCAGTGAAGGGGTGGCCCTCAAGCAAAAACCGGAAATGGCGGACCGCCAGGAACAGCGCGAGGAGCTCGCGGTCGAAGGTGCTGTACTTGACCTCCGGGGGGCGTAGTTGGCGGCTGAAGAAGGCAAGTGGTTGCCAGGCGCCGTCGACCCACTGCTCATACACGGCGCCGACCGCGTGGTCGGAGGCGTCCGTGGTGAGCGCTACCCTGGCATTGGGCCGTGGGTGCGCGAGCAGGGTGGCGTTGGCGAGCGCGGTCTTGGTGGAATCAAAGGCGGCGGACGCGTCTGCGGTCCATTCGACCGCCATCTTGCCGCTCCTGCCCCGGAGGGCTTCATACAGGGGCCTCATGAGGGATGCCGCTTGGGGATGAAGCGTTTATAGAAATTCACCATCCCGAGGAACTCCTGGAGGCCTTTGATGGTGGTGGGGCGGGGAAATTGTTGGACGGCCTGCACCTTGGTGGGCAGGGGAATGGCCCCAGCATGGGTGATGTGGTGGCCGAGGAAGTCGATCTTGTCCAGGCCGAACTGGCATTTGGCTGGGCTGAGGATGAGCCCGTGGTCGCTGAGGCGCCCGAACAGGATGCGAAGGTGTTCGAGGTGTTCCTGCTTGGAGGAACTGGCTACCAGGATGTCGTCCAGGTAGACGAACAGGAACTTCAGGTCCCGAAGGACCAAGTCCATGAGCCGTTGGAATGCCTGGGCCGCGTTTTTGAGGCCGAAGAGCATCCGCAGGAACTCGAACAGGCCGAAGGGGGTGATTACGGCCGTCTTGGGGACGTCCGCGGGGTGGACGGGGACTTGGTGGTAGCCGTGCACCAGGTCGACCTTGGAAAAGACTGAGCGGCCGGCCAGTCTAGCCGAGAAGTCCTGAATGTGCGGCACGGGGTACCGATCAGGGGTGGTGGCGTCATTGAGGCGGCGGTAATCCCCGCAGGGGCGCCAACCTCCGCCTGGTTTGGGGGCGATGTGGAGTGGGGAGGCCCAGGGACTGTTGGAGCGGCGGATGATGCCGAGCTGTTCCATGGTGGCAAACTCGGTCCGCGCAATCTCCAGTTTGGCCGGGTCCAGCCTGCGGGCGTGGGCGTACACTGGGGGGCCTGTGGTGGGGATGAAGTGTTCCACCCCGTGTTTGGCGGCCTCCGCGGAGAAGGTCGGATTGGTAAGGGCCGGGAATTCGGCCAGGAGTGCCGAGTAGTCATCCGTGGCCCGGGCGTGGCACTGTGACGCCATGTCGGCGGGTTGACGGGGGGCCATGGCGCCCAGGATGGGGGACATGATGTTCATGTCCACGAGGCGGTGATGAGGGATGTCTACCAGTAAGCCATGGGCACACAGGAAATCTGCGCCGATGAGGGGGGAGAGCACCTTGGCAGTGATGAACTCCCATCGGTAGCGGTGACCAGCGAGGTCGAGGGTGACTGTCCGGGTGCCATACGTCCGGATTTCCGAGCCGTTAGCAGCAGCCAGCGCCGGTCCTCGTTCGCCCTTTTGGATGTCGAGGGAGGAGGCCGGGATGATGCTGTGCTGAGCCCCAGTGTCGCACAGGAACCGGCGGCCGGTTTTGTCATCGTGACGAACAGCAGGGAGCCCGCGTGGCCCACGGCCATCACGGGGGCAGGAACGGGGCGGACTTGAAAGAGCAGGGAGGTGTGCACCGTTGTGCCCTGGCGCCGAACCGTGCGTGGTAGTAACAGTGGCCCGGGTTAGTGGGGCGTGAAGGCCCCGTGGGCCTGGTGACAGACCCTTGTGGCTGTGTGCTGGATGGTGAGGGGCGCGCCCAGGCATTGGCTGCCAGGTCCGGAGTGACGTCGCGGCTGGAGTGAGCGGACAGCAGCTTGTCGGCCTCATCGGCCAGGGCTTCCAGGTTCGTGAGGCCGGACGCCACGATCGCTGGGCGGATGCTGAGAGGGAGCTGGCGGATGAACAGCGTGCGGAAGAGGGATCCGGGTGGGCTCTCGTCGGTGAGGGAGAGCATGTGGGAGAGGAGGTCTGATGGTGAGGCATCACCAAGGCCTGGAAGGTCGAGGAGGTGGCAGTTTCGCTGATATGCCGAGGCCGTAAATTTTTTAAGGAGCGCTGTTCTGAGATGTGCGTACTTGCCTTCCTCTGGTGGGTTCTGCAGCGTTGTCCAAACCTTGGAAACTGCGGCGCTACTGAGTGATGTGACGAGATAGTCGTACTTCGTCCCATCTGTAGTGATATTTCGCAGCCGGAAGCGAGATTCAGCTTGGAGAAATCAGGCTTCGGGCTGGTTTTCCCAAAACTCCGGCAGTTTCACGGAAACTGCGTTCGTGTCCGCCATTCCAGTGCTCGGAATACGTTCTGAGCGTCGGGGTCACCAATGTTGAGGATGCCGCGAAACACGAATGGAGGCTGAATCCATATGTGGAAAACAAGAAACTTTTATTCACTGCATGCTACACAAAATGGCTGCGAGAAAGCTGCTCCCAGAATTCTCTGCTAAAAACTCCCAGAATTCTCTGGGTAAAACCTGAGGCCCCGCCCCCTTCTGCCTTAAAGGTAATGTGCCTTAAAGGGGAAGGGGCTGGAAATTTGTCCACAGACGGAAGAGTGGATTATGCCCGTTTTAGGTGGCGATCCGCCACAGTGTCATATTTGACCCAGAGATGAGCTCCTGACCACATTTTTGCGCCATCACTAAGACCGCCTACTTCCACCTTCATAACATCGCCCAGTTCCACCTCTGCCTCAGCTCATCTGCTGCTGAAACCCTCATCCATGCCTTTGTTAACTCTGGACTTGACTATTCTAACTCACTCCTGGCCGGCCTCCCACGTTCTACCCTCCATAAACTTGAGGTCATCCAAAACTCTGCTGCCCATGTCCTAACTCGCACTAAGTCCTATTCACCAATCACTCCTGTGCTTGCTGACCAAATCGTCTCCCAGTTAAGCAATGCCTCGATTTAAAAATTCTCATCCTTGTTTATAAATCCCTCCATGGCCTCGCCCTTCCCTGTCTCTGTAACCTCCTCCAGCCCTACAACCCTTCGAGATCTCTGCGCTCTTCTAATTCTGGCCTCTTGATTATCCCTGATTTTGATCGCTCCTGTGCTTTCAGCTGCCAAGACCCTAAGCTCTGGAATTCCCTCCCTCAACCTCTCCATCCCTCTACATCGCTCTCCTCCTTTAAGTAATTTCTTTGACCAAGCTTTTGGTCATCTGCCCTAATATCTCCTTCTGTGGCTCGGTGTCAAATTTTGTTTGATGAAGAAAGACTTGAATGTAAGACTTGCATTTATATAGCGCCTTTCACGACCACCGGACGTCTCAAAGCGCTTCACAGCCAATGAAGTACTTTTGAAGTGGAGTCACTGTTGTGTTGTAATGCGCTCCTGTGAAGCACCTTGGGATGTTTTACTAATTAAAGGCACGATATAAATACAAGTTGTTGTTGTTGTGGTGTAGCTTTTGGTGTTAAAACACTATGGGGTAGAAATTGGTACACATTGCGACGGTTTATCGGTTGGGAAATGCGCGCAACAATGTCGACCCACAGTCAGTTTAAAAGAAGCTAAGTACAAAGTGGAACAAGTCTAATACAAAGTTGGTGTACACTAGCCCCAATATCAAACCAATAAGGAAAATGTAACGTGGTGTGTGAGAATTATTATACACAAATGCCAAAGTCTTAAATTTCAAATTCTCAAACAATGCGTAGAGCCAGTTATTGGCAACATTGAGGACTGATCAATGGAATTGATGCAGTCACTGACAGTAAAAGCCTGAATGTGACAGAATATGCTGCTGTATTTAAAAGGCTTGGGACGCATCGCAAGAAAGCAGAACATCTGCCTGAAGCCAGTTCTTCAATCAGTCCCATAACCCACCAAGGAATGTGCCAGTCACACTTTGTATTAAAGCTTGTGATGAGCTAAATGCAATCGAGTGAAAGAACCAGGTCAGTGGGTCAGTATTATGCTGACTGTAGTCAAAGTATTTTACAGTGTGGAAGGAGGCCATTTGGCCCATCATGCCACTGTGTGGCTCTCTACTTAATCGGCCTGCGTTAGCCGTGGCTCAGTTGGTAGCACGCCCTTGCCTCTGAGTCAGAAGTTTGTGGGTTCAAAGTACCACTGCAGAGACTTGAGCACAAAAATCTAGGCTGACACTCCCAGTGCAAGCACTGAGGGAGTGCTGCACTGTCGGAGGTGCCGTCTTTCGGATGAGACGTTAAACCGAGGCCCCGTCTGCTCTCTCGGGTGGACGTAAAAGATCCCACGGCCACTATTTTGAAGAAGAGCAGGGGAGTTCTCCCCGGTGTCCTGGCCAATATTTATCCCTCAATCAACATCACTAAAACAGATTATCTGGTCATTATCACATTGCTGTTTGTGGGAGCTTGCTGTGTGCAAATTGGCTGCCACATTTCCTGCATTACAACAGTGACGACGCTTCAAAAGAAGTACTTCATTGGCTGTAAAGCGCTTTGGGATGTCCGGTGGCCGCGAAAGATGCTATATAAATGCAAGTCTTTCTTTCTTTTCTGCGTTATTATATTAGAGTAGGTGGGGCCTAGTCATTATATTAGAGTAGGTGGGGCCTAGTCATTATATTAGAGTAGGTGGGGCCTAGGATAACGTTTTGTCAGCCGTGGCTCAGTGGGTAGCCTTCTTGCCTCTGAGTCAGAAGGTTGTGGGTTCAAGTTCCATCCCAGAGACTTGAACACAAAATCCAGTCTGACACACTGTCGGAGGTGCCGTCTTTCGGACCGAGGCCCCGTCTGCCCTATGTCAGGTGGACGTAAAAGATCCCGCGGCACTATTTCGAAGTAGAGCAGGGGACTTATCCCCCGTATCCTGGCCAATACTTATCCCTCAATCAAGATCACTGAAAAAACAGATGATCCGGTCATTATCACATTACAGGGCTGTTGGTGGGGTCTTGCTGTGCGCAAATTGGCTGCTGTGTTTCCTACATTACGACCGTGACTACACTTCAAAAAGTACTTCATTGTCTGTAAAGCGCTTTGGGACGTCCGGTGGTCATGAATGGCGCTATAGAAATGCAAGTCTTTCTTTCTTTTAAGGTTTCTCCCTGAACACTTGGAGAACAACATACTGAAAGTACAGACAGTGGGGTCAGCGTTCCGAGGACTAAGAGGGAGTCGCCGCAGGGCAAATTATCAATACATCATTTATTAGCTGCGGCGATTATACAAATGTATATGAATAACTACAGGCCTGACATTTCCTACATTAGAACAGTGACTTCACTTCAAAAAGAAAACTGCACTTCATTGTCTGTAAAGCGCCTTGGGACGTCCGGTAGTCGTGAAAGGCGCTATAGAAATGCAACTCTTTCCCTTTTTTGTTTCTTTTAGGTGGGGCCCAGGGTTATTGTATTAGAATAGGAAAGGCCTGTAGTTATTCATATACATTTGTATAATCGCCGCAGCTAATAAATGATGTATTGATAATTTGCCCTGCGGTGACACACTCTTAATCCTCAGAATGCTGACACCGCTGCCTGTGTGTGTGTGCTTGCAGTATGTTGTTCTCCAAGTGTCCGGGGAGAAACACTGTGTGCAACAAACCCTTGTCCCAGTCAGATTGATAACCTCAGCGTGAAGTCTCCCTTGCGCCAAAAGAAAATGAAACGAGCGCTTTTCACATCCCCCTTCGAAGCTGTCGGAAAGAAACACTTTCAGAGATGTCTTACTTCACTCAGCGCTCCAGAAATGTTACAAAAACGGGTGAGTTCACACTGTCGGAATGAGGGATGGGGTCCGTCAGTCACGTAATACCAGCCTGTATTAATTTCAGTAATAACTTGTCACCGAGTGAGAAATAGATTCCCCAAGTAATGACAAATGTAGGAAACTGTACCTTTGGGGAAGAGAATAGCGCGGAATAAATGGTCAGCAATCGCGGATCTTTCCCCACAGTTGAATGGTATGAAAAATATCATCCATTAAATCTTCGTGTCCAGAGGCATTTCGAAATAAATTTAACCAGCTGAAGATGATGATAAAAAAAAAATAAGGGAAGGCCCGAGGGCGTTAGAAAGTAAACAGTTTGGCAGATACAAATGTGACATGCAGTGCGATTTGATAGATGAAGAATGCAGTTATTTCAGTCTTATTTAGGTCTTTTGTTTCCCTCTTTCTCTCATTCAATTCCCCTGTTGCTCTGACAGCTGCCCCTTCGCGGTGTAAGTAAGACCAGTATTCCAACAGCGACGCAGGCCCACGATAATGTGGGCCTACGGTTCAGCTGTCGGGAGAAGGCCGCTGTTATTTTTAGGCCTGTAAAACACAAGGGGGTCCAGTCCCACATGTTCGCTCTCTCTGCGGGCTCCACATTAAAAGCGAAATCCAAAGTTATCCATGGAGGCCACGCTTTCTATTTCCGATCTAATCGAGGTGGTTAAAACGAGAAAGGGATTCGATAGGGTATATCCAGGGAAACTATTTCTCTGGTGGTGAAATCAAGAACAAATCAGGAAGAACTTCTTCACACAAAGGGGAAGTGGAAATCTGGAATTATCTTCCCAAAAAAAGCAGTGGATGCTGGGGGTCAATTGGAGCTTTCAAGACTCAGATTGCTAGATTTTCGTTGGGTGAGGGTATCGAGGGATATGGAGCAATGTTTGGTAAATGGAGTTGAGATACAGATCAGGCACGATCTCATTGAATGGCGGAACAGGCTCGAGGGGCTGAATGGCCCACTCCAGTTCCGTTGTTCCTTTGTGAGTGCAGGTTGATTTGTGAGTATTCGCACAGTTACAACTGGGCCTGTGTGTTTACGTCGACGTGATTTTCAAGTAGAGTCCGAAAACGGACGGGAAGTGGGTGGTGCGGCCTGCTCTGCCCGTCCGCGCGGAGCGGGCCCTGAGGCTCCAGCCATTTTGAGTCCCGGGCCGCGACGAGTCGCTGCCTGCGCGATGAGGGCGCCGGGCGGGAGCCCCGCTGCTGCCCGCTGGTTCTGGGAGAGTGGGAAATAAGTTGCCGCTCACATTGAGCCGGCCGGCAGGTCAGGCCTGGGAGAAGAGGGCTGGGGGCGGGGGGGGGGGGGGTAGGCGGGGAGCAATACAGCAATACCGAGGGCCGTGGCGGGGGTGGAGGGGGGGGGGGAATGAGATTCGAATATAGGCCGGCAGAAGGCCGGTGTTTTATTTTGGTGGGTCAGAAAGGAGCACTCTGGCCCCTCCTTGGGCCCACCCAAAAAAAAATGGAACGTTTGTTGGGCCTTACCCTTTAAGGGAGCTGGTTGGGCCAATCAACGCCTGCTACAAACGGGTGGAACGTGTACACTCCCCATTCGTACCTGGCAATTGCAGTCGGGTGTAGGACCCCGATTCATATTTTTAAGTAGCTCCCCCCTCCCCCGCCGCCTGCTTCAGGCGGGCAGGCTGCTTGTCCATTTACAGGCCCGACTGTAAATTCCATTGAGCGGCCCTTGGGCGTTAATGG
The DNA here is from genome assembly GCA_030390025.1 of Squalus acanthias. Classification (NCBI taxonomy): domain Eukaryota; kingdom Metazoa; phylum Chordata; class Chondrichthyes; order Squaliformes; family Squalidae; genus Squalus; species Squalus acanthias. The sequence goes on from CM059426.1 coordinate 17,221,343, forward strand.
TGTGGCCGAGGTGCACATCCCTGATTTTCAGCTGCTGGTCGCTCGTTTTTCTGGCGAGAAACGGGCATCTGGCAGTTGAAAGATCCCCCCACGCTCCCCCACCCCCCAACACAACACAACACAACACCACCACCCCGAATCGTCACCTCTCCATAGAATTGATTTTATATTCCTCCGTTGCTAGTGCTGTGCAGGCGACACTGTCATTCCGAAGGCAACGATGATGCTCTCTTACATCAGATATGCTTCATTACTAACGGTCTGCGTTTACAATGAGTGACAGTCGAGATTTTTTTTTTAAAAAAAGGGTTTATTACCGTCAGGAATCTGCGGCCTGATCTCACTGCCGCTGTGCTTTAATTCTCCCTTAAATTTACCTTCATGCTCCCACGGTGCAACAATCTAAATGCCGGATCCCCCCGCTGTGTGAAATTATTGTTCTTTCTGAGCTACCCGCAGGAAAGCAGACAATTTCTCTCGTGTAGAAAGCTGCGTCTCCGGCCCCCCCAGCCTGGCCCCAAAATAATAAGTAAATTAAAAGGATGCTACAGTTTAAATTCAGCACTGAAAGACGAAATAGCAATTGAAAACAGAAAATGAACCGAATCCATTAGGAATGACTCCTATCTAATGTGGAAGTGCATGACTGGTCAATCAGCATCCAGAAGAGGACAATCGATGGTTCAGTTGAGACCCTCCAACAGTATTGTTAGGCTCCTTTGTCTGACTGAGCAACGATATAAAGACTTGCATTTATACGGCGCCTTTCACAACCTCAGGACGTCCCAAAGCTCTTTACAGCCAATTAGGTAGTTTTTGAAGTGTAAAAAAAAAACGTGTGCTAGAACAGGCCCATTCCCCCATTGCAAGTACATCTGCCTGCGATCTGATTTTTCATCTAAGGTCCTCACACCCGCACATTGTTTCGTGACCCGACAACAACAATTTGTATTTATATAGCGCCTTTAACGTAGTAAAACGTCCCAAGGCGCTGCACGGGAGCGATTATCAAACAAATTTTGACACCGAGTCGCATAAGGAGATATTAGGACAGGTGACCAAAAGCTTGGTCAAAGAGGTAGTTTCTAAGGAGCGTCTTAAAGGAGGTGAGAGGTAGAGACCAATGTTCCTGTTAATTTTTTTGGGGTGGCCGCGCAGCCCATTCAAAATACCGCGCAGGCGCGGTTTTTCCCATTGAAAAGCCGGTGAGCCGGCTGCGCGGGAGGCCCAGAGAGCGGCACAGCCGCGTAGCTTCAAGGGAACATTGGTAGAGAGGCTGAGAAGTTTAGGGAGGGAATTCAGGGCTTAGGGCTCAGGCAGCGGAAGGCACGGAAGCCACCAATGGTGGAGCGATGAAAATCGGGGATGCACAAGATGCCAGAATTGGAGGAGCGCAGAGATCTCGGGGGTGGTTGTGGGGCTGGAGGAGGTTACAGAGATAGGGAGAGGGGAGGCCACGGAGGGATTTCAAAACGAGGATGAGAATTTTAAAATCGAGGCGTTGCTTAACTGGGAGCCAATGTAGGTCAGCGAGCATTCAAAAGAGAGCTGGACGAGTTCCTGTGACTGACATACATCTCTAAATAGAGAAAGTAGGTTGTGTCATCAATTACCGTGCTCTCCTGGTGCTTTCTTGGTAGTCTTTGGGGATCAGAGACGAATTTTGCGGAGTTTTTTTCTAAATTGGCCCCGGAATTTATTTCCTGATTTTGTGCGTCTTCCTGGAGATTGCCTTACCGAGGGTGGGGGCGGGGCGGGGGGGGGTGGTGTGGGGGGGTCGTTGAGGGGGGCTGGGCAGGAGATTGGGGAGGGGGAGGGTGTGGGCGGGGTGGTGAGTGAGCAAGTTACATCAAAGTAGACATTAAACTGATGTCCCGTCTCCCTGTTAAGGTGCATCTTGAAGATGGTCGGACTGGACTTGAGAAAAGATGAGCTTTCTTCATCTGAATTTATGCTGAGAAGTTACAGTTACGACATATTTCTAGATTTAAAAAGAATGAAATAGTAAACAATAAAACCACAGGCACACACAATATAAATCACCCTCACACATGCGTACAGTCTCTCATACACATGCAATCATTCATGTAGTCAGCTACACAATCTCGCGCTCAGACCAGTCACACGCATTCAAACACGCACACGGATAATCGATTACACTTTCGGTGAGAGTGCTAATTCCCTGAGCAATACGACAGGCAGGCGAAAGACATGCTTCTATAGCCTTTCCAGCTGAACTCTTGCAGCAACTGCTCGGCGATGTACAAGAGTGACCCATGATTGATCACCCTGCAGTGTTCCCGCTATACTGCATCATACTTCACCAGCCACTAAACCACGTCTATCCACACCGCACAGCAGTGTGATAGCACAACAAAGAGCAGTACCACCCACACACACTCGGCACTATTTCTGCAGGTTTTTTTTTTAAGAGCAAGTTGCTTTCTTTTGGCCTCGCTTTTTTTCTCTCCGTTCTGTTTCTTCTGTGCCGTCTTTCGGATGAGACGTTAAACCAGAGGCCCCCGTCTGCTCTCTCGGGTGGACGTAAAAGATCCCACATCACTGTTTCAAAGAAGAGCAGGGGGTGAGTTCTCCCCGGTGTCCTGGGCCAACATTTAACCCTCAACCAACCTCACTAAAAGAACAGCGTATCCGGTCATTATCACATTGCTGTTTGTGGGAGCTTGCTGTGCGCAAATTGGCTGCTGCGTTTCCTACATTACAACAGTGACTACACTTCAAAAAGTACTTCATTGGCTGTAAAGCGCTTTGGGACGTCCTGAGGTTATGAAAGGCGCTATATAAATGCAGGTCTTTCTTTTTCCTTCTTTTTTCCTCCAGGTCACACAGCGCTTGTTGATTAGGGGCTGAGGCGGAGACCTTACCCCCGGATGAGTCCCTAATACTGGTTCTGGACACCCATTATGAGACATGCCAGAGCAGTCCATGAGCGACCTGGCTGGCATCCAGGTTGGTACATATATATTAGCTGAGGAGGAAGGAAGTTCCTTTTTATGCCGACCTTATGAAGGAATAGAATAGTCCACAAGGACAGAATCATAGATTTATAGAATATTATCATTCTATGATTCTATGATTCAGCACAGAAGGAGGCCATTTGGCCCAACTTTGGTCGAGCTATCCAATTAGTCCCACTCCCTTGTTCTTTTCCCCAGAGCCCTGTAAATGTTTCCCTTTCAATTATTTCTCCAATTCCCCTTTGAAAGTTATTATTGAATCTGCTTCCACCACCCTTACAGGCAGTGCATTCAGACAGTCTGTGTAAAAAAATGTTTCCTCGCTTTTACCAGTCACCTTAAATCTGTGTCCTCTGGTTACCGAGCCTTCTGCCACTGGAAGCAGTTTCTCCTTATTTACTCGATCAAAACCCTTCATGATTTTGAACGCCTCTATCAAATCTCCTCTTAACCTTCTTTGCTCTCAGGAGAACAACCCCAGCTTCTCCAGTCTCTCCACATAACTGAAGTCAACTCAGCCCTGGTGCCATTGTAGTCAATCTCCTCTGCACCCTCTCTAAGGCCTTGACATCTTTCCTAATGTGCGGGGACAAATTTGGACACCATACTCCAGCTGAGGCCTAACCAGTGTTTTATAAAGGTTTAGCATAACTTCCTTGTTTTTGTACTCTATGCCTCTATTAGTAAAGCCAAGGATCCCCTATGCATGTTTAACAGCTTCCTCAACTTGTCCTGCCACCTTCAAAGAATTGTGTGCACACACCCCCAGGTCTCTCGGTTCCTGCAACCACATTAAAATTGTACCATTCAGTTTTATTGCCTCTCCTTATGCTTCCTACCAAATTGTATCACTTCTCACTTCTCTGCATTATAATTCATCTGCCATGTGTCTGCCCATTTCACCAGTCTGTCTATGTCCTCCTGAAGTCTGTTACCATCCGCCTCACTGTTTACTACATTTCCAAGTTTTGTGTCATCTGCAAACTTTGAAATTATGCCCTGTATACCCAAGTCCAGGTCAATAATATATATCAAAAAAGAGCAGTGGTCCTAATACTGATCCCTGGGGAACACCACTGTATACTTCTCTCCAGTCTGAAAAACAACTGTTCACCACTACTCTCTGCTTTCTGTCCCATAGCCAATTTTGTATCCACGCTGCCAATGTCCCTTTAATCCCATGGGCTTTAATTTTACTAACACGATGGGCTGGATTTTGAATCTGGGGTCGGGTTGGTGTCGGGAATCATACATTCTGGCTTGTGAACCCGCCTCCATCGAGATGTGGCCAACCCATTATATTTTCCCTTGATTGACCTTGTTGAGCCCGCCCAGTGGGCTCAGCAGGCCAATTAAGGGCCACCCGGCAACAGGTGACGTCACAGATTGACATTTCATCTGTCAAGAGCTTTTGACAGATAAAATATCAGCGTTTGACAGCTCTGTGAAGCTGTCAAACACTCACAATATGATTTCTAACTTGAGTCCTTCCTCTCAGGCTGAGTTAGAAATCATTCCACCACAGAAAACAGAAGGCTGCAGTTTTTGACAGAACCACGGCTTTCCTGCTTTCTGTGCCGGTGAGATTTCTAACTCCCGAGAAATGAAGGGCTGACACCTGCAGGAGGAAGTTAAGGTAAGTAAAACTTTTTCCAACACTTAGCACTTACCTTACACACTTACCTCTGCACACATGCACCCATCACTCACCTGCCCACCGGACATATCGACCCCTCCAACCCCTGCAGACCCACGGCCTGCCCCGATAACTTGGCGTGGTTGCCACCTGTCGGGAAGCCCACATTTCAGCAATGAAAATAGGGATTATGCAAAATCTGCCTGTTAACAGGTAGTTAACAGGCAGTTAATTGTCACTAATCCCTTCCCGCCTCGGGGAGTCGGGTCTCAGCACAGGTCGGGTACCCGCCGCCAGAGAAACTGGCATGGAGGCGGGTTGGAGGCGGGATGGAGTCGGGACCCCCGAATCTGCAACTTTAACCCCCCCCCCCCCGCCTCCAAACCTGACTCCACGGGTCATTGAAAATCCAGCCCGATGTCTACTTCTGCTTGTGCCTGCCTTCGCTGCTGCCCCCCCACCACCCCGCCCCCCACCCCCAGGAAGTACCCAGCCTCTGTCGACCTCACCAGAATGGGGCACTAAACTTTTGTCCCACCACTGATTAGCACCTCATGATGGTGCTCTGGGGTAAGTAATAGAACACCATGAAATGAATCAAGCAAGTTAACACTGATAAGGAAACAAAATAGATATGTTGAATTTCCCCTTGTAAGATCATGAACTAGAGCAGCAATTGCAGGCGGATGATTAGATTGGACACACATCACATTCAACCATCATTTTTTTTTAAGTGACAACTATCTCCATAAAAGCCTCTTATTAAAATACATGGGATTAAATCAGTAGCCACGACATTCTTTCAATTTACCATGTTCTCTTTAAGTAGATAATGCCATATTAGGCATGTAATCTATAGACTGTCTGGCTTCACGGTAATCAACCATGCAAGATTTCATTCCGTCCTAGTCAATCTCCCATGTCATTGCACACAGGGAGTCAAGGCCGAGCCTAGTCTTCACATGAAGTGGAGTTATAGGGCGAGGATAATTAGGCTGTGGTGCACAGAGGTAATTCAGTCCTCATATTGAAGTTATACAGTGACAGCCTTGGCTCAGTGATAACACTCTCGCCTCTGAGTCAGAAGGTTCATAGTCCCACTCCAGAGATTTGAGCACAAAAATCTCGGCTGACCCTCCAGTGCAGTACTGAGGGAGCGCTGCCCTGTCGGAGGGGCAGTACTGAGGGAGCGCTGCCCTGTCGGAGGGGCAGTACTGAGGGGGCGCTGCCCTGTCGGAGGTGCCGTCTTTCGGATGAGGCGTTAAAACCAAGGCCCTCTGAGGTGGATGTAAAAGATCCCATGGCACTATTTTGAAGAAGAGCAGGGGAGTTCTCCTGGAGTCCTGGGCCAATATTTATCCCTCAACCAACATCACTAAAAAGAGATTATCCAGTCATCGTCACATTGCTGTTTGTGGGAGCTTGCTGTGAGCGAATTGGCTGCCGCGTTTCCTACATTACAACAGTGACTCCACTTCAAAAGTCCGATATTGGCTGTAACACACTTGGAGACGTCCTGAGGTTGTGAAAGGCGCTATAGAAATGCAAGTCTTTCTTTCTTTCTTCATACATTCTGTGGTAGAGTTTCTGCATCGGGCACAATCGGCGATCCAGGCGCAAATTGCGCCCAAAAATCGCACCCGTTTTGAGAAGATCTTTTTCTTCTCGCGTTTCCGCTGAAACTCGTTTGCATATCAGCGAATGCAAACTCTGCCATGAACCAGCGCAATCGGGCAGCGTTTACAACGTAATTAAAACAAATATTGCTTTAATATATATATATATATACCTTGATGTCTTTCGGAGTGGTAACTTGGTGCAGGTTGAATAATACGGCTGAAAGTTTAATCACAAAAATAAGCATTTTTAATCAGGAGTGTCAAGCCACCACCTGCGAGTAACCCCGATTTTAAATGACTGAAAATGACTTGTAAAAAAACATACAAGAACCATTAATACGATAGCAAAATACTGCGGATGCTGCAAATCCGAAATAACAACAGAAAACGCTGGAAAAACTCAGCAGGCCAGGCAGCATCCGTGGAGAGAGAAACAGAGTTAACGTTTCAGGTCAAAGACCTTTTGTTAACTCAGTTTCTCTCTCCACGGATGCTGCCTGGCCTGCTGAGTTTTTCCAGCGTTTTCTGTTGTTATTATACAAGAACCATTTGCTAGTTACATTGGGGTACAGTGGTCCGTTTCTTAGTAAATTTTTAAAAAATGACAGTCAAAAGCTTTTACAACGTGCCTATCAGTGTCCTTGCGCCCAAAAGAGGCAGCTTAATTTTCGTAGCCTCCTCGAAGGCCCGCAAACGAGCACAATTAGCGGAAACTCCCGATGGTGATGAACTCATCCTGGGGGGGGCGTGGCCAGTTTTGTGGGCGGGGCCGGCTTCTAGCGCGCTGTCTTTTTAAACCAGCGCAAAAGATCGAGTTTTGCACTGGACGTAATTTGCTCTTAAAATTCCGCGATCGTTTGCGCGGGTTACGTCGATTTCGGGCCGAATTGTGCCGAGAAAAACAGCGCAACCGAGCGAAAACTCTACCCCTCTGTCCTTATTCTCATATCCATAACATATTAAAACATCTGCACTCGCATTCTGTCAACTTATAGCCTTATAAATTCTTTCGTCCACAAAATGGATAAAGGAAACCGGTTGTGCACCCTCCCACCAGTAGAGGTGCCTTCAGCTGCCAAGGCTCCTAAGCTCTGGAATTCACTGCCAAAACCTCTCGCCCGCTCTACCTCTCTTTCTTCCTTTAAGGTGCTCCTTAAAACCTACCTATCTGCCCGAATATCCCCTTAGGCGGCTCGGTGTTAAATGTGACGCGCCTTGGGACATTTTACTACATTAAAGGCGCGATATAAATGCAAGTTGTTGTTGTTGAGGTGCTTCAGCACCCCCCACAGGATGGAAGGGTGTAACTACAGCACGAGAATTTTCCACGGGCAGTTTTCCATTATCAATGTGGACGTCGGAAATGATGATGGATAAAGTTGACAGTAAGTGCCTGCGGACCTAAGGGGGGAAAAATTGGGTCGATTTGCGCATCTCGTCAGCGCCCCCGGGGGGCGCTAACGGGGCGCAAATCCCCTAGCGCCCGGGCGCGGTGCAGCTAACCTCCCGTGAAATTCAGCTGGAGGTTAGGGGCGGCGGTAGCCGGTAGCACCCCGCGGTGCTGCGCCGCCGGCGATGACGTCATCGCCGTGCGCAACGCCCCGCTTGCGCCCCGGCCACGAACTTCCCTTGCGCCCTCTTGCGATATGTCCGACAGGATCAGGGGGCGGTTTTGCAGCGACGGCGGCGCTAATTAAAGGGCAGGGGTCGGGTGGCCATTTTTATTTTGGCCGACTGCCGGCACCTGCCCCTTTTCCCTTTTTTATGCGGGGTGCCAGCCGCGATCGCTCAGCCCGGCGCTCCTCTTGAGTGCTGGGCTGTTTACACGGCACCCCGCTCCCCGCTCCCCGGTGGTCCAGCAGGGCCCCAGTGTGCACAGCGCTAGGCCCCTCCCCTTTAATCAGGGGAGGAGGCCTGCAATGACGCAGCGCTACATGCCGACGTATGTGGCGCTGTTGCACGTAGCGCCGCGAACCTCAGTAGTAGCGCCCCAAGAAGGAGGTGGAGCACTTCCAGTAGCGACCCGCCGGCTGCTTGGGGCGCTACTACTGAATTTCAGGCGGAGGGGCGCTAACTTTTTTGGGGCGCTAAAATTAGCGTCCTGGCGACGTTAGTGCCCCAAAAGAGTCGCCATCCAATTTTTCCCTCCCAAGATGTTTGATACGTTACATATATATCCAGATAGGCTCTTCTAGCATCTCCTTCACTGTTCTGGGCAGAAGACAAGAAAATTAAAACTTGTCATCTTCTTGTGACCCCTCCCTTTAGCTTCCAACCGCTCTATTTTATCGGTAGTTCTCTGGTTAGGGCAAGTAATTTGCGACAGCAAGTTGTTCATATTCACTCAGAAACCAGCGTTTTCACTGTCTCCAATACTCAGGCAACCACTTGTATTAACTTGTGTAGAACCGCTGGAGAAGTTGCAAGAAAGATTTACAAGAATGATACCAGAACTGAGAGACTCTGCCTATCAGGAAAGATTGAACAGGCTGGGGGGAGGGGAAGTCCAAAACTTAAGGGTCATAAATATAAGATAGTCACTAATAAATCCAATGGGGAATTCAGGAGAAACTTCTTTACCCAGAGAGTGGTGAGAATGTGGAACTCGCTACCACAGGGAGTGGTTGAGGCGAATAGCGTAGATGCATTTAAGGGGATGCTGGATAAACACACGAGGGAGAAAGGAATAGAAGATTATGCTGATAGGGTTAGATGAAGAAGGGAGGGAGCACAAACACCAGCAGAGACCTGTTGGGTCAAATGGCCTGTTTCTATGCCGTACATTCTGTGTAATTCTATGCAATTCTGCGCAATTGTGGTAACACAGTAAGTGCTAAAAGTCACAGGGCTTGTTACAGGATGTCACACTGCACCAATTTACTCACCACACTGTGGATAATGATCCTCTAAACATTCCTTGCCAGCGACGCCCACATCCCATAAACGAATAAAAAAAAATACCCTTGCCTAACAAAAATCTATCAATCTCAGTTTTGAAATTTTCAATTGACCCCCCAGCCGCAACAGCTTTTTGGTGGAGAGGTTGCTTATTAAGACACTGGAAGTAAGCTATCAATGGGCACAGCAGGACCTGTGCCATGTTGGAGTCAAATCTAAAGGGTAGTGCATGTAATTAGCTTTGTTTCAGCAGTTTCCACTCAAAATACAGCTGAACAAAGCAACTGCAATGAGGCAAATTACTTCTGCTTCACAACTTGTAGCATCTTAACTCACCGACAGGTGTTTCACCTTTTTTTTATTTACGGACGCTACACGCTATCAACGTTGACATCGAGACCTACCTGATAACAGCGAGAGGGAGAAGAGGAAGAGACCAGCTCCCGACTGGAATCACAGCAAGCGATTTTACAACTCGTGGTCTAATCATACCAGCTGAGCTCGCCTGAGGGTTGCCAATTAAATTCTGTCAGGAAAACCCTCGTAAACATGGTTACTCCCCAAGTCGCTCCATCTCAGAGTGAGAGTGGAGACGGTGGGGGGGTGGGGGGGAGGGGGGCGAGGTGGGGGGATGGGGGGGAGAGGCTCAGAAATAGTCAGCCTACAGCTATCATCCGTCATGCTGTCAGCAACAGTGGCTGTCTAATTGGACATGCGTTGCCTCTTGTGAACTGCAGGATTTCTGCTTCATGTGGTCACCCTGCCAATAGCTTATCTTCTTCCCTCACAGTTCTCCGTGGGCAAATAGGTTATTGGAACCACAATGGCCTCCTCAGGAAAGCTATTCACGTCCCTCGCCCAGAGTCTGACTAGTTCTTTGCCATTTTGGAATAGTCTCTTTTCATAGAATCATAGAATCATAGAAGATAGGAGCAGGAGTGGGCCATTCGGCCCCTCTAGCCTGCTCCGCCATTCAATGCGATCATGGCTGATCATCCAAATTCAGTACCCTGTCCCTGCTTTCTCCCATATCCCTTGATCCCTTTAGCCTCAAGAAATATATCCAACTCCTTCTTGAATATATTTAATGAATTGGCCTCTACTGCCTTCTGTGGCAGAGAATTCTACAGGTTCACCACTCTCTGGGTGAAGAAATTCCTCCTCATTTCTGTCCTAAATGGCTTACCCCTTATCCTTAGACTGTGACCCCTGGTTCTGGACTCCCCGATCATCGGGAACATCCTTCCTGCATCTGGTTTGTCTTGTTCTGTCAGAATTTTATAAGTTTCAATGAGATCCCCTCTCATTCTTCTATACTCCAGCGAGTATAAGCCCAATCGACCCAATCTCTCCTCATACGTCATTCCTACCATCCCAGGTATCAGCCTTGTGAATCTTCGCTGAACTCCTCCATGGCAAGAACATCCTTCCTCAGATAAGGCGACCAAAACTGCACACAGTACTCAAGGTGTGGTCTCACCAAGGCCCTGTACAACTGCAGCAAGACATCCTTGTTCCTGTACTCAAACCCTCTCGCTATGAAGGCCATCAATTGCTCTAATAATTGCAAAATGCATGAGGCACCACCTGGTATAGCACTGGGCTCATACAGACATATAAAATTCTTAGAGGGCTTGACAGGGTAGAGGAAAGAAAGAAAGACTTGCATTTATATAGCGCCTTTCATGTCCACCAGATGCCCCAAAGTGCTTTACAACAACAACAACAACGTGTATTTATATAGTGCCTTTAATGTAGTAAAACGTCCCAAGACGTTTCACAGGAGTATTCTAAGATGAAAAATTAACACCAAGCCACATAAGGAGAAATTAGGGCAGGTGACCAAAAGCTTGGTCAAAGAGGTAGGTTTTAAGGAGCGTCTTAAAGGAGGAAAGAGAGGTAGCGAGGTGGAGAGGTTTAGGCAGCGAATTCCAGAGCTTAGGGCCGAGGCAACAGAAGGCACGGCCACCAATGGTTGAGCGATTATAATCAGGGATGCTCAAGAGGGCAGAATTAGAGGAGCGCAGATATCGCGGGGGTTTGTGGGGCTGAAGGAGATTACAGAGATAGGAAGGGGCGAGGCCATGAAGGGATTTAAATTTTGAAATTGAGGCATTGCTTAACTGGGAGCCAATGTAGGTCAGCGAGCACGGGGGTGATGGGCGAATGGGACTTGGTGCGAGTTAGGACATGGGCAGCTGAGTTTTGGATGACCTCAAGTTTACGTAGAGTGGAATGTGGGAGGCCAGCCAGGAGTGTGTTGGAATAGTCAAGTCTAGTGGTAACAAAGGCCTGGATGAGGGTTTCAGCAGCAGATGAGCTGAGGCAAGGGCAGAGACGGGCGATGTTACGGGGTTGGAAATAGGCGGTCTTAGTTATGCCGCGGATATGTGGTCAGAAGCTCATTTCAGGGTCAAACATGATACCAAGGTTGCGAACAATGTGGTTCAGCCTCAGACAGGTGATCATATTGAATGGCAGAGCAGGCTCGAGTGGCCGTATGGCCTACTCCTGCTCCTATTTCATCTGTTCCTTTGTAGAATCAATACCCAGTCAAGTACGTTGACATAAGAAAACTACTAGGCACTTGGGGGTAGAAATTAGGTCGCGCCCCATTTGGGGCGCAAATATCGTCCGGACGCAAATATTAGCGCCTGGCGCTAATTATCGGCACTGACGGGAAACTTCACTTTTACCGCCCCGGGAGGTGAGTGGAGCGCTAAAGCAGGCGCTGCACACCTCTCTTAAGGCGCAAAGGCCGAGCAGTGAGGCGCTAACTCGGGAGCGCTGGCGAAGCTCATGTAATGTCAGTCAGCAATGGAACACACACACAATGGCACGGGCCAGTTCTTAAAGGGGATGGTTAATCTTGCTTTCCATCCACATCCTGTTCATTGCTGCCTTGAATCTCGGCCTGGAGAGACTTGCACATCAAATGTGCTGGAAAGAACAATGGAGAGCACCAGGCAAAGAGCTCAGAGTGCAGCTCCCACGGTCTCTGCTAAATCGATACAAGGAATGGCAAATCAAAATGAACCTGCAAAGTGCTGCTCAGTACCCAAAACTCCTTCACACAACGTTGAATCTCTCCAGAAGTCTCTCCCTCTCTCTCTCAGAATGCGTAGTTCAAAAATGCCACCAACAATAAAAGACAGGAAGAGGCCCCCTTTAAATAGCGCCCCCCCCAGCCCCACAGCGATTGATAGCGTTCCAGTCTTCTGGTCGTTGGAAGCGCCAGGCGGTAAGGCAGGGGGCGCCACTCAATTTCCGCTCCGGGGCGCCCCAAGGGCGTTGCACCATGGAATGACGTCACAATCTGCGCGCGCAGGTGGTCGCAGCGGTAAGTTTTAGTGCCGCCGCACAATCTCAAGTTAAGTTCTCGAGCGGCGCAAACATCGCTGCGCCCGGGCGTTAGCGGCTTTGCGCCCCATTAGCGCCCTCTTAAGGCGCTAACGGGTGGCGCAACCAAGTGAATTTTTACCCCTTGGTCTAAGCATTAAACAAAGCTTTAATCAATTGTTTTTCAACATGGAGGTCGAGTTGTGTCCTTCACTAGTTCCTGTTAAAGAATGTCCTGAGCAAGCTGGGCCTATGCCCGAGTATTTATACTCTCCCTGGACAGCGCCACCAGCAGGCCGCCCAGTATTATTTCATAAGTCATTTCCACATGAATGATAAGATTCATGTCATACGTATTGTGCTTTTGGCAGTTATGGAGCCACTAACGTTATCTAGTGTTCTTGATATAAAGACATGAGGGGTAGAAATTACACCAATTTCAGGTACCAACATCCTGCGTCCTAACGGCACCTGAAAAATGGGAGTACCTTCACCACACGGACTGCAGTGGTTTAAGAAGGCGGCTCACCACCACCTTCTCAAGGGCAACTAGGGATGGGCAATAAATGCTGTCTTTGCCAGCGACGCCCACATCCCATGAAAGAATTTTTAAAAATGGCCCGCCCCAATTTCTGGGGCCTGCTAAAACAGGCTTTAGGTCCCTTGCGTACTGTAAATGAGGGGCCTAACGCCTGTTTTAGGTGCCCTCGCAGAAACTGGGTTGCAATGAGCGGGGCTCAGCATTCTTCAGCGGCCACCAACTAAAGGTAAGGCCTATTTAAAGGAAACCTCTCTGTACAGCTAGGAGGAGCTGGAGTGCTTCACCCGGCTCCTGACAGCTGCTGCCGGCAGCGATCAGCCCTCTCTCCGGAGCTCCCACAACTGGCACTTACCTGAGGCTCACTGCCTGAAATTAGCTTGAGAAGAAACCCGTCTGTGCCCGGTTTCAGGCCTGAGGGCCTCGGGCCTCAACTAAATAATGTGGATGAGCTGCTGGCGCCTGTTGTGCCTCGACAGACAGCTCGTCCGCATTATTTAGGCGAGGCCCAATGTCTAAATTTAGGGCCGGCACCAGGCCTCCCAGTTGGAGGCACGCGCATTGCCTTGAAATGGGCCCTGGGAGTTATTTCATTCCACTGATGTCAATGTCACATCAAAATGTCTCAGAGCAATTAGGGCACAACAATGTCCCTGGAACCCCCAACCCCGTTAACTCTCCAGCGACCCCACTCCCCCCGCCCTCTTTACTGGAAAGTACATGGGTGCGCACGCTAGGTTAGGACAGAATTGGGGCCCATGTGTGACACACACCCCCACAGACAGTCGAATAACCAGCCACCACGCGCTGTCTGGGGTCGCATTTGAAGAACAATCAGACTCGGTGAGGAACTAGAAGGCTGCCGGTGCCTATGGAACCATCGCCCGGCAAGAACAGGTGCCTTCGGCACAGGAGGAATGGAAATTGGAAGGAAGAGCTGCAAATCCAATTGTAAAGAAAGAAAAAGAAAGAGAGACTTGCATTTATATAGCGCCTTTCACGACCACCAGACGTCTCAAAGTGCTTTACACTCAATGAAGTACTTTTGAAGTGTAGTCACTGTTGTAATGTAGGAAACGCGGCAGCCAATTTGCACACAGCAAGATCCCACAAATAGCAATGTGATAATGACCAGGTAATCTGTTTTTGTTATGTTGGTTGAGGGATAAATATTGGCCCCAGGACACCGGGGAGAACTCCCCTACTCTTCTTCAAAATAGTGCCATGGGATCTTTTACGTCCACCTGAGAGAGCAGATGTAATAGAATTGTAATAGAAAAGAACAAGCATGACCTCTGTCTGAACTCAGGAAGTGAAAGTTTTCGTACGTGATGGGGTAAGAACACAAGAACATAAGAAATAGGAGCAGGAGTAGGCCATTTGGCCCCTCGTAACTGCTCCGCCATTTAATAAGATCATGGCTGATCTGATCTTGGTCCTCAACTCCACTTTCCTGCCCGCTCCCCATAACCGTTGACTCCCCTGTAGCTCAAATATCTGTCTATCTCCGCCTTGAATATATTCAATGACTCCGCCTCCACAGCTCTCTGGGGTAGAGAATTCCAAAGATTCACGACCCTCTGAGAGAAGAAATTCCTCCTCATCTCCGTTTTAAATGGGCGACCCCTTATTCTGAAACTATACCCCTCAGTTCTAGATTCCCCCACGAGGGGAAACATCCTCTCTGCATCTACCCTGTCAAGCCCCCTCAGAATCTTATATGTTTCCATAAGATCACTTCTCATTCTTCTAAGCTCTAATTAGTATAGGCCCAACCTGCTCAACCTTTCTTCATAAGACAACCCCTTCAACTCAGGAATCAACCTAGTGAAGAGATCGCAAAGTCTCTGTTTGAAGAATGGACTCAGTCGAGAATATTTTGTGGACTTTATGGGATTTTTCTGAGGGTATTTTCCCTGTGATGGGTTCGCCCTGTGCAGATACGTGAAAAACTGGTTTGTTAAAACTCCAGAGAACGCATGGCAGTTGGCTGTGACAAAAGAACTGTCAGTCATCCAGAATGTATGGGTTCGCCCGACAGTCCTGGAAAAAGGAAGGGGGGGCCATTGAACTTGAACCTATTAGAAAGCCACTCTGATATGCAAAAGCACTTCTCACCTCCATCTCAGAAGAGAAGCAAAACAATGAACCCACTAGCCTAGCCAGCCGAAGAGGAGCCAGTTTTTCCCAACACAAAGACCGAAATATGTCCCAGACTTAGGGCCATTAGTCCAATCATGGAATACTCATGGGTTTGATGATGGCCCATCACTGACTGAGTGCTTAGAAACAAAAGGATTTTAAAGATAGGGGTAGCAAGACTCCTATAAAGATAGATCCTTTTCCATCTCTCTCTCTCTCGCTCTCGCTCCACCAAGATCGACCTAACAAGAAGAAGTACCAGAGGAAGAAGCCGCTGAGCGGAGCGATCGAGACCGACTGTGTGTGGTGGGAAGCATGGTCTCGAGTGTCCCAAGCCGGATATTTTCTCAGAAGTGAAGTTTTTTTGGGCTATTCCGGGGTGGAAGCTTCGTTTGGTTCAGCCAGGCGAAGGGGCTTATGCGACTGGGTAATTCGTTGGTAGGGGTGGAGTTAGAGTCCACCATAGCAACAAGGGAATTACTGAATGTTACAGTCCCCAGTTGTGTACTGTGTGTATGTTGTTTGTAACCTGGATCTTATTCTCCACAGAGACAGTGATTTCATTTAGTAGTGCATGTTTTAGCCAGTGTATGTTAGACCAAATAAATACAAGTACGATTTTTCACCGAAGCATTCCTGTCCGTGACTTATTTCATTTACACTCTGAATAATAATTCCCGGGTATCGAACTTTCGTAAGGCGGGGGCGATTCGAACCGTCCATCTAGCAATTGGGCCAGGATCAAAACCATTTACACTAGTGAACCTTCTCTGAACTGCCTCCAATTCAAGTATATCCCTCCTTAAATAAGGAGACCAAAACTGCACGCAGCACTCCAGGTGCGGTCTCACCAGCGCCCTGTACAGCTGTAGCAGGACTTCCCTACTTTTATACTCCATCCCCCTTGCAATAAAGGGCAACATTCCATTTGCCTTCCTAATTACTTGCTGTACCTGCATGCTGACTTTTTGTGTTTCATGTACGAGGACCCCCCAGATCCCTCTGCTACCGCAAGGGTTGGAATGGCTCTCCATGTGCTGGACTGCATGTGTTCTTGGAGTTAATAGGGGTAATTTTCTGGATTCCAGTTCCATGGAAGATTGCGAGGACTTTCAGGTATGGGAAGCTCCGCACAGAGAGGGTGAATTTGGAAAATTGCCACGAATAATTCTGTTTCACCACGGAAGAATCAATCTGGCCGAGTCGTTATACAGACGATGCATGAGGGCTGTTTTGATTTTCAATTGGGTGAGGGACAGGAAGACCCGCTCGGGTCATTATTTGTAGCAAAATTGCAATCATATTTGTTATAATATATTTATGATTTCATTAGAAATATCAAACAGAAGAGATATTGGTACTGTTTATGATGTCACTCTCAGCTCCACACTTACTATTCCCAGTTTGAATCTCTTCAGTCCGGTTTCCCGCAGCATCGAGTCTCCCGGTCCAGCAATGCCTCGATTTTAAAATTCTCATCTTTGTTTTCCAATCCCTCCATGGCCTTGCCCCTCCCTATCTCTGTAACCACCTCCAGCCCCACAAACCCCCTGTGATCTCTGCGCTCCTCCCATTCTGGCCTTTTGAGCATCCCCGATTTTAATCGCTCCACCATTGGCGGCCGTGCCTTCAGCTGCCTCGGCCCAAAGCTCTGGAATTCCCTCCCTAAACTTCTTAGCCTCTCTATCTCTCTCTCCACCTTCAAGACGCTCCTCAAAACCTGCCTCTTCGACCATGTTTTTGGATATCGGTCCTAATTTCTCCCTGTGGGCTCACAACTGGAAACATCTTCTCTACGTCTACCCTATCAAACACCTTCATATTTTAAAGACCTCTATCAGGTCGCCCCTCAGCCTTCTCTTTTCTAGAGAAAAGAGCCCCAGCCTGTTCAGTCTTTCCTGATTGTTATAACCTCTCTGTTCTGCTATCATCCTTGTAAATCTTTTTTGCACTTTCCCCAGTGCCTCTATAACCTTATTGTAATATGGAGACCAGAACTGTGCACAGTAACTCCAAGTGTGGTCTAACCAAGGTTCCATACAAGTTTAGCATAACCTCTCTGCTTTTCAGTTTGATTTCTCTGGAACAGTGGCCGTATTCTCTGAGCAGTTATTATAATCCTGCCCGTCTTTGCACTAAGCTGCTCCAGCCTCGAGAGGGTTAAACCCAGAGCGCTGAGCCCCTCTGCCTTGTGCGTCACTTGACAGGGCCGCAGAACGTGTCAAAACGCATCATTAAACTTGCTTCCACTCAGCTGCTGTGGTTAATTTTATTTAACACGACTTGGCTGCTGGGAGGTATTCCTGGCCCTAGCGTCCACCTCTCTTCGCTTTTGCATCTGTTCTTCCCCCCCCCCCCCCCCACCTCTTTCTCAATTCAACACACGATTTGCATCTTTAAAACAAATCCGTCATGCATGTGTCTGCTTGGATCTCTCTCTCTGCTACGGCAGAGGCTAGGTGCCAGTTATCTCAAAGCTGCGGTGTTGCCCAGGAATTCATTTTTGCTCCGAATCCCGTCGCTGTGGAAACCTTCCAGTCGCCATTTTAAATGCTGGCCCCCACGTTGACTGAGCTGAACTCACACTGAATGGCCAGCAGGGGGCGCGACAGTTGGCCTCAGCGCCCAGGGGATAGCGAAGGGCCGTTACAGCTCTTGCTGGAATGAGGCGTGCATGTAGGCAGCAAGCCGGGGAGAGAATTTGGGTGGCCGTGATGCCCTTCCCATGCTGGAGCAGCCTGTTGACGGTCATTGTCAGTGGAGTATAAGTTGACAAGAGTAGGCAGTGGGATTAGCTTTGGATTGCTCGAGCCAACAGCCAGCAGATATGATGGGCCGAATGGCTTCCTCCTGTGCTGTAAGCCTCTGTGGTTCTATAGCGTTCAGAGGAACCTTTAAAGGGCTTTAAAATATGGAAAAAAGTCAAGTTCCTAGCACCTGAGGGGAATCATGCTTATTAAATTTTATAAATGATATATGATGTCTCGCAGGAAGGAAAGGGATAATTGGTGCAGTGGCGAGGCCAGATTTTATAACATAGCGCACCCGACCCTGACCTTCGCCTGCCCGCTGCTTACGTTCGGGAGCGCAACTGAGGTATCACAGAAGATTCATAGGGCTAGAAATTCATTACAGCCCAGGAATGGGCGGTAAAATTAGAAAAGTTGGAGAATTAGCGCCAGGTGCTAATGCTTTTAGACTGCACGCAAAATTAAGTCTCACTGCTCAAAGAAATGATTGGGGCGCTAATTCAAGCCTTAAAGCCCAAGCTCATTGGCGTTACACTCAAAGGGTAGAGGTTGCAGCCCCTCTTCCACTATTTGAAGGGGCTGCTCCTCGATTTTTGGCTGCACTTCAGTCCCACGCTCCTGATCTTTGGTCACCCGGTGCAGAGGGGAGCGGGCAGATCGGAGGACCTCCTCATAGGACTGCTCCTGGGCCTGGCCAAGAAGGCCATTAATTGGTCCAGGCAGCGGGCGGTCGAGGGGGTCGTTCGGCCCGACTGCCTGCCTCTCTTCCGCGGCCATGTTCGCGCCCGGGTGGCCCTGGAGATGGAGCACGCGGTGTCCGCCGGCACGCTTGAGTTTTTCCGCGACCGGTGGGCGCCGCGGGGACTGGAGTGCATCGTCACCCCGGGCAACCAAATTTTAATTTGATTTATTAAGTTTCATTTAAAGTTTTAATTGATTTACAGTTAATTTGGGTTCTGTCCAACCAAAAAGAGTACACTCAAAGGGTAGAGGTTGCAGCCCCTCTTCCATTATTTGAAGGGGCTGCTCCTCGATTTTTGGCTGCACTTCAGTCCCACACTCCTGATCTTTGGTCACCCGGTGCAGAGGGGAGCGGGCAGATCGGAGGACCTCCTCATAGGACTGCTCCTGGGCCTGGCCAAAATAGCCATTAACTGGTCCAGGCAGCGGGCGGTCGAGGGGGTCGTTCGGCCCGACTGCCTGCCTCTCTTCCGCGGCCATGTTCGCGCCCGGGTGTCCCTGGAGATGGAGCACGTGGTGTCCAACGGCATGCTCGAGGCCTTCCGCGACCGGTGGGCACCGCAGCGACTAGAGTGCATCATCACCACTGGCAATGGAATTTTAATTTAAGGTGTTAAGTTTCCTTTAATGTTTTTTTAAGTTACAGTTTATTTGTTTTTTGTTGTCACCAAAAGAGTGCACTCAAAGGGTGGACCAATATCAGGTGCAGTCTAATCGCAAGTCATCATTGCCACAGGCATTTTCCAGTTCTTAAAGGGGAGGTTCATTGATGCTGCAGAAACTCATTCTCAGCATTGCTGGCTGTGCAGCTGCCTCAGCAAGTCAAGTCGAAGGAGCCAAACAACTCAAGCAGCTGTACTGATGGAAGATTCAAGCCCCAGGGAGAGAGCCTGCAGATTCTGCGATCAAGCATTGGAGGCGTTGGTGTACGCTGTGGCGAGACGGAGGGCAGTGCTCTACCCAGCAAGTGGCAGGAGGCCCTCGCCGCAAGTCTTCTGAACCATGTGGAGGGAGGTAGCCCAGCACATCTCGGGTAGCACTGTGGTCCCCACACACAGTGCAGGAAGAAATTTAATGACCTCACTCAGATGGTCAGGGTGAGTCAATGCTTCAACAAATGCTACATACCAACATCTGAACCACAGTCTTCACACACTGCCCAAAGCACCACACCCCCAGCACTCACCCACCAACAATCTCCACCTACCAACACTCACACCCACATCTCACACCTTGCACACATGACAGCTATTCAACTATGGCAGGCACATCACCCAAACACATTGCTCCACACTCACTCACACACTTTCCTTTCTCTTGCAGGCCAAGGTGGCTCACAACAGGAGGGAACAGGAGCGCACAGGCGGGGGACAAGCTGACACCGAACCACTGTCTGCTCTGGAGGAAAGAGTGCTGCAGATTATTGGGCGGCAGGTGGTGGGCACCATGGCCACCGGCGATGTTCACCCCCTTGGGGACAACAACGGCATGTTCATCCCTACTCCTTCTTCTCACATCTCACTTCTCCCTCACCCCACAAGCATTTCGCACTTTTCAGCTTATCATGCTGGATGCATGCATTTCTCTCTTCCTCCGTCCCTCCCCTCATCTTAACCCAACTCTTGTGCCTTTATGCTTTCAGATAATCAGCAAGCACCTGAGCAGCCTGTCCCTGAGGGTACCTTTGAGAGCGAGGCAGGAGAAGAGGACGAGGAAGAACACACCGCGTCACTGCATGTCTCACCCGCAGGCACCAGCTCAGATATTGGAACTACGCATTCTTTAGAGGCTAGTATAGTAGCGGGCTCTGCACAGGGTGAGGCACTGGGGATGAGTGAGCTGCAGCAAGGCCAGGGGAAAGGGTAGCTCGGGGGCCTGCTCCCCGGAGGGTGAGTTCGCGCGTGAGTTCTGCTGCAGAGGACTCAGATAACGAAAAGATTAGCGAAAGTAAACGTGGGTCCCTTACAGGCTGAGACAGGAGAAATTATAATGGGGAATAAAGAAATGGCAGTGAAATTAAACAAATACTTTGGGCTGGATTTTATGAATGGAGACGTGTTGGAGGTGGGACTGCTGCTTGCCAGGTTTCAGTCCTGCCTCCATCAGCTTCTGGCCAACCAGCAGGATTTTCCCCTGATTGACCTTGTTAAGCCCGCCCGGCGGGCTCAGCAGGCCAATTAGGGGGAAGTCAGTGACAGAGTACGTCAACGTATGACGTGTCATCTGTCAAGAATTTTTGAAAGAAGAAATGTCATCGTTTGACAGCTCTGTGAAGCTGTCAAACACTGACATTCTGTGTAGTTTGATGAGCCCTTGGGGTAGAAATTAGGTCGCGCCCCATTTGGGGCGCAAATATCGTCCGGACGCAAATATTAGCGCCTGGCGCTAATTATCGGCACTGACAGGAAACTTCACTTTTACCGCCCCGGGAGGTGAGTGGAGCGCTAAAGCAGGCGCTGCACACCTCTCTTAAGGCGCAAAGGCCAAGGAGTGAGGCGCTAACTCAGCGCACAAGCGCAGCGCAGCTGCTGCCAGTTAGCGAGGGAACACAGACACACTGGCGCCGGACACTTCTTAAAGCGGGGGGGGCCACTTGCTCCCCAGCCACACCCTGCTCATTGCAGCCTTGAATCTCAGCCTGGAGAGACCTGTAATCCATTTTGCTGCCAAGCATGGAGAGGGTGAGAGAACGCGCTCATCGCTTCACCGAGCGGGCCTTGGATGCTCTGGTTGACGCAGTGGAGCGCAGACAATGTATGCTGTTCCCTGAGAGCGGCAGGAGGCCTTTGCCACGCGAGTTCAGAAGAGTGTGGAGGGAGGTGGCTCAGAGCGTCTCCTCCAGGAGCATGGTCCCCAGGACCCATACTCAATGCCGCAAAAAGTTCAACGACCTCACTCGGGTCGTCAGGGTGAGTGGCTTTTTCTCAATACCTCTCCATCCCTCCATCTCAACCTCACTCTATGGCCAGAGGGTCTTAAAACCCCAATGCACAACACTCATCCAACACCTATGGCCCTTTCATCAAACACACACACACATTCCACACTTTGCATACAGTAAGGGCTATTCACCTATGGGAGGCACATCAGGCAAGACCATGGCTGTATATTGTAAGGGCTATTCACCTATGGGAGGTACATCAGGCAAGACCATGGCTGTATATTTACTCAGATGCTGTCCTTTTTCTTGCAGGCTAAGCTGGCTCATAATAGGAGACAGCAGCAACGGACAGGTGGAGGGCGGCTTCAGCTGCAACCCCTCAGCGATCTGGAGGAGCGCGTCCACAGGATTGTGGCAAGCCGGGTGATCGGTCCCGTCGCCACTGGAGACGCCGACCCCGTTGTGGACAGCAATGGTAAGGTCATCACCTTTTTGTCCTCTGTCCTTCCACTTGTCCCTCACAACACCAGCCTTTGACACTTTCAATCCAACTTGCTAACTCGCTGCACTTATTCCTCCCTTACTGCCACCCTGTCCTCACACTAAAGCCACTCTTGTACCTCCCTGCTTTCAGATGGTGATTCACCAGCTGAGGAGACGGGCCCTGAAGCTGCCACTGGAGTGATGCTGCAGCTGAGGAGGAAGAGGAAGCCAGAGCATCAGTGCCACCCTCTCCCGAGGAAGCCCATGCCCACACTGGGAACACGCCTTCCCCGGAGGGGAGCAGGGGGAAAGGGGCTGATGATGGTGAAGCTCCAGGACTCAGTGGGCTGCAGCAACGCCATGGGGGGGGTAGGGAAGAACGGGGGCCTTTTCCCCAGAGGGAGAGTATGCCAGACACTCCTACTGCAATGGACGCAGAGGAGGAGCGGCTGATTGCAGAAATGAACACCCAGGCGGTGGGCATGCACACTGAGCTCATGGGTGCAGTGGGAAGGGTGCCCGATTGCATTGAGTCACTGGCAAGGAGTGTGGAGCACTTCGCTGTAGCACAGGCGGATGCCACACTAACGCTTAGTGCTGCAATTCAGTCACTGGCTGCCGTGATCCCACCTCTGACTGCTCTCATACAGACTCAGATGGAGGCCACGCGAGCACAGACTGCTGCCAACCTCGATGGTTCGTGCACATGTCCCCGGGGCTGTCACCGCGCCGCAGCAGGCCAGCAATCTGTTCTCCGGCAGATTGCTCCGGATGCTGAAGTGCTGCCCCGTGGGCGTGCCAGTGTGTCGGGCGAGCAGGGAGTTGCTGGCCTCTCTCACGATGACAGCATTCCTGCTGCCAACACTGTCACTTCTCCACTGCACTTGCCACCGCCTGTAGGACAGACTGCTGCCGCCCATGCAGAGTTGGTGCAGTCTGCAGCCGGGCCCTCCAGGCCCAGAAGTGGTCGAGGCCGTCCTTCAGGGGCATCTGCAGTGTCAGGGTCTGACGAGCAGCAGCCTTCCACCAGCCTTGCTGCAGCCACTGAGGTCCCATTACGGAGGAGCAGTAGGGTTAGAAGGGGGGAAGTGCGCAAGGGAAGGAGATCACCCTCGAAGGGCAAAAAGTAGGAGGTGTGACAAAATGCTGGTCATTTTTTTATTAAAGGCCGAGGTTCATGGTCCAACTTTTGTTTAGTGTTTTGGACATTATCTCCAGGTTGTGAGAACCAGTTATGTTATTGACTGTTTTTTTGTGTTTATTTCTATGAGTTTGTCATGAGGAATTGACACACACAGAGTTTGTAAAATAAATAAGTTTCTGTATTCAAAATATACATGGCTGGTGGTTGGAATTATTGGTGCCTTGGCCGGCTTAGGGGTTGCGTGCTGGGTTGATTAGTGTTTGTAGCAATGGCAGGGGCCCTAGAAGCGGCTTGCTATTAGTCGTTGACGGACGGCCCTTGCAGTTTGACCATTGTGGGCCGCCCTCCTGCCTTGGTGCTGCTGATGATCATCGTCCTCGTCCTCTTCCTCCTCTTCCTCCTCCTCCTCTGGTGGTGCTACAAGGCCTGGTGGCATTGGCTGGGTCCTGAGGATTGCCATGTTGTGCAACATGCAGCACACGACTACGAAGTTCGAAACTTGCTCAGGCGAGTACTGCAGGGCTCCTCCGGAATGGTCCAGACAGCGGAACCGTTGTTTCAGCACGCCGATTGTGCGCTCAATAATGTTCCTGGTTGCTTGATGGCTTTCATTGTACCGCAGCTCAGCAGGGGTGTTTGGCGTGCGGAGCGGTGTCATCAGCCAGGTGCTCAATGCGTACCCCTTGTCCCCCAGAAGCCAACCAACTGGCTGATGCGGTGCCTCGAAAACTTCTGCCACAGTAGTCTGGCGCAGGATGAAAGCATCGTGGCAGCTGCCCGGATAGTGGGCATTGACAGCGAGTATCACCTGTCTGTGGTCACAGACCAACTGCACATTCAAGGAATGGAACCCCTTTCTGTTCCTGAATTCCTCTGCATTCTCTCGCGGAGCACGCAAAGCCACATGCGTGCAGTCAATGGCGCCCTGCACCATGGGGAAGCCCGCTACCCTCGCAAAGCCCAGAGCACGGTCACGCTGCTTGTCTGGGGTCATAGGGAAAGAGATGAAGTCTCGTCTCCTTCTGAAGAGGGCATTGGTGACCTGCCGGATGCAGCGATGCACCGCAAACTGGGAGATATTGGCGAGGTCACCAACAGCAGCTTGGAATGAGCCAGTGGCGTAGAAGTTCAAAGCCACTGTGACCTTCACTGCCACCGACAGAGACGTCCTGGACCTCAGCTGAGGCTGCAGATCTGGCTGCAGCAGGTGGCAGAGCTCAGTGACCACCTCCTTGCTGAATCGCAGCCTTCGCAAACACAGCTCCTCGGACATATGGATGTAGGAGAGCTGTTCACGATATACCCTGGGAGGGTAAGCTCTCCTGTACATGCGCCTGATGGCCTTCCTCCGTCTGGCCATCATTGCCACTCTCTGTCTGCGTCTTGGTATCCTCCGATTCAGCTGGAGCAGGACGACGCCCCCAATCATTGCAGCCCCCATATTCTCTTTGCCAGAAAAGTAATGAGGTACAGCAACTAAAGTAGCAACAAAGTTAGGATGAATAGATAAAAAAAGGGAAGAGGTCCTACAAGTAGAATTTAGGGAGTTAGGAGCCAAGCTAAAAAGTAGGACCTCGAAGGTAGTAATCTCTGGATTACTACCAGTGCCACGTGCTAGTAAGAGTACAGAGAACAGGATAGTTAGGCTAAATACGTGGCTTGAGCAGTGGTGTAAGAGGGAGGGTTTTAAATTTTTGAGGCATTGGGACCAGTTTTGTGGTAGGTGTGACCTATACAAAAGGGACGGTCTACACCTGTGCAAAGATGGAACTGATGTTCTCGGGGTAAATTTTGATAAAGCAGTTTGGGAGCATTTAAACTAGTATGGCAGGGGGCTAGAAACCCATGTAGTGAAATAGAGGAAAGTGAAAGGCAGACAGAAATAAATGGTAAAAAGGAGAGGAACAAAAAACAAAGGGCCAAACTAATTCATAAAAAATGTGAGCATAAAAAAAGCCTGAGGGTTTTATACCTTAATGCGAGAAGCATCAGGAACAAGGTAGATGAATTAGCTGTGGAAATAGAGGTTAATAATTATGATCTAATTGGGATTACGGAAACATGGTTGCAGGGTGAGCAGGGCTGGGAGCTTAACATACAGGGGTATTCAGTATTTAGGAAGGATCGACAAAAAAGAAAGGGAGGAGGGGTAGCATTGCTGGTAAAAGAGGGGATAAATGCAATTGAAAGGAAGGATATTAACTCAGTTAATACAGAATCTATATGGGTGGAGCTAAGAAATAGCGAGGGGCGAAAAACATTAATAGGAGTGGTATATAGGCCTCCAAATAGTAAAATAGAGGTTGGGGAGGGCATCACGAGGGAAATTAGAGAAGCGTGCAATAAGAGCACAGCTGTCATCATAGGTGACTTTAACTTACATATAGATTGGACTAGCCTAATCAGTAAAAATAATGAGGAGGAGGAATTCCTTGAGTGTTTAAGGGATGGTTATCTGGATCAATATGTCGAGGAACCAACTCGGGAACAGGCTATATTGGACTGGGTACTGTGCAATGAGAAGGGACTAATTAGTAATCTTGTTGTACGGGGACCCTTGGGTCAGAGCGATCATAACATGATCGATTTCTCACTCGAAATGGAGAGCGAAGAAATTGACTCAGAGACTCAGGTCCTGAATTTAAACAAGGGGAATTATGATGCCATTAGACGGGAACTGAGTAGGTCTGATTGGACAACGTTCCTGGGAGGACTGGAGGTAGATAAACAATGGCAAGCATTTAAAGATAGAATGACAAAATTGCAAAAATTGTTTATACCAATCTGGCATAAAAGGAAATCTAAAAAGGTGACTCAACCGTGGATAACAGGGGAAATTAGAGACAGCATAAAATCCAAAGATAGGGCGTATAAAATAGCCAAAAAACGCGCCAGAGCGGAAGATTGGGAACAGTTTAAGATAGAGCAAAGGAGGGCAAAGGGCTTAATCAAGAAGGGCAAAATAGCTTACGAAAGCAAGCTGGCGGAAAATATAAAAACTAACTCCAAAAGCTTTTATAAGTATATCAAGAGGAAAAGACTGGTGAAAACCAAAGTTGGTCCATTGCAGTCAGATACGGGGGAATATATAATGGGAAATAAGGAAATGGCAGACCAACTAAATGCATACTTTGGGTCAGTCTTTACGAAGGAAGACACAAAAAACCTCCCTGGGATATCGGGAAAAATAGGGACATTGGCAAAGGAGGAACTGACGCAAATCAATATCTCTAAGGATATGGTGTTAAGGAAGCTAAAGGGATTGAAGGCGGACAAATCCCCAGGGCCTGATAACATGCATCCTAGGGTACTGAAGGAGGTGGCCCTAGAGATAGCGGATGCACTAAGCATGATTTTTCAGAATTCATTAGACTCGGGAACAGTGCCCATGGATTGGAGGGTAGCTAACGTTACCCCACTATTCAAAAAGGGGGGTAGGGAAAAAGCAGGTAATTACAGACCTGTAAGCCTTACATCAGTTGTGGGCAAAATGCTGGAGTCCATCATTAAGGATGAAATAGCCGAGCACTTAGCAAATGGGGACAGGATAGGACAGAGTCAACATGGATTTACAAAGGGTAAATCGTGCTTGACTAATCTATTGGAATTTTTTGAGGGAGTAACTGGTAAAATAGATGGGGGAGAGCCAGTAGATGTGGTGTACCTGGACTTCCAAAAGGCCTTCGATAAGGTCCCACATAAAAGATTAACATGGAAAATTGAAGCTCATGGGATAAAGGGGAAAGTATTGACGTGGATAGAGAACTGGCTGTCAGATAGAAAACAGAGAGTTGGAATAAACGGCTCATTTTCTGAATGGCAGGCAGTAACAAGTGGGGTACCACAGGGATCTGTCCTGGGTCCCCAGCTGTTCACAATTTATATTAATGACCTGGATCAGGGAGTCGAATGCAGCATTTCCAAATTTGCAGACGACACTAAACTAGGAGGGGGGGTGGGCTCAGAGGAGGAGACCAGGAAGCTCCAGAGCGATTTGGACAGACTGGGTGATTGGGCGGATAAATGGCAGATGCACTATAATGTGGACAAGTGCGAAGTTATCCACCTTGGGTGCAGGAACGGGAGGGCAAATTATTATTTAAATGGCAATAAATTGGGAGAGGGGGAAGTACAGAGAGACCTGGGTGTTCTTGTACACCAGTCACTGAAGGCGAGCATGCAGGTGCAACAGGCGGTCAAGAAGGCAAACGGTATGCTGGCCTTCATAGCAAAAGGGTTGGAATACAGGAACAGGGATACCTTGCTGCAGCTGTACAGGGCACTGGTGAGACCACACCTCGAGTACTGTGTACAGTTTTGGTCGCCTCATCTGAGGAAAGATGTTCTTGCCATGGAGGGGGTGCAGCGGCGATTCACCAGGCTGATACCAGGAATGGCGGGATTGACCTATGAGGAGAGACTATGTAGTTTAGGGATGTACACACTGGAGTTTAGAAGATTGAGAGGGGACCTCATAGAAGTGTATAAAATTCTGACAGGTCTAGACAGATTAGATGCAGAAGGAATGTTTCCCTTGGCGGGTGAGAACAGAACTAGAGGACATAATTTAAGGATAAGGGCTAAACCATTTAGGACAGAAATGAGGGGGAATTTCTTCACTCAGAGAGTGGTGAACCTGTGGAACTCATTGCCACAGAGGGCAGTGTACGCCAGCTCATTAAATATATTTAAGAGGGAATTAGATATATTTCTACAGGCAAAAGGGGTTAAGGGTTACGGAGAGAAGGCGGGGACGGGATACTGAATTGAAGGATCAGCCATGATCTCATTAAATGGCGGAGCAGGCTCGAAGGGCCGGATGGCCTACTCCTGCTCCTATCTTCTATGTATCTATGTATCTAATAGGCAAAACTACCTCTCTCTCTCTCTCCGAATCTCTCTCTCTCTCTCAGAACGAGTGGTGCATAAATGTCGACCACAGAAAAAGACAGGAAGAGGCCCCCTTTAAATAGCGCCCCCCCCAGCCCCACACCGATTGATAACGTTCCAGTCTTCCGGTCGTTGGAAGCGCCAGGCGGTAAGGCAGGGGGCGCCACTCAATTTCCGCTCCGGGGCGCCCCAAGGGCGTTGCACCATGGAATGACGTCACAATCTGCGCGCGCAGGTGGTCGCAGCGGTAAGTTTTAGCGCCGCCGCACAATCTCAAGTTAAGTTCTCGAGCGGCGCAAACATCGCTGCGCCTGGGCGTTAGCGGCTTAACGCCCCATTAGCGCCCTCTTAAGGCGCTAACGGGAGGCGCAACCAAGTGAATTTTTACCCCCTTGTGTTCAGGACTCATCAAACCTTTCTACTTTGCAGAAATCAGCTGGCTGTTGTATCGGAGGTTTTGCCACCCGCCCCCAAATTCTGCCACTTTCCCGGCAGTCCCGCCTCCATACCCACCTCCTCGGGGCTGGTAAAATCCAACCCTTTGTGTCTCTCTTCACGGAAGAAGACGCAAAAAACCTGCCGGAAATAGTGGAGAACCAAGGGTCTAGCGAGAATGAGGAACTGAAAGAAATTAGTATTAGTAAAAAAATAGTACTGGAGAAATTAATGGGACTGAAAGCCAATAAATCCCCTGGACCTGATGGTCTACATCCGAGGGTTTTGAAAGAGGTGGCTATAGAGATAGTGAATGTGTTGGTTGTCATCTTCCAAAATTCCATAGATTCTCGAGCAGTTCCCGCGGATTGGAAGGTAGCAAATGGAACCCCACTATTTAAGAATGGAGGGAGAGAGAAAACGGGGAACTACAGACCAGTTAGCCTGACATCAGTAGTAGGGAAAATGCTAGAATCTATTATTAAGGATGTGGTAACAGGGCACTTCGAAAATAATAAGAGGATTGGGCAGGGTCAACATGGATTTATGAAAGGGAAATCATGTTTGATGAATCTGTTAGAGTTTTTTGAGGTTGTAACTAGCAGAATAGATAAGGGGGAACCAGTGGATGTGTTGTATTTGGATTTTCAGAAGGCATTCGATAAGGTGCCACACAAGAGGTTTTTAAACAAAATTAGGGCTCATGGGATTGGGGGTAATATACCAGCATGGATTGAGGATAGGTTGATCAACAGAAAACAGACAGTGGGAGTAAGTGGGTCATTTTTGGGTTGGTAGGTTGTAACTAGTGGGGTACCACAAGGATCAATGATTTGGATGAGGGGACCAAATGTAATATATCCAAGTTTGCTGATGATACAAAGCTAGGTGGGAATGCAAGTTGTGAAGAGGATGCAAAGAGGCTTCAAGGGGATATAGACAGGCTAAGTGATGGGCAAAAACATGGCAAATGGAATATAATGTGGAAAAATAGAAAAGCAGAGTATTTTTTAAATGGTGAGAGATTGGGAAATGTTGGGGGGGGAAATTGGGTTGCTTTGCGCCTCCCGTTAGCGCCCTAAGAGAGCACAAACAGGGCGCAAAGCAACGAGTGCCCGGGTGCGGCACCGCCCACACCTCCCGCTAAATTCAGCGGGAGGTTAGCGGCGGCGCTAACTGGTAGCGCCCCGCGGTCCTGCGCCACCGGTGATGACGTCATCACCGTGCGCAGTGCCCCGCTCGCGCCCCGGCCGCGATCTTCGGGAGCGCCCCCTGACTTACCGCCGGACATTATGTCCGACAGGGTCAGGGGGGCCTACCTGCGGCCGGGGAGGTGCAATTTAAAGGCGAGGTGTGGGGCAGGCCATTTTTGTTGCTGGCTGCCCTGCCAGCACCTGCCTGAGCTCCCGTCCCCGGCCTCCTGAACACCCCCCTCCCCCTGCGGAGTGCCGGCTGCGTTCCAAGAGCCCGGCACTTCTCTTGAGTGCCGGGCTTTTTTGCCGGCACTCCCGATCCCCGGGGGCCCAGCTGGACCCCGGGTCGCGCTGCGCAAGGCCCCTCCCCTTTAAGAAGGGGAGGAAGGCCTGCAATACCGCGGCATGATGTGCCGCAGTGCCATAGTGCTCGCAGCGCTCCAAGAGGGATGCGGGGCGCTTCCAGTAGCGCCCGCTTCCCTCTTGGGGCGCAACCACTCACATTCCGGTGCGGGGGTGCTAATTTTTCCGAGGCACTAGCAGTAGCCCCCCGGCTAAGTTAGCGCCCCCAATGGGGCACTACTCAATTTTTGGCCCTTGGTATTCAGAGGGATCTGGGTGTCCTTGTACACGAATCACTGAAAGTTAACATGCAGATACAGCAAGGAATTAGGAAAGCAAATGGTATGTTGGCCTTTGTTACAAGAGGATTTGAGTATAAGAGTAAAGACGTCTTACTGCAATTATATAGGACCCTGGTGAGACCACACCTGGAGTATTGTGTACAGTTTTGGTCTCCTTACCCAAGGAAGAATATACTTGCCAGACGAACATACGAACATACGAATTAGGAGCAGGAGTAGGCCACTCAGCCCTCGAGCCTGCTACGCCATTCAATAAGATCATGGCTGATCCGATTACCCCACATTCCCGCCAACCCCCGATAACTTTTCACCCCCTTGCTTACCAAGAATCTATCTACCTCTGCCTTAAAAATATTCAAAGACTCTGCTTCCACCGCCCTCTGAGGAAGAGAGTTCCAAAAACTCACGACCCTCTGTGAGAAAAAATTTCTCCTCATCTCTGTCTTAAATGGGCGACCCCTTATTTTTAAACAGTGACCCCTAGTTCTAGATTCTCCCACAAGAGGAAACATCCTCTCCACATCCACCCTGTCCAGACCCCTCAGGATCTCATATGTTTCAATCAAGTCACCTCTTACTCTTCTAAACTCCAGTGGATACAAGCCTAGCCTGTCCAACCTTTCCTCATAAGACAACCCGCCCATTCCAGGTATTAGTCTAGTAAACCTTCTCTGAACTGCTTCCAGCGCATTTACATCCTTCCATAAATAAGGAGACCAATACTGTACACAGTACTCCAGATGTGGTCTCACCAATGCCCTGTATAACTGAAGCATAACCTCCCTACTTTTGTATTCAATTCCCCTCGCAATAAACGATAACATTCTATTAGCTTTCCTAATTACTTGCTGTACATGCATGGTAACCTTTTGCGATTCATGCACTAGGGCACCCAGATCCCTCTGCATCTCAGAGCTCTGCAATCTCTCACCATTTAAATAATATGCTTCTTTTTTATTCTTCCTGCCAAAATGGACAACTTCACATTTTCCCACATTATACTCCATTTGCCAGATCTTTGCCCACTCACTTAACCTATCTATATTCCTTTGTAGCCTCCTTATGTCCTCTTCACAATTTACTTTCCTACCTACCATAGAGGGAGTGCAACGAAGGTTCACCAGACTGATTCCTGGGATGGGAGGATTGTCCTATGAGGAGAGATTGAGTAGACTAGGCCTATATTCTCTAGAGATTAGAAGAATGAGAGGAGATCTCATTGAAACATGCAACATTTTTACAGGGCTTGACAGGGTAGATGCAGGGAGGATGTTTCCCCTGGCTGGGGAGTTAGAACTAGGGGGCATAGTCTCAGGATAAGGGGTCGGCCATTTAGGACTGAGATGAGGACAAATTTCTTCACTCAGAGGGTGGTGAATCTTTGGAATTCTCTACCCCAGAGGGCTGTGGAGGCTCAGTCGTTGAGTATATTCAAGGCAGAGATCAATGGATTTTTGGATATTAAAGGAATCAAGGGATATGGGGATCGGGCAGGTAGGTGGAGTTGAGGTAGAAGATCAGATCTTATTGAATGGCGGAGCAGGCGCGAGGGGCCGAATGGCCTACTCCTGCTCCTATTTCTTATGTTCTTATGAAGTCTCCCGCACGGACACTCAGCAGCCTTCCACCCGCTGTGCTGCAGCCACTGGGCCAACACTTCGTAGGAGCACTCGAGTAGGCAAAGGCACAGTAACGACAGGCACTAAGGTATCGCACAAGGGTGAATAGTTCATATTGTTGTTGTAAATATGTGTTCACTGATTATTGATAAATTTATTAATTCAGTTTGGATTCTTTTGTGGTGTCTCTCATGTGATATGGCATATGACAGGCAGGCATAATGGGGATGTGGTGTGAAAGAATAGCCATATTCAGAAAAATGCACCATCCTATGAACAGAATTCTAGCCTTTAAAACATGACATACTGGGATTAAAAATCTGGAAGCCTTAACAAGCTAAAGCTGTAAACATCATACAGGCTTTTGAGATAAAGATCAGTTGTTGACACTGAGACAATGGCCCTATTGAAGCAAAGGGTTGGAGCTTCCAAGAAGTCTGCAGTTTGGAAAGAACACAATAGCTATACCCAGTTTAAAGTGTTATAAACTAACACTTCGAACAGAAACACAGAAAATTAAAGAAACATATGCCTTCATAAATATGACATCAAATGAAAAACAGGAGACATAAGTCTGTAATACAACCAATTGAAGTAGCTAGGAAAACAATCATGTACTCGGTTGAAGTGTTTATAATTTACATTCTGTAAAAGATACAAACAGAAGACTTTCATAAATATGACATCAATAGATGCACCAAGCAATCACATTGTGTTTTTATTGAACTTGGAACAGTTAGGAGACACGACGTCTGTTTAAAATCAGCTGA
This sequence comes from Squalus acanthias, assembly GCA_030390025.1. NCBI lineage: Eukaryota > Metazoa > Chordata > Chondrichthyes > Squaliformes > Squalidae > Squalus > Squalus acanthias. The sequence continues at coordinate 17,254,043 of CM059426.1, forward strand.
GGTGATTTAAGAATTGAAGAGAAGACCTTCGTAAGAATGGCATCAAAAAGATACATCTGTTATAATCATTTTTTATGATAAGTTTTGAACACCTAAAGGTAGAGACAAAAGTCTGCAAGCTAACAGCTGAACTGACAGTAAGAATAGAAAGAAGTCAACAGAAATATAACTGGAGATAATTAGCTTACATCAGCAGAAAACTTCAAAGGATACCACTGAAAAAAGGGTATAAAGATAGGATTTTCAAATGGGAAAACAGAATTCGCTGGAAGGGGCAAGCGATTCTCAACTTCAGAGGCAAACTCTGTATGTTTTCAACTCTTTGAGTCTCGGGTGATCAAAGGTACTTGTATTTGATTTTGGTGGATATCCTGGATTAAGACTAAGTAGAAATGTAAAAATGTAACGAAGTTAAGATTTGAGAATAAGCATCTCTGAGAATAAGAATTGTAAGCTATTTGTATTTTGAACTGTTAAAGTTGCGATTGACTCACCAACTGTGAACTGCATGTCGGTCCTTTAATAAACCTATATATTTTTAGAATTGTCTCAAATAGTATTTCTGTATCAAACTCGCAAACTCAATCTCTGTACACTCTTTGGTGAGGAGTTTCAGAATTCTGGGGGAGTTTTCCGGACCCTCATAATATCCGGAAGGTTACAGTCTTGTTAAACTTATTAAAAGTGCTATCTGGAGGACGGTAACATCTTCAAGTCGTTGCTTTCCTTTAGGGAGAGATAGTCTGGACCTTTAGACCCAATTAAGCGTCTTCTAGGATTTGGCTATCTCTAACTTTAGTTGAAGGTGAACGTTTGGGGAATACGCCTGATCCGGGGTAGCCCGAAAAGGGCTAGGATTAGTAATTATCCCTTCAGTGGTGAGCAACGGGGATCTGGGGTTTAATTTATTGGAACTGTAGTCTGATGAGGTGGTCAGGGACCGCCCTTCCAGAAGGCTGATTGAGTGGCTGCCTCCTCCCTCGCTCCTGTTCCTCCTCCTCCTGCTCGTCTTCCTCTTCTTCCTCTTCCTCCTCCTCCTCCTCATCCTCTCCCTCTTCCTCCTCCTGAGGTGGTCCCACAATCCCTGGTGGCAAGAGCTGGGCCCTCATGATGGCCAAGTTGTGCCCTCATGATGGCCAAGTTGAGGAGCATGCAGCAGACCACCACGAAATGGCCGAGTACTGGAGGGCTCCTCCCGAGTGGTCAAGGCAGTGGAACCGATGCTTGAGCACCCCAATGGTCTGCTCGATGATGTTCCTGGTCGCAGCATGGCTGTCATTATATGAGTGCTGGGCAGGAGTGTTGGGGTTGCGGAGGGGAGTCATGAGCCAGGTGGAGGTCTCCAAGCAGCCAGCCACGAGCTTGACGTGGTGGCTGGAAGAGTGCTGGCACACCAGGTCTGGCGCAGGATGAAGGCATCATGTCAGCTGTCAGGATAGCGGGCAATGACAGTGAGGATGCGCTGTCTGTGGTCGCACACCACCTGCACATTAAGTGAGTGGTAGCCTTTGCAGTTATGGAAGATCTCAGGATTGTTGTGTGCGGCCCGCAAAGCCATGTGGGTGCAGTCAATGGCGCCCTGCAACATGGGGAATGCCCGCTATCCTGGCAAAGTGACATGCAAGCTCGCCCTGCTTCTCTCTGGTGATGGGAAAGGAAATGTAGTCCCTTCTACTGTAGAGAGCCTCTGTGACCTCCCGGATGCAGCGATGGACGGCGAACTGCGAGATGTTGGCTATATCTCCTGTTGCAGACTGGAAGGATCCGCTGGTGAGGAAATTGAGGGCGACGGTGACCTTGACTGCCACTGAGAGAGCCGTGGTCGCCCGGATCTGAGGCTGGAGGTCTGGTTGCAGGAGGTGGCAGAGTTCTGTGACCACCTCCTTGGTGAAGCGGAGCCTCCTAATACACTACTCCTCGCTTAATTGGAGGTAGGAGAAGTGCTCTTGAAATATCCCTCAGAGGGAAAGGCCTCCTGTTGAGAGCCCTGATGGCCCTCCTCCTCCCTCTGACCACATGTTCCAGTCTTTCTCACTGCCTCCGCTCCCTCCGTTTATAGTTTGCCCATTACTCATTTGAATTCATGTTGCCTTGCCCCATTGTCGTGGGGTTTTTTTGTTCTGGATTGCGACACCGTTTGTGATCTTATACACCTCTCTAAGATCATCTCTCAGACATCTGCAAGACTGGAAGGCCGTTTCTCCTGTCGCTCCTCATAACTTAGGCATTTGACTTCAGGGATCATGGTCCTCTCTGTACCTTTCTAAAAGAAAGAAAGGCTTGTATTTATATAGCGCCTTTCATGACCTCAGCACGTCCCAAATCGCTTTACAACCAAGGAAGTATTTTTCTGAAGCCTGGTAATGCAGGAAACATGGAAACAGAAAATTGCACAGCAAGGTGCCACAAACAGCAATGAGATAATGACCAGATCATCTGTTTTTTTTTAGTGATGATGGATGAAGGATAAATATTGGCCAGGACACTGGGGAGAACTCTCCTGCTCTTCTTCGAAATAGTGCCGCGGGATCTTTTACATCCGTCTGAGAGGGCAGACGGGGCCTCAGTTTAACCTCTCATCCTAAAGTGGCTCCTTCTTGACCAGAACTGGACACAATACTCAAGGTGTGGCCCCAGTTTGGAAACCTATGATCCAAATGGAAACAAAAATGTATTGTTATTTTTATAATGCGCTTACCTGTCACCCGGTCGGTAGGTTGAGATGTGCTCTGTGTTCTCTGGAGCGATCTGCAAAGTCATTCACTAGCTCTCCAGTGAAAACCTTCCGGGATTGGAACTCAGCCAGAATTGCCTTTTATCTTTTCAAATCAGCTGAGGTGTGAGTAAAGCATGTTCAGAATCGTGCAGTTGCGCAGAATAATAATTTATTAAAAACTATCATAATAAAACCAAACAGAATTAACGGCCCCAATTTTAACTGCCCCAGCCTGACAGAAACCAGGCGAAGGGGGCCAGGGGGAGGGGGTGGGTGGGTGGGGCGGGGGAGGTGGGGGCTGTTAAAATAAGGCGAGTCCCGATTCTGCCGTGTCCCCATTTTAACCTGCCCTTTGAGCAGGCGAGTGGGACACCTGCAGGAAAGAAGCATTTAAAAGATGCAGATCGGGTCCGATGAGGTCTGTAAAAATCGAGGACATGTCTGTCCTGGTAAAGTCAGGAGGGGAGAAATTTCAGTCTACAAAGGGGTGGAACTGCGGTGCGATTCCTGCGGGATTGGAGGGGGGTAAATGTAAGGGCAGAAGCTGCCGCGTGTTCCACTCCTCACAAGACCCCCTGCAAATTTTGCTTGAAGGTTTTACATTGGGGTTTCCCTCGTGTAATGTCAACATAATTGATAGAGATTGTTCACGTTGGTTAGTCAACAACTCCATTATGGCTGTACGATGCGACTACCGGGGGTGGTAGAAGACGAACTGGTGCCAAAGGCTATGGGACAGGTGACCAGAAGCTGATTCAAAGAGGCAGGTTTTGAGGAGCGTCCTAAAGGAGGAGAGAGGGGTGGAGAGGCGGAGAGGTTTAGGGAGGGAATTTCAGAGCTATGGGGCCTCGGCAGCTGAAGGCACGGCCGCCGATGGTGGAGCGATTAAAATCGGGGAGGCGGAAGAGAGCAGAATGGGAGCAGCGCCGAGATCTGGGAGGGTTGTGGGGCTGGTGGAGGTTACAGAGATAGAGAGGGGGGGGGGGGCGAGGCCATGGAGGGATTGGAAAACAAGGATGAGAATTTTAAAATCAAAGGCACTGCCGGACAGGCTTGAGGGGTAGTCACTTCTGTGAGGTAGCAGAGAGCCTCCAGAACCAGTGGAACTGTACCCCGGCAAGAGTTGGCACCTTCAAGAGAGGGTGGGGGGTAAGACAGAAAACAAATAGCATTCGCCCTCATCTTAACGACACATTGTGAAAGATATTAAAAACAGCCCCTCAGTTGCATTGACTTTATTCCGTATTTAAAGCTTGTTTTAAGCGTGACTTCTCGCACCAGTAGAGTATGGCACGCAGTGATTCAGAGGTTAATTGGATCGGGCCCCTCAGTAACTGGATCGATTGATGTTTCTGTCCATGGGGTAAAAGATTTCACCACCGGGTTCGATTTATCCTCGAATCTGCGAATCAGCCTTAATATTGCGCGAGCAACACCCGGACTGCTCATGGTGATGAGGGGAGGGCAAAGGTTAAATGGGAGATATAAAGGTACACCCTTATGAGTCTCCCCACGCCTGAACGCACTCCGCACCTATCAGAAAATCGGGAGCAACATGGGGCTTGTAAAATTTACCCTGCGTATCTCCCCCGACCCCACTCTTGCTGCCGAATACTGTTCATAAATGAAGCACAATGTGCTTGCTTGGCTGAAATGAAATAAGTCCACCAGTCCTTTGAGGATTAAAAGTAATTAATAAAGCAGATGGTGCATAAAGAATCAGAGTGGAAGCAAATCCACCTGCCTCAGTCTGTACCCAAACAAAAAATTATAATGTAATTTTTATAATTACTGTAATTATCCTGCGGTGGGCTTAGGCACAGGTTAAAACCCTGCTCGGGGAAATCGCTGAATATTTATTATGTGTTTAGCAGCATTCTTCCGCATGGTTTGCGCTCACAATTGTAAGTCATCTGGATTTCAGGCTCTTATTGCTTTCTTTTCGGTGATCTCTCCGGCAGGTGCCTACTCGTGTTCCGTGGGATGTTCTCATAAGAACATAAGAACATAAGAAATAGGAGCAGGAGTAGGCCATTCGGCCCTTCGAGCCTGCTCCGCCATTCAATGAGATCATGGCTGATCTTCTGCCTCAATTCCATTCACCGGCCCTATCGCCATATCCCTTGATGCCCTTACTAGTCAGAAATCTATCGACTTCTGTTTTGAATATACCCAACGACTGAGCCTCCACAGCCCTCTGGGGTAGAGAATTCCAAAGATTCACCACCCATCTTTGTATCATCCGCAAACTTGGCTACATTACACTCGGTCCCTTCATCCAAGTCATTAATGTAGATTGTAAACAGCTGAGGCCACAGCACCGATCCCTGTGGCACCCCACTAGTTACTGTTTGCCAACCTGAAAATTACCCATTTATCCCGACTCTCTGCTTTCTGTTAGTTAGCCAATTCTCTATCCATGCTAATATATTACCCCCAACTCCGTGAGCTCTTATCTTGTGCAGTAACCTTTTATGTGGCACCTTATCGAATGCCTTCTGGAAATCCAAATACACCACATCCACTGGTTCACCTTTGTCCACCCTGCTCGTTACCTCCTCAAAGAACTCCAGCAAGTTTGTTAAACATGATTTCCCTTTCATAAAACCATGCTGACTCTGCTTGACTGCATTATGATTTTCCAAATGCCCTGCTACTGCTTCCTTAATGAAGGACTCCAGCATTTTCCCAACGACAGATGTTAGGCTAACTGGTCTATAGTTTCCTGCTTTCTGTCTCCCTCCTTTCTTAAATAGGGGTGTTACATTTGTGGTTTTCCAATCCGCTGGGACCTCACCAGAGTCCAGGGAATTTTGGTATATTGCAACCAATGCATCCACTATCTCTGCAGTCACTTCTTTTAAGACCCTGGGATTCAGGCCATCTGGTCCAGGGGACTTGTCATTGTTTAGTCCCATTATTTTACCAAGTACTATTTCCTTAGTGACAGTGATTGTCTTTAGTTCCTCCCTCCCTGTGGCCCCTTGATTATCCATTATTGGGATGTTGTTAGTGTCTTCTACCATGAAGACAGATACAAAATATTTGTTCAGAGTCTCTGCCATTTCCCCGTTCCTCATTATTAATTCCCCAGTCTCATCCTCTAAGGGAACAACGTTTACTTTAGCTACTCTCTTCCTTTTTATATACCTGTAGAAGCTCTTACTATCTGTTTTAATGTTTCTTGCCAATTTACTCTCATAATTCATCTTCTCTCCCTTTATTATTTTTTTAGTCATCCTTTGCTGGCTTTTTAAAATTTCCCAATCCCCTGGTCTCCCACCAATCTTGGCAACATTGTATGCCTTCATTTTCAATTTGATACCATCCTTTACTTCCTTAGTTAGCCACGGATGGTGCTCCCTTCTCTTAAAATCTTTCTTTCTCACTGGAATATATTTTTGTTGAGAGTTATGAAATATCTCCTTAAATGTCCGCCACTGCATTTCAACTGTCTTACCCTTTAATTTATTTTTCCAGTCCACTTTAGCCAGTTCTGCCCTCATGCCACTATAATTGCCTTTGTTTAAGATCAGGACACTGGTTTGAGATACAACTTTCTCACCCTCCAACTGAATGTGAAATTCAACCATGCTATGATCACTCTTTCCTAGAGGATCCTTTACTATGAGATCATTTATTAATTCTGTTTCATTACATAGTACCAGATCCAAGATAGCCTGCTCCCTGGTTGGTTCCATTTCATACTGTTCTAGGAAACCATCCCGGATGCACTCTATGAACTCCTCCTCAAGGCTACCATGGCCAATTTGATTTGTCCAATCAATATGGAGATTAAAATCACCCATGATTATTACCGTACCTTTTTTACAGGCCTCCATTATTTGTTGATTTATACTCTGTCCAACAGTATTGCTACTGTTCGGGGGCCTGTAGATTACGTCCACCAGAGAGTTTTTCCCTTTATTATTTTTTATCTCCACCCAAATTAATTCTACATCTTGATCTTCTGAGCCATATCACTTCTCACCACTGCACTGATCCCATCCTTTACCAACAAAGCCACCCCACCTCCCTTTCCTTTCTGTCTATCCTTCCGAATTATCAAATACCCTGGAATATTCAGTTCCCAGCCCTGGTCACCTTGCAACCACGTCTCTGTAATGGCAATCGGATCATACCCATTTGTATCTATTTGTGCCGTCAACTCATCTATCTTGTTACGAATGCTGCGTGCATTCAGATATAGAGCTTTTAACTTTGTCTTTTTACCATTTTCCCTTGCTTTGGCCTTTTTTTCTGTTACACTCTTATTTTTAAACATTCTGTCCCTTACTGTCACACTCTGGTTATTATTTCCCCCATCTCTATCCTGCTCTATTGCTTTCTCATTTCTCATTGACTTTTTATTTTCCCACTCACCTGGACCCTCCCCCCCCACTATTTAGTTTAAAGCCCTCTCTACAGCCCTAGTTATTCGATTCGCCAGGACTCTAGCCCCAGCATGGTTCAAGTGAAGCCCGTCCAAACGGAACAGCTCCCTCTTATCCCAGTACTGGTACCAGTGCCCCACAAATCGAAACCCATTTCTTCCACACCTGTCTTTGAGCCACTCGTTCATTTCTCTGATCTTATTTACCCTATGCAAACTCGCTCGTGGCTCAGGTAGTAATCCAGAGATTATTACCTTTGTGGTTCTGCTTTTTAATTTGGCCCCTAGCTGCTCATACTCTCTCAGCAGAAACTCTTTCTTTGTCCTACCTATGTCATTGGTGCCTACGTGGATCATAACAACTGGATCCTCCCCCTCCCACTCCAAATTTCTCTCCAGCCCAGAGGAGATGTCCTTAACCCTGGCACCGGGCAGGCAACACAGCCTTCGGGACTCACGCTTTTGGCTGCAGAGAACAGTATCTATCCCCTTCACTATACTGTCCCCAATCACTACAACATTTCTTTTTACTTCCCCCCACTTGAATGGCTCCCTGTACCACGGTGCTGTGATTGCTCATCCTCCCTGCAGTCCCTGCCCTCATCCACACAGGGAGCAAGAATCTCATACCTGTTAGACAAGGCCAAGGGCTGAGGCTCCTCCATCAATACCTGCCTCGCTTGTAGTCACACCCTCCTGTCCCTGACCATGGGCCAAATTGGAAGTAATTACTCTAGTGGGTGTGACTGCCTCCTGGAACTTAGTGTCCAGGTAACGCTCCCCCTCCCTGATGTGTCGCAGTGTCTGAATCTCGGACTCCAGCTCGTCAACTCTGAGCCAAAGTTCCTCGAGCAGCCAACATTTGCTGCAGATGTGGTCGCTGTGGACCTCAATGGTGTCCACCAGCTCCCACATGCAACAACAACAACACATTGCCTGGTCTCCAATCTCAATTAATTAATTAATTCGTTTTAAAATTTGGAGCACGCACATCTTTTAATCTACACCAAGGCACTTAAATTTAGAGGCCCAAGTACGAGCGGAGGTCTGAAACCAGGAAAGCTCATTCCGGACTCAAAGGATCATTGTTGCTGTGGGATATTTGATGTGATTTGTTTAACCAGTCAAGAAATGCTGGAATGAATTTGGGGAAACGCGGCTGCAATCCCAGACGGGAGTGTGGTTTGAGCGTGTCGCTCTGAGTAAATGTGTGGTGCAGGTGCAGGTGCAGAGGATTAAACTTGGCAGATGTAAAGTGACAACACTTTCTGGTCTCTGAAAGGGTATCCGTTACCCTGGCAGTCTGGAGGTCTCCCCACGCGGATTAAATGTTCAGTTCTCAGTCTGTGCTTGGCGCAGCTCTTGAACTCTAACCTCTGAAATGTCTGGGAGAAGAATGTTCCGACTGTTTAGCACACAGTACACAAAAAACGGACCAGGTGCTGGCCAGCTCCAGTGTGAAAGCCATCAGGTGAGTCCACAACATTGTGGGAATTTTTACCGACGGGGGGAAAAAGGCCTTCGGGCCGACAGCCTTGTCATTCTTACAGGATCTTTCTCGCTACAGGGCTGTTGGTGGGATCTCGCTGTGCGCAAACTGGCTGCCGCGCTTCCTACATTACCACGGTGACTGCACTTCACAAAGCACACGATTGGCTCTCTTGAAACCTGACGTTAAACCGAGGCCCCGTCTGCCCTCTCAGGTGGACGTAAAAGATCCCGTGGCACTATTTCGAAGAAGAGCAGGGGAGATCCGGTGTCCTGACAAATACTTATGTCTCAACCAACATCATTAAAACAGATTGTCTGGTCATTACCACATTGCTGTTTGTGGGAGCTTGCTGTGCGTAAACTGACTGCCGTGTTAACTACTTCAAAAAGTACTTCCCTGGCTGTAAAGCGCTTTGGGACATCCTGAGGTGGTGAAAGGCGCTATAGAAATCCAAGTCTTTCTTTTTCCCTTGTTAATTATTCCACAGCTCGATTACCCACTTGGCGAACGTTTTGCCTGAGTTCTCTTCTAACTTTGGATCATTTTCGTAGTGTTTTTTTCTTCCACCATTGTTCTCCCCTCTCCTGAACATACTGACTACGGTTCAATGGGCACCACCCAGTACTTCATTCTAGTAGCCATTATTCATGTGTAAGCCATCATAAAGCAACATCCACCATCCACCATCTACAATGCACAAGTCACAAGTGTGATGGAATACTTTCCACTTGCCTGGATGAGTGCAGCTCCAACAACACTCAAGAAGCTCGCCACCATCCAGGACAAAGCAGCCTGCTTGATTGGCACCCCATCCACCACATTAAACATTCACTCCCTCCACCACCGGCGCACCGTGGCTGCAGTGTGTACCATCTACAAGATGCACTGCAGCAACTCGCCAAGGCTTCTTCGGCAGCACCTCCCAAACCCGCGACAAGGACAAGGGCAGCAGGCGCGTGGGCACACCACCACCTCCAAGTTCCCCTCCAAGTCACACACCATCCTGACTTAGAAGTATATCGCAGTTCCTTCATCGTCGCTGGGTCAAAATCCTGGAACTCCCTCCCTAACAGCACTGTGGGAGCACCTTCACCACACGGACTGCAGCGGTTCAAGAAGGCGGCTCACCACCACCTTCTCAAGGGCAATTAGGGATGGGCAATAAATGCTGGCCTTGCCAGCGACGCCCACATCCCATGAAAGAATTTTTTAAAAGACCTCGGTGTCCCTGGGCTAGGAAGAGAAATCAGTCAGGGGTCCTGCTCCTGATCGCAATGAGGGTTCCCCTGCTGGAAAGCGAGCACGTGCGGACATCGGGTCAGAATGGGATTGAACGTGGTTGCGATGCCCTCCACGGTCAAACAGCCTGCTGGCCACTCACTGTGCAGGCTCACACACATGAAGAATGGACCAATTGGGTAAGGCGGTCAGCATCCATGGTGACACAACCCAGGAAAAAAAAAGCAAGATCCTCCCTATCTCTGTAACCCTCCCAGATCTCTGCGCTCCTCCAATTCTGGTCTCTTGAGCATCCCCGATTTTAATCGCTCCACTGTTGGTGGCCATGCCTTCAGCTGCCTGGGCCCTAAACTCTGGAATTCCCTCCCTAAACCTCATCGACTCTCTACCTCTCTGTCCTCCTTTAAGAGCAGGGAGGTTATGATGGAGCTGTACAAAACGCTAGTTAGGCCACAGCTGGAATACTGTGTGCAGTTCTGGTCGCCACACTATAGGAAGGATGTGATTGCATTGGAGAGGGTGCAGAGGAGATTCACCAGGATGTTACCTGGGCTGCAGCGCTTCAGCTATGAAGAGAGACTGGACAGGCTGGGGTTGTTTTCCTTAGAGCAGAGAAGGCTGAGGGGGGGACCTGATTGAGGTGTACAAAATTATGAGGGGCATAGATAGGGTAGATAGAAAGGAACTTTTCCCCTTAGTAGAGGGGTCAATAACCAGGGGGCATAGTTTCAAGGTAAGAGGCAGGAGGTTTAGAGGGGATTTGAGGAAAAACTTTTTCACCCAGAGGGTGGTTGGAATCTGGAACTCACTGCCTGAAAGGGTGGTAGAGGCAGGAACCCTCACAACATTCAAGAAGCATTTAGATGAGCACTTGAAACGCCATAGCATACAAGGCTACGGACCAAGTGCTGGAAAATGGGATTAGAATAGACAGGGCTTGATGGCCGGCGCGGACACGATGGGCCGAAGGGCCTCTTTCTGTGCTGTATAAATCTATGACTCTACTATGACTCTAAGAAGCTCCCTAAAACCTACCTCTTTTTTGGTCACCTGTCCTTATATCTCCTTATTTGGCTCAGTGTTTGATGACGCTCCTGTGAAGCACCTTTGGAACATTTTACTGTGTTAAAGGCGTTACATAAGTGCAAGTTGTTGTTGTTGAGGTGGAAGAGAGTGAAGGAGGATGGGGGAGGAGCAGGGGGTGGGGAGGTGGTCGTTCCAGTTTAGACAGCGGAAATAAGTCGCCTCAGCATCACAATCTTTGGCAAGGCAAGTAATGAGTTTCATGACTGGATCCTGGACCTCCAGCATAACGGCCCGGAATTTAGGGGGCCTCTGACGGGCGTCATAAGTGCTGTGAATGGCCCCGCAAGTGCGGGGTCTCTGCACGCGATGCGCGTGCGCCAAAACCCGGAACTTGCCATCTGCCCAGTTTCTCCTGGACAGATCGTGCCCACCCGCTGGAAATTCACTTTCGGTGCCGCAGGGTTGGACTATTTGCCCAACTACTGCCCAGCAAATACCCACCAAACCCTTACACCTGGTAAAAGCAGGCGTAGGGTCTTCTTTTACCAGCGTAAGTGTTAAAATAAATGTTAAAATAAAAAATTTTAAATGACTTAAACATTCACTTACATTTAATGTTAGTTTAGGTTATTTTTGTCCCGTTTAAAAATGTTGACATTTATTTTTCAAAACATAAAATTTTTATTTTAAATGTTTAATTAAAGGGTATTTTAATTAATTTTGAACCTGTGATCATATATTTTTATTTCAGTGGTGTGAAATTTTATTTTTTGGGTGATTCCTATTAAGCTTATGAGGATTCCGTCCGTAAATGGGATCCCCATAAGCATCATAGGAATCCCCCTTTGTCATTGGTTGGCCAGGCCCACGTGATCCCAGGGACACTTGCGAACCGCCTGCGCCGCTGGGATACGTGGGCCTTTCCCACAGGCCTACGCCTGCAGGCCCAGGACCGCAAGAGTCCGAAGCTCCGGAGATACCCGGTAAGTACCTTTGGTTCGGAGGCCTATGAGGGTGGCAGGCCTCCGACCGCAATTTCCAAGCCAACGTTGTGTACGTTTCCTGAAACAGGGAGCAGCTCTGCCATTGTTTAATGTAACCAAACTCGATCTGGCTCCCTTTTTCCGCTCTGTCAGACTGCCTGTCGGTAGCACTCAATCGCTCAGCACCTACTGCACGTAAGTGTTGTTGTGACAAAACAAGTCTCTGTTACATGTGTGTCGTTTCGAAAGATCCCAGTGAAAAGAAAGACATCCATTTGTATCACACCTTGTCACATCACTCAGAAACATCCTAAAACACTTCACATGCAAATAATTACTATTGAATGAAATGCGGCAGCCATTTTGCACACAGAAAGATCCTGCAGACAGGAATGAGATGAATAACCAGTTAATCTGTTTTTGGTAGCATTGGTTGAGGGACAAATGTTGGCCAGGACACTGGAAGGAATCCTTGCTCTTCAAATCGTTTTTTTTTAAATACCATGGAATCTAAAACCGTGGTCCCAAATTCCTGTTCTGAGGTTGTTTATTATCTCACCTGAAGTACAGCACCTCTGGCAATGCAGCACTCCCTCAGTACTGCTCTGGAGTGTTCATTTAGATTTGGGACCACGGTTTAAAATCATGAAGGGTTTAGATAGAGTAAATAAAGAGAAACTGTTTGCAATGGCTGAAGGGTCGGTAACCAAAGAGCACAGATTTAAGGTGATTGGCAACAGAACCAGAGGCGACACAAGGAAAATCTTTTTACACAACGAGTGGTTAGGATTTGGAATGCGCTGCCTGATCGGGCGGTGGATACAGATTCAATAGTAGCCTTCAAAAGGGAACTGGATAAATACTTGAAGGAGAAAAAAATTGCAGGGATATGGGGAAAGAGCGGGGGAGTGGGACTAACTGGATTGCTCTTCGAAAGAGCCGGCGCAGACTCGATGGGCTGAATGGCCTCCTTCTGTGCTGTACTATTCTATGAGTTGCATGCTCCAGTGATGGAACGCCCGGGGCCTAAACCCACAATCTTCTGACTCAATGGCAAGAGTACGACCAACTGAGCCAAGCTGACACATTGGTAAGAGTAGGAGGTTCACATGGACACCAACACTATCTTTACTACAGCACAAGTAAGCCTAAAAGATATACCAGTAGCCTGGATATGCATGCTGTCAATAAACAAAGCCCGCACAGGTTTGACAGATGACAGGTGCCTTTAACACTCATTTTCCACATGATTTTCTAACAGGAAAATATCTATCTGTTCCGCCCCCACCCGTCCCTCCCCCTCCAACACCTGCACATTTCTTAATTCATTCTTTTGCATTCAGCCGATGATTATTCCCCTAACACACACAATGAGGTAAGGAAGCTCCATATCCCAGCCATCTGTATATTCAAATTCCTACGTATGTTGCATCCTTCTACTGAGAATTGATATGCAAACATTTCCAATGGGAATTTCAATGTAAAAGTGTCAACACTTGTGGTTCCTTGTACCACTAATAGGTGGCGCTGTAACAGGATTTCCGATGTTAATCCAATTACTGATCTGGAACATTAACACTATCAGAAGGTGCCATGTTATAATTTCCCCACAAATCACTCAAAATACTTTCCATAAAGACAGACTTGCATTTCTGTAGCGCCTTTCACGACCACCGGACGTCCCAAAGCACTTTGCAGCCAATGAAGTATTTTTTTGAAGTGTAGTCACTGTCGTAATGTAGGAAACACGGCAGCCAATTAGCACGCAGCAAGGTCCCACAAACAGCAGTGAAATAAATGGCCAGATAATCTGTTTTAGGTGTTGGTTGAGGGAGAAAAGAAAAGGAAAAGGAAAGGGAGGGAAGGGAAGGGGAGGAAGGAAGGAAGAAAGGAAGGGAGGGAGGGAGGGAGGGAGGAAGGAAGGGAGGAAGGAAGGAAGGGAGGGAGGGAGGGAGGGAGGAAGGAAGGAAGGAAGGAAGGAAGGAAGGAAGGGAGGAAGG